>CM026424.1:4134581-4605040 GCA_014871385.1 Ceratodon purpureus | reverse complement strand
TGTCTCGGATCCGAGAGTACGTGTCTCGGATCCGAGAGTACGTGTCTCGGATCCGAGACACCTCTCTCTTTGCCCTAACCCTGATCTAACCCTAAACGGAGAGCCGCATTCTCCCCCCCCTCTATACTGGCTCTTGGATCCGAGAGCCACTATAAGAGGGAGAGTGCGGCTCTCCTCTCTCCCTCTCTTTCTCAAGTTCTAACCTTCAAGGTTAGTAACTTCTTATTGTTTTGTGTTAGTTTTTAGTTAGTTTTAAAGTTTGTGTTAGTTTCAGGTGTTGGTTTTCAATTTTTGTTGGTATCGGGTTTTGCTAGTTTCGGGTTTTGCTAATTTTTGTGGTACTTAGTTTCGGATTCTGTAAGTTTCGGGTTGTCATGTGTTAGTTTTGGGTTGTAATGTGTTGGTTTTCAATTGTGTTAGTTTCGGGTTTTGCTAATTTCCGACTATGATAGTTTATGTTTACATGGTGTTTGTTAGTTAGTTTCGGAATCTGTAAGTTTCGGGTTGTGATGTGTTAGTTTCGGGTTGTAATGTGTTGGTTTTCAATTGTGTTAGTTTCGGGTTTTGCTGTTTTCTAACTGTGCTAGTTTCGGGTTTACGATGCTTGTTGTTTACTGAAGATTACATTGTTTCTGACTTTAGCTAATTTCCGATTGTGTTAGTTTTGGGTTTCAGGTTTACTGATGGTCACTTTGTTTGTATGCGCAGGTTTTTCGTCTTCTACTTCTGAAACTCACAAATCCTCTATCACCGTGAGTCTAAACTTGTTCTCTACTTATCTCTTCGAGTCAACAGTCTCAAAGCGTTTCTTCAATGTCATTCTGTAAATATTTATTGTGAACTAATATACACCACTTTGAACTAATTGAATTCTTTGTTTTGACTTGTAGATTTTTTCCACAGACCAACATGGTGCTCACACGGGCTCAGCACAGGAGGCTTTCTGAGGCTGGAATCGGTCCGGAAATCCTCCCAGGCGTTGCATCGGATCGCACTCCTTTGAAGACTCCTTTATCAATGCCAGAGAACGGAGAGGAGGGTACAGAGGTGGATCCAGAGGCACCTCCAGTCCGTAAGCCAGTCGGAGCTTTGGACTATCTTCGTGAGGCAGGAATCGACATTGGAGGCTGCGACGATGAACTCACCATCCAGGTGGTTGAAGTGGGGAACACCAACATCTGTGTTGAGGTTCCCCACTCAGACCATGGAGATTCGAAGCCCAAGGATCCCTAGGGGCTGGATATTCATGGCGCCCCTGGTGATGACTATTCTCCTGGTAATGGCTACGACTCCGTCGGTTTAGAGGAGTTCTTTGGCGGCCAGATTGACTACAGCTACGAGGCTCCTCCAGCACCAGAGGAGCGCCTTTTTTATGATGGAGCTTCCTCTGATGATGATGGAGCCTCGACCGAGTCCAACGGTTGGGGAGATAATGAGGGTTACCCGATTATGTTCAATGACACTGATACCGATGATAGCCAAGTTTGGCGCAGCCCTGATTACTTCTAGAGTTTACCTTCTAGATCATTTCTAGGCCTGTTTTCACATTTTGTGTGTTGTTTAGGTATTTTTACTTGGATATACCTGGATATCGTAGCGCATACTGTATGACCATGTATGTTGGACTTCATTTTATACAGTATTAATCTTAGACCGTATATATGTATAGATAGAGCAAATGGTCATCTACTCACATCATGTAGTGTGACCCATTTTTGTAAATTACCGGTGTAATTAAATTCAGTAGCCGTTGCTACAGTTTTTTTAATTCGAATATGTTTTTTAAAGTAATTTACCTATACTCGGCTTTATATATTTCTCTAAAAAGAATACTCCCGGAATCTTCAGAAGATTTTCCCTAAATATTCTATAAAGATTCTTTAAAGATTCCGCGGTAATACACACTGTATTAGTTTGCGACGGATAAAAATTGGAAAAAAAATCGAAAAAAACCAAAAATTTTGAAAAAAAAAAACAGTGATCCCTGCTCGCTGCTCCTGCTCGCTGCTCACAAGATAGCATTCCTGTGAAGGAAATGGACTTTGGTATTTAAAAGTTGTCATAAACTAGCACTTGAACTTTTTTGTTAAACAACTCAATTTAGATGAAAATATACATATGGATTTGAACTTTAATTTATTTCTTACACAAATAATATGTAAAGGAGATTTTATTAAGAAGCATTCAACACAAGGGCGTATCTTATAAAAATTTGATTATACAAAGAATAAAGTCTACATCAGGTAATATAATTGGTTACTTAAGTGTACCGGGAAGAAGAAAGTCCATTTGCTTCCCTATCAATGAATACGTCTCCCCTTTCACCCTCAATTCTTTCAAAGGAAGTTGAGGCCACTCAAAATTGGTCTCTCTTGTTTCTACATCAAAAATAACTATATTTCTTGAAAAACTTGACACAAGCATGAGGGACTTATTGAAACCGATAACATATATGTCAGGATAGACATTGACATCTATATCAAAAATCCTCATTATGTGCATTCTTGTCCATGTCAATAATATCTTTGTGGACCCACTTTGGATATCAATTTCTTGCACTTCATATAAATCTTTAAATATATGCCAGTACGTCACAAAAAGACGCTCGTCGCTTACAACCAAGCTTACAACAAATATTCCATTGTCTACATCATCATGTGCGACACAACAACCCTCCGCAAACTGGAATTTTTCCCAAATATCTACAACATGGTTGTACCTCCATAGTTCATGCCGATTGTTTGAACTCTGATTTCCATCATAAACATAACATAAAACATATAGAAGATTTTGAAATACAATATTCTGTTGGATAGACGACACCCTTAGGTTGTTCGTTTCAAGTTTGCTCGAGGTCTTCCACTCTTTTATAACGGAATCATATATGCCCACCACACGACTTTCCCAAAGTCGTCTTGAAACAAATACCTTGAAAGTCTCGGCAATGTCATCAACAACAAAATTTATGAGTAAAGCCCTGCCATGATATGGTACACATGGCAATTGAATCTTCATATCTTTTATAGGATTCCACACACATAGTTGTGTACAACCACTTTCATGATGACATAGTTTAGAAGCTCTCTTGAGAGCTTTGAGAAGCACAAGACCCCCATCCATCGCTACAATTTGATAGTATAGAGGGTCAAATAGAAATGATGTTTCAAGAGCATCACGAGGTGTCATCGAGTACCATTTCTTTGAGCCAATGTCAAGGAAACACATTACTTGGCTCCCATCCATATACCCTATGGAAGTGGTAATGGAATGTATTGCTATAAAAGGTGAACGTTTATTCCTATTACGCACATGTAGCTTACTAAAGGCCGGATTGTTGATGAGCTCATTCCATGTTTTGCATGTAGTGCAATATCTACACAAATCCGGCATGGGTAGAAAAGACAATATTTGTTCAACAACTTCCAAAGGGAGTTGACTCCATAATGCACCATTGAAGGCCATCGTGTAATGACTTACGTAATAATATCAACTTGTTTCACTTTATGAAATGAATTTATTTCAGACAAAAAAACATTGAAGAGCGTTGAGAATGGTCAGGAGCTTTATACTTTGAATAATATAAAATGATTATATGTGATGATCTTATGTAATGAAGCTAAAGAAAAAGATAGTATAAGTTTTTACTTTCAAAACCGAAGAAGATTCAAAAGCAAAAGATGTTAAAAACATAAGTCAAAAGACGTTAAAAGCAAAAGTCAAAAGATGTTAATAACAAAAGTTGTAGATTCAGAATCAAATTTGTATCTACGAACTTGATGTTATCTATAAGATTTTCAAACGAGGAAGCATTTACTTTGATTCATTTAAAAGTTGATAGTGAAATTAAAAATAAATCTAAAGTGAGGCCTTCTTCACTAATTTTATATCCCTCATTCCATAAAAAAAATTAAATATACATATATAGACATCAAAGTTGCAAATTTGTTTATTACTTTTGTGTTCTTCTTATTGAGTTGAATATTAATTCTTAGAAAAGTTAGAATAACCAAAGAATTTGAACATATTTATATGGATGGTTATCTACCTCAATTCTTATGAAGCTATTTTCTGAAAAAAATTGTCATTTAGAATTAAAAACATATATTCTATAATTATGACCTTATTTTAATTCTTTATTGTACTCAAAGTCTTTAAATATTGATGTCGAATTCCTTTACAATTTTTTTAATTGAAAACCTTACATATCTATATCTGCGACATTGGATAATTATTTCTCTACTTTTACATTGTTTTAAGAATCTTAATAATGCTTAGAAAGTTTCAAAATCTCGAATTTATTTAATGTGAGCTTAATTTATTGTGTAGATTCTCAAGTCATTGTTTATTAGAATATGGAGTTGCCCATTTCAAATTTGTAAAGCGTATGTTTTGAAAATTCATTGAAAGTGAAATTTCAGCTTTTTGAAGGATTGAAAAGAACTTGTTTTCTAACTTTGAACATTATGATCTTGCAATTGGTGTTATATTTTTCTCTAAAATTTTGGAAAAGAATGTCTCAATAAGCTAGCTATAAGATCCTATGTTGAAATTGCAAAAACCTTGTTATAAAACTGGAAAAACTAACTTGCTTCACAAAAGAGTGTTGAAGGGTAGTTTTTGATGTAAATTCAGTACGAGCATTTTCTCTGTTGCTAGAGTTGCGCTCAGTACCAATAAACACCATATTCTTTAAAATGAGACTTTTTATAGTCTCAATCTAATGCCTGAGTAGAGATTTTTCATTGATTAATTCTATATTCGTCAGAAACTGTTTGACTATATATAGGAAGGATATCCGTGAGTCGAGGATAATTTATCATTAGAAGTGGAAAAAAGTTTGAATTGTCTCAATACGATTGCTGAAATTGTAGGGAAAAACTCTCAAAGTTCTAAAATTGTCTCAAAATAATGAATATGGTCATGACAGTTACTCCAATGCCCACAATTTGTGTTACAATCTCATAGATGGTACTTCTATGGCACAATAAGTACTGTCAAGAGTATAATACTGAACACAATTAGGCACTTATTATTAATCTGCCTTAGCCCTGAAGCGCCGGACCTCTTACTATAAAATCAATCCTTAAATTACCAACCAACTTTTCTACTTAAAATTCAAAAAGATTTGAATGTAGTTTTTCAAACATCTAAATTCAAGTATGTGTCCAAAGTTCATTTTCAAGGTTTTCATAACTTTTGGTTCAAAATGTTAAATTATTATAACATTCTTAAGGATCTGTAAAGAAAATTCATATCAAATTAAAAATAGTATTAAAAAAATGTAATAATTACTTAACCATGAGAGTAACTTAACCCCTAAAGTTCTGAGGCTATTTTTCATCAAAACTGCCTCAAAACAGCCCTCTTCAAAGCAAGGTGAATTTTGCAATCGTGGGATCCTTATTAGTACATCTAACCGTAAGATCTTGTAGCTAACTTCTATGTGTACACGTCCACCAAATCTCACAAACTCATTCCTTACCAATTGCAAGATCAAAACGTTCATAGTAGAAAAACAAGTTTTTTTTCCCTGCGAAAAAAGGAGATAGCAGAGTTTTGAAGGCCCAAAAAACCATTTTTTAAAGTAGATATGGAATGAATCTCTCCTTATTATTGTTCGTACGTGAGTTAGGTACATGTCCAAAAAATATTACTTCTACGTTTAAAATAAAATGTTGCATACAAAAATCTTGTAATCAAAAGATTTTAATATTATATATTAAAATCATATTCAAAAAAGTTGCGGAAGGTTTCCAAAAAAATCATTTTCCGCTAAGGGGTATGTTGAAATTCACATACACAAGCCGTTTTTTTACAATAAAAATAGCATATGAAAAATTCTTGGATTAAAAATCAGAACATCGGAACATGCTCTACTGCCTTCTCTATAAACAAGAAAAATTGTTTTTGAAAAATATCAAAATCTCAATTTTTGGTGGAATTTCAAAGTTTAATCTTTGAGCATATTTTGGCAGATTTAGGCAGTTTTGGGCAGTTTTGGGCAGAATTTGCTGCATTCACAATGGCTTAGAAAATTTCAGCAGCTGCCCAACGAGTAGCGTTCGACACTTAAACCTTCATAACTTTTGATCTTGATGTCGGAATTGAAAAATAAAAATATGCACACGGAGCTTTCGGAACGGCACAACTCCATTTAAAATTTCAAAAAATCTCGATTTAAATTGAAGTTGTAGGTACATGCCCAAATTCTAAAAAAGCCCGAATGTGGAAGATTGTACTTTAGGGGTTAATCATAACGAAGAACATCATGGTGAATGAAATCTTGGTGCTCTTTAAACTCATAGTAAAACTAGTCTACTTTCTTGCTCAACAACAAAACTAGTTAGGCAATCACTTTAAAGACTACCAAATTTTTTCATGCCAATGTGAAGAGACCACCAAACTTTTCCATGTCTAAAACTATTTAGAATGAGCAAATAAGATTGTGATTAATCTAAGTCAAATACCATATGCCTTTACAAATAACTCCAATATCAACAAAATTTTATGATTGGAATAGAAAGATATTTTGTGACAGCAGATACAGCACTCCACAAAGGTCATGCCAGATAATAAAGTGGTGGAGCATCAAACGTAATCTTTGATTCCTTCTGATTTATTGAACACATAACACAAAATCCTCAAAACCAGAGTTGTGCAATTTTATTTTATTTTATATTATTTGAGTTTTTTTTACTTATTTATTTAACGCAAATGAACGAAGAGTTGTGCAAATTGAAGTTGCCTACAGCCTCATACCAAATACAGTCCACCTTCTATAAATGTTACACCTATAAGTGTTAACTCTCTCTAAATGTTAACTTTCTTCTACTCCCCACATATTGCACACTACAAATGTTAAACGTGTTAATTGTTAACAAAATCGTACTCCCCTCTTTGTAAATTTGACTTTGTAAATGTTAACAGATGATATACATCCATAATATGGATGCTAACAATTACACATCCAATTTCATTCTCTCCCATTTATTCATACTTCACCCATGATTTGTCAACTTGATATTGAATAAAGCTTTGATTGGGTTTGCATTTTTACGAATGGAATTCTCTTAGAAGGCTTTCGTACAATTGCTTACATTTATAAATGTTAACATTTATATATTGCTCCAAAAAGTGATTTCATAATTGTTAACTGTTAACACCTCTATAAATGTTAACTTTTCTCTTCTCCCGAGGGTTAACATTTATAAAGGGTGGACTGTACCATAAATTGCAGAATCCATGGAATTTGTCCATAATTGTTGAGAAAATCCATTTTATTCAAGTACAAAGGCTGTGGAAGGTTCAATTACTGTTCTGTATCCACAAGTCTTTCTGTACGATTAATTGCCATCTTCAGTGTCTAATTCACCCTACGTGTCTTGAATTTGAAATTCTGCACATCCATCACAAGACTACCAGATTCCATGGGCCAGTCAATACAAGTTTTGCGGCTGGGTGGTTGCGAGAAATTGGAAATGCTCCCACCATCCATCCAACATCTCAAAGGACTTAAGAGGCTTGCCCTTCTTGGTTGCACAAGCCTGAAAGCTTTGCCGGATTCTATAGGTGCCCTGCCAAGTTTGGAAGACCTTACTGCTTCCAATTGCACTTCGCTCCAGGCGCTTCCGACTTCAATTGGGCTTCTGTCAAGTCTGCAGAGATTATACATTGGAGCAAATGCAGGATGCCAGATCTCCTCGGAGGATACTGGCATTGGCTCTGCTTGGACAAGGTTACGGTATTTGACTTTACAGAATTGCTGTGGATTAGGATCCCGTCTCGATTACGATGCAATGAAGAGCCTTCAGGAGCTGTCATTGCAAGACAGTGCTCTCACCAAGCTTCCGGAGTCTACGGGCAAGTTAATTCGACTTCGATATTTGTTCATTCAGTGTGAGAGGCTGCAATGCCTCCCAAACTCAATTGGCGATCTCAAAGTGCTTGAAACGCTAGATCTGTTTCGATGCCACAACTTGAGGAAGTTGCCTGAAAGTTTGGGTGCAATCTCAAGTTTGGAGTATCTATATATTACTAATTGCCCCATAAGGAAGCTTCCAAAGTCTTTAGGCTTGTTGTCGAAGCTAGATCGCTTCCGGATAAGGGATTGCAAAAATTTGCAGATGCTCCCGTCTTCCATCAGATTTCTCCAATTGCTCCGAGAATTCGAATTCGTAGATTGTGGGAGCAGAAAGACGATGGGGGCATCTGGTTTGCAACACCTTCTCGAGTGTGGTGCACTTGAAACTCTGCAAACTCAAGACAGTACTTTCACCGAGGTTGTGGAATCCTTGGGACAGTCAGTTCCTCTTGACCAGTTGACCGTCGGTTGCGAGAGGGTGCAATGCCTTCCAAACTCATTTGCTTATTTGAAAGTGCTCCGAACCCTAGAGCTGTCCAAATGCCTGCACCTGACGAGGTTGCCCAAAAATCTGGGTGCAATCACAAGTTTGAAGAGATTAACTATTCGGTGTTGCCCCATCAGGAAGCTCCCGAGGTCTATAGGCCTACTGTCACAACTTCGATCGCTAACAGTGACTGGGTGCAAGAATTTGGAGAAGCTCCCAACTTCCATCAGAAAACTCCATAGCCTTGAGCTGTTCGAATTAGAGGATTGTGGAAGAATCGAGGCGATGGGGGCACTGACAACTTTGCAAGGCCTGCCAATCTGGGGAAGCACATCCATCACCGAGCTCCCCGCTTCCCTGGGCATTGTGTCCACTCTTATTGTCTACTCGAATTCGTCGTCGTTTTATCGCTATTTTGCCAGTTCTTATGATACGCTGCAAGTTTTGGAAGAGGATAAGAGTGGTTTCTTGAAAGCTCGTCAGCACGAAGTAAGTGGAAAGATAGCATTGCTACGAGGTGTACACTAGTGAGGAATTGCTCAGGCATCATTGTTGCAGTAAACGCCCACGTCAAATTCCAGCGTATTTTGCAAAATAGGAAGATGTCAACGCAGATGCATCGACATGATACAATATCAACATGTTAGACTATGATGCCATCTTTGCCCTGCAACTGCCATTTCACTAATTAGTGGAACCTTGACTGATTCACTGCCAAGTAAATGGTACAAAAATGATGGTGAATTTGTGGTGAATACTTGCTAAATTGAGCAACCACCTCAATTTAGCAAGTGTACTCCACGAATTCACCATCATATTTGTACCATTTACTACCTGGTGAATGTGTCAAGGTGCCTTGTATAGTCAAGCAATTTAGGACATCTCATTGCTTCTCATCGGCAGTCTTTTGAGTGTTTCTTTTGGGTAAAAGATGCCACAGTGGATGTGCAGAAAGTCGCTTCTATTCCACATTTCGATTGAAATGATTTTTCAGTAACAGAGTGATCAGCATCCAGTGCTGAAGTTGCCGTGTCAAAGCACTTGAGGCAGCTGCTGCAGCCTTCCAGGCTTCCGGATTTCTTTCATACCACCTGACTGTCAATTGTTGGGGATTCATTTCAGTCGATGGTGCTAGCTGATGGTCATGAACCAAACACGCAAGCATGGTCAACAAGACTGTACATTCAAAATGATAGAAAAATGATGTCGGTCTTTGCTCCCAATTTACTGAAGCTTTCTGCAACAACATCGTTCAGTAGCATTTAGTACCTTATTGCAGATCTCATTTATAGTGCTGCTGAACAGTAATGTTGTGACTTTGCTCAAGCCTGAATCAAGAGCTTGTTACTGAAGGGCTACAACCTGTACACACTCTCGGCTATTTTTTGCACACTTAATCTCATCAGGTACTTGCACGGTTTCCTCTGTATCCTCATCTCTAATGCAGAGCCCACTCATTTCAAAATGCTAAACACGTACATATGCGAGCAATTTGAAGAAGCAAATGCAGGTCTCGTGACTTTGATAGATCCTGTGTCTATGAAAAGTACAGCGACCACAAGAATCACGAACAACTTGCAGCGGCACCATGTCCAAGGTACTTGCAGCAGAGAAAACTTTAGTTTCAAGCAAGTTACAAAGAAAAAGATTTGACAATTAACGTTGCCATGACTCGGCATCCCATACAGGTTGTCGGGAGCAGAGCCATATCGCGATTACAACAAGGGCAGTCAGGGAAGGTTGAAGCATACCTTTCTCGGCCTTTTGGCGAAGACCAAGTGTAGTATCTGCTCATATCAGTTTAATATCTGATACGAGGCTCATTGAGCCTCATGATATTAATCTAATTTCTTTGCGGGTGCGGGATCACCAGGCAGCTTGGTGTCAGACTCCGCGAGTGTCGCCTTGGTCTTGCAGTACCTCCTCGGCTGGCACATCCCTCCTCCCTTCCTGGGACCCAATTTAAAACCCCAAACAGAACACACATGTGAAGAAAATAAAATTGGTAAAACCTTTGTCCAATTGACAGAAATAAGGTTACAAAGTGTTGACAACAATCACCCAAAAATGAAATGCAAACCCTTCATCGTACTTACTGCCACCAAATAGTTGAATATTCATGACACAATATTTCGATGAGAAAAAGTAATAAGACTGGTGTAAGCATTTGCAACCACCAGCATTATTCAATAACAGTTATAATAAATATCATGAAGGGTCTACAGAGAATGCAACCCGTTTCTGCACTAAAGAAAAATAAAATGAGTTTCTACTATTTAGAGGATACTAACTGCAGCCCAATACTTTCCTCAATGGGTAAACAACGTCTCATGTAAGGAAGTACGCTCTGAATCAATTTTCTGTCGATATTGGGTTCATGTGGACAATCATAGTGCGAGTGAGCCATCTGGTAGCAGAGGTCGAAAGTTTGCGCGCGAGCACACGGAACATCATCCTTCTTGACTTCAACGAACCAAGGAAGGATGGCTCCGTAGGCCTGAGCAAGACCTCCAAATGTGGACAAGGGGGTTACAAGAAGCTCATCCACTAAGCTCAACAACATAATTTCAACCATCGCCTTGAGGTCTTCATCTGTACTAAATCCTTGTTGTCCTCTATGGGTCAGCTGAGTGATCTTAACAGTCTCCCCTGTCGCAGTTCTACGGTTCTCATACATCTTCAGAAGCTCTTCAGAGAGAGCGGTGTGGAGAGAGGTCACCAAGACCCGAGTTACTTGTCCAGGTCGAACGGAACTGCTTTTAGTTTCCAGCTCAATTTTGGGGAGAATGTTATTCTCAGCTACACATTGCTTCACGTGGTCATTTGCTCTCTTGCTGGCCCCTTTAAAATACACCTTTCTACCGTAAAGGAAGCGGATCTGTTCATCAACCCCAGATTATCATATTACTCAATGTATGCAAGAAAATGTTGATCATACACCCAGTATTACAGGAAAGCTCAGAATGCACCAATCATACCATGCCCTCCATATTAAACACCCAGCGCATTCCGAACATTCAAAGGACTAGTGAAGACCAGTATGCACAGACCTGTATACCGACTCGGTGATCAACATCAGCGAAGAGATCTTGATCATGCTGTTTGACTTGCTCCCATACGTCATTTCTGGGTAGCATCAGACTCCGCAGCAAGTAGGTAAGAGTGAGTGATGGGTCAGGAAAGAGAGCCTCCAGGGCAGGCCGGAATGCAGGAACTGCGAAAAGCTTCGGTAGAAAGTAGAGGCAACCAGAAAAATGTAACCATGTTGCCTTCGTTAAGAATGCTTGCTCCGTGTTACAAAAAAACCTCGTCTTCTCAGGATCAGAGTGGTCTACTTTCACTGCAGAAACTGATGGTGCATCTCTGCCAGCTTTTCTTGCATCAACGCCTGTTGAAACAAGAAACAAAAATAAGTTTACTGAATACTCATGTAAGAAGTACAACCTCAGCTCGAAATTTCAGTTGTATATAAAGATCTAGATGGGAACATAGAGATGCAGTCGACCAGCGCCTGTTGAAAGATGACAGCAACTACCCAGAATACACAAACAAGTCTACCTCTAGCATCCTGTCAGGAGGATAAATAACTACGTACCCTTTTCAAAGTATCTGCTTGATTTCCAATCGGGAGACTCCCAACCAGCCCACCTTCCTAGCATGGTGCTCTCCCACCCATGGCGTCCAGGAAGAGGAAAGTGCTGATCAAGCATCCAACACGAGCCTAGAAAAGGCTCACACATCGTCCATGGCAACAGGGACTCGCCATTCACCAGAATGACTCGTTGTGTCAAGACGGCATACAGCATCGCTGAGATCATCACCGCAACCTTGTTTCCCAAGCCAACACCTCCAATTTCCATGATTAAGAACTTGCAGCTGGAAGTCGTGGCTCCGGACAGGTAGTATTCGGTAATATTCCCAACGGTTCTCATACAAGTGCGATGAAGTGCAGCGTATTCCTCCAGCACCAAATCCCACTGAGGGTTCGGATCCACAAGGTTTGCACGCGGTCGACGTGCATATCGTGGGCCCAACTCTGCCCGCGCTTTGCAGGGATTGTAATATCTCCATGTCTTCCCTTCACAATCACAGCAGTGGTACTCAGACGATGAAGATGAACAAGCGTGAAATAAGACAGCCCAAGCAAATCACTTACACATGAAAATACTTCCAAAATGAGTTGCTCAACAATATTTCCGTCCCAGTCCAAGCCTCTACACAAAATTAATGCCAATGTCACTACATTCCAATTAGGTTTCCACATCCCAACTAAACCTTGATACAACACTAGCAAGCATAAACTATTCAAAAACCCTGGCAGACTAAGAAAAACTCACATCCGACACTGAGAAACCAAAGCAAAACCTAAACCCCTGACTAGCCAGATCAAACAGATTATCATATCAAGAGCATCTTAAACCTCAGCATCGACATCGTTGAAGCTGACGTTCCTGTAAGCTGAAGCAGCAACGGTAGCACTCCGAAGGGCGCCCACCAAAGCCTGCACAGGGCTCTCCCCCGCGTTGCCCACCAACGGGATCACAGGATCCCGCACAGGGAATCCGTTCCCGAGCGGCCTGCTCGACTCAAACGACGACAGCGGGAGCGTGAATGCGAAACAGAGCAGGAGAAACACAGGCACCACAAGGACCAAGCGTAGGAGCGTCACCCTCCTGCCCCCCTTCATCTTGGCCTTGTCACGCACCATTCACGAAAACCCAAACCAAGTTATCGACACTCATCAACAATCTCGAATCGACCTAGAAACTAATCAAGCCGTCCTTTCGATCAACATCATCACATGTGAATGCCGACTGCCGACGTCTCACCAGCTCATTGAATGCGAGGAACATCTTCGTGGGCAGCGACAGGGTCAGATTGCCCATCACCGCGTCTGTTTCCATCGTCATGTGTGATGCGTGACCACATCGAGGTAACTGTTTCCTTGAGTTGGGTAAGGCCAGTTGGGTTAGGTTTGCTTTGACGGATTGATGGTGCACATGCTGTACCGATTGTGGTGGGATGGTTTTGAGAGGATAGGGGTCTGTCTACTTTGTTGTGGAGGATCAGCTAGGAGGGTGATCATGCGGTTGCCGTTTTTGGGAGAGACATGTTGTGGGATGTGGAATATTCATTGAGATGCACAGGGTCTTTTTGTGTGTTATGGCAATTCTGTGGAGTGGGCACTAAGTGATGACTGTGATTGTCATATCTGAGTATGGCATTTTCAGGTGAGGAATTGCTGCGAGGTTTTACGTCGTCGTTGAAGAGGTCGTTTGAGATTTTTGGGGATGCTCTGCGTCGTGAATTCTTCTTGTGGCTGCGTCTGGGTGTTGGGAGACTGTGAGGGTGATAATTGCATGTGGTGATGTGTTTGGTTGCAGATTTATGTCCGGGGCGCATTCAGGAATGAGTGTTGTTTGGAATTCATCTGGGGTTTATTTTGGGGCCAAGGATGCGCTCCTATTCGAATTTGTTGCATAGTGTGGCTGATGAAGGGCTCTATTCATGCCATGCTCATGAAAGTTCTGTGAGGGGGCATGGAAAGTGGGATTTTCTTGCTGCTCTGCAGCTATGGAAATAACATCATATGCGCTTCGACATCCAATTAGGGTTGATGGCGGGGGAATGATGGATGGAACGATTCTCCGGAGCTCGTTCTGACCGTCGAAGTAGTGTTGAATTCGGCCATCAGAAATGCAGGCGTAGCTTTGCCTGGGGTCACGGACACACTGAGCACGAATTTGACATTGAGGATTGCTCGAAGCTCAGGCACGAAGGCGTTGGTCGGGAATGTCGGGAGCAGTGGATGGACCTTCAGGAGGAGGCAACCCGACCTCAGCCTCAGTACCGGCATCCGGCGTGTTGTCATCCTCGTCGTCACCCAGGTCCTTGGACCATGGGACAGACGATGGACTTGAGGCCGGGAGGTCCCCCAATCCTTCCACACCCACCCCCAGCAGTGGAATGAGTTCAAGAGATTCACTCCTTGGTAGCCGGCGAGAGACAGGTATCTGGCATCACACGTTTCTATCCGCTACAAGAAATTGTACCATTGTCGTTCAGTTGTATCTGAGAGTTTTCCTGTTTTTTTATGTCTGTCTCAAATCTCTCTTTTTTTTCCTTTTGTGAGCAAGAACGGATGTCTGTGGGCAATTTTCAGTTAGAGCAGTGATTCATTCAGTGCATCAGAGAGGTAAGTGAATTTGCAGTTCTCCAATGGGATTATACTGTTGGCTTCAATCTAATTTTTTCTCTTTGTTAACTTGGATTGTGCAGTAATCGAAAGCAGAAATAGCTTCGGGAACCCTCATTTCCAAGTAGATGATCTGGGGATCCATCTATCGTCTGCTGCAGTCAACTTCTTGATGGGCACCGTGGTCACCATTGGTACTGTTCTTTTTACGCTCGTCGTCACCCTGGCTGTGCTTTTGGGCAAATGTCAAAAGCCATCTCTACCGGCTTCCTGTGCAAGTTTTTCTCTCAATGCTGAGGTGAACAATTTGCAGGGCTTCCCGCTTTCAGAAAAATGTGTGAACTTTGTAGCGCGGTATGTCGACTCCGGCCAGTACCATTCTGACTTTGCGGTGGCTGTTGAAGCTGCCAGGTCGTATTTGAACACAATTGAGCCAGACCAAGATGGACTTGACATTGTTATATTCGACATTGACGAGACATCCTTGTCAAACATGCAATATTACGCTGCTCACAACTATGGGTGAGTTTTGGGACTCATGTGTTTAAGCAAGAACTATTGTATGGCATCACTTGTTGTCATGCTTGGCTGCAGTGTTCAAGTGCATGGTTCACAAGTATCTAGTGTCGGGCAAGGTACCATGTTGCTCCTTTCTGAGGCTGCCATATTTGATTGTTCAGGGTTGGAGGATGGGATGAAGCTTCATGGAACACATGGGTGAGCAGTGCGAAAGCACCAGCGTTGATTCCAATGTTGTCCCTGTTCACAGACCTAAAGGCTCAGAATTGGAGTGTGGGTTTCATCACAGGAAGACCAGAGTCTCAGGGCCAGAATACCTCCCAGAACCTTTATAATGCGGGGTATACAGGCTGGGCATCCCTCATCTTAAGGTTAGTACCATCTGCTTTTGGTGCACGATGGTAGTCTCGGCAGAACTGTGAAGAATGTAGGCACACTACTTATTTAATCTGTAGATACCTGCATTGACTGGTTCACTTCTCAAACATCATTGTAAAATTTTGCACCATCTTGCAAGAGTGCAACAGCTCTTGCAAGTGGTTGAAGTGGGGACCAGTTGCTCAACGAGCTGCAATAGTTGGGCCTTCGCCTCTTAGAGGGTGATGCATTTCTAGATAGTGTTAGCGAGGGCGCGTGATCTTTTTCTGTAGCACCATCTGAACGTACTTCTAGGGAGAGCATCCTTGGCATCCGTGGGTAGCTATGTGCATTCTCTTACATATTGGCTGGATCTGAAACTGTTCTTTATAATAAGCTAACGCTGATTTCGCTTCAATTCCAAATGCAGACAATCAATTGAAGAGACATGGCCTGCTGTTCAGTACAAGGCCAAGTACAGGACAATGTTAGAGAACAATGGCTACCGAATTCGGAGTTCATTAGGAGACCAGTGGAGCGACCTCCAAGGAGGAAACACTGGGGAACGTACCTTCAAATTGCCTAATCCCATTTACTACATATACTAGTGAGTTGATATCATACTATGCACAATGCGATATGTCACAATATGAGACGTCTAGATTTGGTTAACTCCTTGTAAAGTGAGCTGCTTGTAGATTAGTTCCCGGATCTGTTTACTCGTTTGAAATTTGAGTATCAGCTTGATGAATCACCAGTAAGGCTAAGAATTCAGCACTTATCTGTGGACCACAATCACTGACTGCGTCTACAACTCTCTCTTGTAACATCAATCTTACTCATAGACGTGAAGGTCACTTGTCCACCTGTTGAAGAGTTTGACTAAATGAGTCCCTCTTTACATCTGAATTGACAAAAGATGACCTCACTCTTCGAGTTCTGTGAGGACTTTGTACATTTGACCTCTAAACATTCGATTGCAATAATGATAGAAGTATGGGATGTCGTGTGATTGGTCTAAATTTGACTTCCAAAGAATTTACAGAGAAAACAAAGGCAGTCACGATACGAATGTCTCTTTGAGTCATTCGCTCCGGAATTGTGGTACAGTAGTCTAAAGTATTCCCATCTCTGGGTTTTGCTGCTACAGTGTGTGCAATCTGAACATCACATCATTTTCTATAATTTGGAATGCAGAAAAATATTTCTGAAGGCACATTAACCCTAGAATAATGTTTACTGGAATCACAACATTATCCCCGTCGAGTATTGAATATTATTAGAGAGAGAAACTATGGTCTCCGGAGGAGACCGAAGTGAATTAAGTGTCTATTCGATCCACCCCCAATCCGAATATTATCACATAGATATCAACAATAATAATGAGGAAAGTCGGACTTCGAAAACTCACTACTAAGGTCGAGACACCTAAAACTGACCAATTAATCTTGAGATTTCCCACTCACATTGGAGGTATATAAGTCGAGGGAGATTTTTCCTTGGGAGGTATATAAGTCGAGGGAGATTTTTCCTTGAAAGGGAAATAGGTTTATGGAGGAATGCAACTTTAAATGTCATGTTTCCTTCAATATTTAATTTACTATGAATTTTGAAAGACATTTTTCTAATGAATTCTCATATGATTTCCTTTCTACCAATCATGCTTGATACTTTCTTCTAGATCTCCCAAGATTTTGAATTTGAAAACTGGTCGGAAATGGAGAAGTCTATTGATCACGGTATCTGGTGGGCTATAAGTACGTGGTCGGCTATGGTTATGGGTACCTGGTGGACTATGGGTACGGTGGTACCTGAGTCGGCTATAGATACCTGGTCGGCTATGGGTACGTGGTCGGGCCTTGGCTATGGCTATGGGTACCTGGTCGGCTATGGGTATGGGTACCTTACGTCTCTTGTGCGAAGAACAACATTTTCCAATGCATCATCATTGAGGATCTACAAGAAAGAACTTCACTGGCCGGGGTTCGGATCACTGCCAACTCAGCTCACTATTACTTATATAAACAATGTATTAAATGACACCTGGTTTGACAATCAGAATTTTTGATTTTTTTAAAAAAAAATTTGGAGCAAATGAAACGCACTTCATTGCAAAAAGGACCATTACAGCCAACCCTCTGCGGACAAAGGTCCAGGGTGGCAAGACTGAGACTTCTGGACACGAGTAACACAGAAAACTACATCATTAGAGCCAATTCGGAAGGAGCTCGTCAGGGTGACAATCAGAACTTGAGCATGAGCATGAGCTCCGGAGGCTTATTATTTATTTACAGGATGCACGTCGTTTTGGGTTCAATCACCGGCTCATTACTGATAAAGCGAATCTTTGACTGGAAACGAGCAATTTGCGTAATTCGTGACATGAACGATGTTAAAGTGTTAAATATTCTCGTTAATTAATTGAGATTTAAGTCTGAGGCTATGTTGACATCAGCTGACACCTAGGTGCGAAGTCAAATCCATGTGTCATTTGCCTGCTGCGGACTTTGCTGAAATTAAGAAACTGTGTATTTCTTGAACACAAACCACTCACGTCTCAGTACTTTAGATTCATAGTTCATGAACATCAATGACGTCTTCCCTACTGATCGGCAGTAAATTGGCCAATCCTGTTCTTATCGGCTGCTCAAATAGTGTGAATTCAGTTTATTCTCTCAATTCATTTCTCCCTTTATTAGGTTCTGTTCATACTCAAATAGTGTGACTTCACTTCATTTTATCTTGTTATTGAAATTCTGTTCATATTGGCCGCTCAAATAGTATGACTTCAGTTTATTTTCTCAAATTATTAGATTAATGTAGCTGCCACCAGAAACGGGATTAGTCAATTTAATCAACATGTCATTAGGGTCTTCCACACGAGCGACAACTTGCTTGCAAGATCGATTTTACTGTTTCATCAAGTTTAAGATCAAATGTTGATCGCAGTGCATCATTAGGATCTCAAGATTCTGAACCATTGGCTTCAAAATACATCGACTGTGCACAAAGCGTGACGCAACAAATGGCTAGTACAGACCTGGTTAATTTGGACGTGTGGACTCTCAATTACAGTGTCAACATGATATTTTCGGATGCAGGTCTAAAGTCATCGTTCAAGGGCATAATTCGATGCATAATCACTTCAAAATTAGTACGTAATCTACAAATTTTTCAATCTTACTGGAAGATTTAGGAACAAGTCTGTTGTGTACGTCTCCGAACTGGACATCTAAAGTCACCAACCACTGGCAGTAGAAATAGGTAGCCCCGTGAAAATGATGGTAAGAGTTCATAAACGCGTTACAGCAGCAGCGTCGCAGCGTCACTAGGAACAAATATTCAACCACAGGATGCTTTATGAACTCCCCGGAGACAATTCTCCTCCACGAGGCCGACCTGAGATAGAAAAGACAAACCCATCCTTCACCAGTGCACACCCACTGATGACTGCACAGCATTCCTCTACCAGGTCGACCTACAATATGAGAGTGAAAGCTGCATGATTCACCACTGAAGCCGTGAGAGTCGATCTGGAAGATCGTTTGCATAAAATCGAACACCATCACTACGTACAGTGATCAGTCTGATATAGATTCTTCGAACACCGGCAAAACTTACTTGCAAGCCGCTTAGACTTAACATTAACGTACTGATACAGAGCAGCAGAGGATTAGTTACTTATCAGAAAACGAAGAAATCTATGACATTGTGTAAAATGTTTGACTGCCGGTACTGAATGATGGTTTGACTCACATCACGTACTGTGTGCCCAGCAGGGGGAAACAGCATCGGTCCGAAAGGCAGAGGGCCCATTTATATATTCGGTAATGTAGATATGCCATTCGTCGCACTCCCTCCGACCTCCAGAATTCTGTTCCGACATAAATCCTAGGTTAGCTTGGATTTTGCGCCTGCCGCAGCCGTGTTGTCATGCCAGCCTGAGATTATCATCTTGCAGGTTCTTACACATTTGGAATTCGGAAGTGCACACGTACTACCAGCTCGGAATTACCGTCACGACGTCAATACTCAGTTGAACATAAAAATTGTGCTAGGGAGGTTAATGTAGTTACAGCTTGTGTAACGTCGTAATCATCTCAGGTGTAAGTAGCGTCTTGTTGTATTTGAGCACCGGGTGTGTGAAATTCTGTTGTAGGTTTATTGGTTGATTGATCCATGGCCATCAATTTTACTCACGTTGCAGAGAGTCGGAGGAAATACAGTATCACTGTGAGGTGATATTGGTAGAAACTTATTTTCTCGCAAACCTTGAGAGTTTGATTTATATACTCTTGAGCAGGAAAGTTGATAACAGGGCGTGAATGAGCAGTTGAGCTGGGCGAGAAAAACGTGGACGACCTTCATAGCTCGTTCGCGTAAGTATATCATCAATAATTTGGAAACTGTTTAATCATTCTAAGTACCTCTAGCTCTTCCGAAGCAAACCAAGACAGAATGGAGTACGAATCGACCGGGCTGTCATGTTTAGAAAGCTTCTTTGTCAGTGACTTTGATCATGAGAAAGGGCTCGTCTCGCAGCAGTCAAGTAGCCAGAATCATGAGCATGAAGGCCCGTTGTCGACACAAGTACATTGTGCGTCGAACAAGTATCTGTCACCAGAATTATATTCTTGCAGAACAAGCCGTTCTCTCGACGCATTAGCGCTTCCTCTTGATCGGTGCACACTAGAAGCGGATACAAAGACGACGAGTACTTACTCGATGCTGGACGACTTAATGGCTGGCATGTTGCAGGATGAATCCAGCGCACCTTCGAAAGGCCAATATTCTTGCCCAGGTTTAAGCCCTTGGGAATCAAGGAGCGTGCCCCCCAACACCCCTGAACTTTCCCAAGGTGATGGCGGTCATGAGCTCACACTCCTCAACGAAAATGATGTTGACGACATGTTTCTCGAACTCAGCTTCACGAAGAATGGCCAGTGGACGCTTCTCTCGCCGTGCAAGAGTACCACCGCCGGAACCACGCCAAATTTTTCACCACAAGTTATGTCGGTGAAAAGTGATGAGCCTTTGCATCGTTCTTCCGAGTCTATAACCGCAACGACAATGCTACAAACCAGGGAGACAGGGGACCGAGAGTCTAACTCAAACGCCGATGCTGGAAGCGCTGCCACTCCTACAAAACGCCGCAAAGCTCATGGATATCCCACAAGGCAGTCTCACTACAGAGGCGTCCGGCAGCGGCCATGGGGAAAATTCGCAGCAGAGATCCGTGACTCCAGCAGGCACGGATCGAGGTTATGGCTCGGCACCTTTGACACAGCCGTCGAAGCAGCGCTTGCATACGATGACGCCGCTATCAGGCTCCGCGGCTCCCGAGCGCTCCTGAACTTCCCTCTCCGAGCTGCTAGTGGTCGCAATGTGCAGCTGCTGACTACAACCCGACCGAAGGCGTTGAAACTCGCAGCTCAAGAACGCGCCAACAACATCACCAGTTCTGGAGGAAACCCATGTCAACATGCTTCCCACAAGGGACAACAAGAGTTAATCACGAACCCAGACCGTCCAGGAGTTCATTCTGGATCTCTCAGCAACCAGGCTCGCACTGATCTCGGCGCCGCATCCTCTGCATCCTCAGCTCGTTCGTATTACGATTCTGCGACGTACATCGTTGAATCATCTTCGGCATGGCAAGTCCGAGGACACACTCGATCTTCGCCATATGAAAAATTCGGAGGAGCTGGCCGCCTGTGATGAGATGCTCGCCGATGTCGACGTTCCGGATTTTCCCCTGCCAACGTCTAGACTACGCCCACTTCGCCCGGTCTCAAGCCCGGTCTCTTTCTGCTTGTTTTAGGACTCTAGTTACAGCAATTCTTTCAAGGCTCCTCAGGCTCTCCGGATGCACTTGAACATTAGATCTGGTTTCAATCGAGTTGTCAATTTCTGCTCGGCTAAGTTGAATGGAGTAAATTATATTTCTATCCAGATCCATAGCCATTCATTGATAGATTTATGTTAGCATGTTTACAATGGAAGCACTGATCATCTGTAAAATTTGTGTATAATTTCGTGGTTAAGTATTATGATCACACTCTTTTTGAGTCATGTGACTTGTGAGTTAAACTGGCATCGCAGCTTGAACCATGCGCTAATTGTACTCAGTTACAGATGAGATTTTGTAAAGTTCCAGAAGCATGTGGTGATTCACAATCTTTAAAAGAACTAGTTCATTGTTTGGCAGCAGAAGTAGGAGAGGAATTGCATGATACTGAAGTGAGCGTTGCTGGGAAGATGGATTTGATCTAGCGCAATTTATCCTGCTATGATCCTTGTTTCAAATTTGGTGAAGTGTTAATAGAAGTTCAATTTTTTACAAGTATATTAGCGGATACTTCATTTGAATCTCATAAATGAGCCTATGAGCTCATTGACCAACCGGGTGTGAGAACTAGAATTGTGACTTCATGCATGATGTCCCACCCCAATAATATATGTGAACTCAAATGATTTTGTACCTTTCGACTGGGAAGATCCATAGAATGCAATTTAACTTTGTTATTTGCATGAAATTCTATGCATATCCCAGATCCACCAAAGGCTCATCTAAAGGAGTTGCAGCAGTGACCATGAAACAGATTTTTTAATCGATCTACAGAATAGAGACGAGTCAACCATGATAATGTAATGTATCCAACTTGGGTTGGATCTCAAATTCTCAATGCTCAATCTTCAAAGGTGGTCAGTGATAAGTCAATCATGTGCATGTAAGATGTCCAACTTGTTATCTTCATACTCAACTTGCCTTCAAGATGGCACATATGGACGTATCAATACCGATCAGTTACTAGAGCTAGACTATTATCTCAAGCACTTGACTAATCTCATTTCTGGTATGATTGTTAAGTATCTGTATGAACAATTCAGCCTTTATCCTGCCCACTTATTTCCATTTAGAGGATTGCTGTGTCAAGTGATTAATCCCACTTCACGAACATCTTTCCTGATTTCTTTCAAAAGCAATCGAACTGCTTTGACATGCATGATAACTGGTTTGATGCATTATACACATATTTCAAACTTATTCTGAAACACATTAAAAACAAGCAAAGAACTATCAAAATGAGCATTGCAATTATTGCTGAATGTCCTGTAAAGGTGAGACTTTACACTACAAAGAATGACACAAGGGCAGGGAACAACCACCAAAAGGCAATGAGTCACAAGTCGAACAAAATCATACTAGGCTCTGTCTTGGCACAAAATTGCAACTCATGTTCGTGTCAAGATTCAAGCAGGTCACATGCAGTGTAACCTGTTCCAAAATTCAATGTTAGTCTTTAAAGAAATAGATTCCCCATGCATTGGAGCTCACTCAATACCAGCAATGACCAAGTCTACACACAGAATATATATATCGCAAGCAGGTCTCCGTAGAGACCCAATGACTCAGCCTGCATAAGTTGTACAACTTTCTGTCTGCACTGTGGGCCAAGCTGTGCTGGAGTAAGTTAGAAGCCTTAGTCTCAAATCATTTATCCCAATGTCTCGATGTAGACGCTTGTGAAGTATATTGTCCCCAGCTGGAAGTTGTTATCTGTGCATACTGTATTGTGGACCACACTACAATGGAAGTACTTACTCTTTTCAAGACCTGTGATGTTGTACTTGAAAATTGCACCCAATGTGTACTACAACACTGCTACCCACATGGATGGTGTGGACCAGGGTTGGCCCAAATGTAGCCCACAAGTCAATGACATGAATTCCTCCGACATCTCAATGTGGGTCACAGTGTTCGAATTGTCTTCTGGTTCCTTGTAGTGAAAATCAAGTTTGAAAACATCTAATTTCAACAATCTGAACAGCATGAAAATGGACTAAATTTGAGTGCTTCAAGCTGCATGATTATCATTTAACCTTCTCAGGCTAGTTGAACTTTAAGCTGTGATCTGAGAGATACCTGACCAAGATTGTGGCAAATAACAAAACACGGTCGCTTCTAATGACAAGGATACCTAGAGGTAGAGTTTGTTGAGTCACAGTTTTGATCTCCATTAGTCATAATTTCTAATCCAATCTGATTTAAAAATTCTGAAATTAAATTTGATGACACAAAGTAATTATATGATCTTGCAATGGTCGATGACAAATAGTAGGCACGCATTGCAGATTGTGCTACATTAGATAGTAGACATACTATGAGATTATTCTGAACTACTTGATATGTGCAAGCCTGCACACTAAATCAGATCCACCAAGTTATACGAACCAGGGATTTAGTATTGTAACACCATAGCTAGTTTGCCATCTGGCAATTGAATATCTTTTCTTTTTTTCAAATAAAGGTTCATCCCTCAAAAACAGTATTTCTCTTCTTCTTTTTTAGCAGAAAAAATCAGTAAAACTGACCTTAAATGGCTAAGAAATAATAAAATAAACAAAAACTAGTTTATCCTATTTTCATTTTTGTCACCAACCGACTCGATGATTTATGTCAGTTTTCAGGGGCTTTAAGAGGCAGGTTTAGGGTTTTGGAAGATCATTCTACACTAGAGCGGGTAGAGTCACAGAGGTTTAAGAGCTATTAGGAACTGCTGTACCATGTTTTGAACTTTTGAGGTTGTTTTGACCCAATCTATGCAGTTTAGACCTCTTTTTGCACTTGTATTGTACAATTTCAGCATCCAATGAGGGTTTGGAGCACTTAGTTTAGTTGGGTTTTGATGGGATTATGAAGGCTAGGATTTAGATGGTAAATCCTCCCTTTACCATTAGCGACCATGCTTTAGTTCGTACCATATGATCTCCTGCTTGTTGTAGGTTGTTCCACAGACTTTTGAGGTCCTGAAGTACTGAAATCAGGTCCGTAGGGACCTACAGCAATGACTATCAGGAGTCTTTAGGAGTTCTGAAGTGCTAATACTGTAATTCTGAGGTGCTGAATAGCCGCTGGTAGATTGTGGGTAGTCACTACAGTGGTAGATTGACGTCAGCAAGTGTTGTCTACCCACTGGCAGGGTCCTAGGAATCAAATGGGAGGAGATCTGTTGCAGTAGAGAGGGGAGTGGAGGCATAGAAGTTTCAGGTGTTTTCAGAGGTGGAAACATTGGTTCACCGACGGATGCAGTCCAGCACGTGTTCAGGGGGCAGTAGCAGCAGAGTCGACTCTGTTGCAAGCTGGTGGGCGTAGGTGCTGTAAGGAGTTGAAAGGCTCGATTTGCCATGGAGTCGATCCTGTGAACTAAAGGCAATTCAAGATTCGAAAAAGGAAATAGGGCGGCTACATGTCAGATCTGAACTTCCACTGTGAAAATGGGCAAAAGGTAAGTAACCCGAAATTTTAGGATTTCATATTTCAAATCTTAGATCCGAAAATTTAGGATCTTAGAAATTTGAATTTTGAATTTAGGGACCTGGATTTGGGACCTCGATTTGGGATCTCAATTTGGGACCTCGATTTGGGACCTCGATTTGGGACCTCGATTTGGGACCTCGATCGGCTCTACAAACTTCTATTTGAGGATCTCGGTCGACCGTGGGACGTCGTTTTGGGGACGTCGGTTGACACTTGGGACCTGGACTTGAGGTTGGCACATGTCAAAACGGACTGGTAATTTGGGTCGCTGAGTGCATTTGCAGAAGGGCAATTTCTGTTTCAAATACTGCCAGCACTGTTACCAATACTCTAAATCTGTAATTACTGGACTGGATTTCCTGAGGGTCAGTATGGTTTGAAAAAGGGGATAGGAACTAATTAGGGGCAATTTTGCTGAATTGCCTTGATCTGAACCATTTGTTAAAAAAAAATTTAATTTAATTTTTTTTTTTTTAAAAAAAATGTCAGTAAATACTAATTAGGCCACACAGCCGACTGCTGGGTCGATGAGTGTTAAAGTGGCAAGGACTACAAAAACATAAGGAAAGGAGCCCAATATTGGTAACTGACTGATTGGAGGAGGACGAGCAGAGTCGACCACAACAGACAGGGAGTAACAGCCGCCAAGACTAGGAAGAACACACAGCCGACTGAACGCAGCCGACTGATTACTACAACATCGTCAGTACCAACCGTTCACACCCATGGAGGAAGGTGATTTGAACGATCTGCCAGTTGAGAGACAAGCCATGGAGAGGTACAAACGCTGGCTGCAACTTGCGGAGCAAACAACAGAGCCGACTTCACCTGAGGTACGCAGCTGACTTAGCTCGCATGGCACTGCAGTTCAGCAGGAGGGGGAGCTTGTTGACATGGAGGTCGAAAATGACATTTTATCATCAGATGGAAGGACAAATGAAAGCCGATTTGAAGAGGTAAGGCAATTCGAAAAAGGAGATAGACTGAACAATCATCCTGATCAAGCCAACATTCACTGGAGATATCAGGACATGAGAAGGACTGTGTCATTCAAAGGGGATTTCTCCAGTGCACTAGATGACTATCAAGGTTGTTCAAATAGAGGTCCGACCCGGCTCCGGACGTCCGGACGTCCGACCCGGACGTCCCCCGTCCCCGACGTGGCGTCCCCAACGCTCGAGAATTACGTCGCGGTAAAAATTTTGCGACCCCGGGGGGGTAAAAACATCCCCCAACCGTCCGATCGGCCGATCCCGCCACAACGCCCCATCTCGGCCAGCCGTTCGCAAAGACGGCCGCAGGGACGGCCGCCTAGACGGCCGCGGGGTCGCTGGGGATGGCCGCACCTCGATCCGACGGCCAAGATGCAGCCGTGCTGGCACATCGCGGGCCGTCGGATGTGGGCGACCTTCCTAAGCCGTCGGATCCCGCGGCCGTCGCCGTGACCAACCGCGGGGACGGCCACATGGACGGCCGCGAGATCCGACTGCCCGGATCGACCCCGGCGCGGGCCATCGGGGACTGCCCGATCGCCGCGGCCTAACGCGGGCCGTCGGATCCCGCCGCCGTCCCCGTGGCCGTCCCCGCGGTCGGCCACGGCGACGGCCGTGGGATCGGCAGGCCCGCGGCCGGCATGGTCGGCCTCGGAGGGCCGTCCGATCGGGCGGCCGTCTCCTCGGTCGGCCGAGGGGACGGCCACGGGATCGGACGACCCGCGTCCAGCATGGTCGGCCGCGGAGGGCCGTCCGATCCCGCGGCCGTCCGCGTGGCCGACCGCGTGGAGACGCGGCCGACCGCGGAGACGGCCGGCCGTCCCCAGCGACAGCCGCGGCGACGGCCTCAAATTTGAAAAAAATAAACCCGAAGCTTAAAATCTTCATAACTTCTTCAAAATGTATCCAAATCGGGCCTGTGAGGTGTTTTTTGGCATCTACATTTCCTGTAGATGCCAAAAAACATCTCATAAGTCCAATTTGGACAAGTTTTGAAGAAGTAACGGGAATTTCGAGATTTTGGGGAGTTGAGGGGTCGGCCGTCGGCGGGGACGGGGGGGCCGACCCCGCTGACGGCCGTGGAGACGGCCGGCCGTCCTCGGCGACGGCCTCAAATTAAAAAAAAAAAAAACCCGAATCTTAAAATCTTCATAACTTCTTCAAAACGTATCCAAATTGGGCTTTTGAGGTGTTTTTTGGCATCTACATTTCCTGTAGATGCCAAAAAACACCTCATAAGTCCAATTTGGACAAGTTTTGAAGAAGTTACGGGAATTTCGAGATTTCGGGGAGTTGAGGGGTCGGCCGTCGGCGGAGACGGGGGGGGGCCGACCCCGCTGACGGCCGTGGAGACGGCCGGCCGTCCGCGTGGAGGCGGGGTCTTGCAAGGCCTCCCTTCTTCTCTTGGGTTTTCTCTAGAGACGGCCTCCCCTCCCCTCATCCACTCGTCCAACCTTGACAAAAAAAAAATCTATTTCTAGATACTCTAAAAACAAAATTATTACCGAATTAGAAATTTCAGACATATCCCTGAAATCATGGAAAATGTTCAAAAGATTTTGTGATCGGGATTGTGGGATCCGCCTTGATGTTGGGGTATACTTTAGAAGGAGATATATTTATGCCGTTCAATTGTTGGTGCTCTACTATGGTTTGCAAATATAATCCCAATGTCTAGAAGGAAGATTACATTTGTTTTGGAAATGAAATTATGGGCCATGGGCCTATAGAAGAGGGAGGTATACAATGGGTGGTACAACTTAAAAGGTAATGAGAAGCTAATAAAAAATAATATTCTTTTATTTGAAGACATTATTTTGTTAGGTAATAAAATTAAAGGAGAACTCGACATGGATTTCTCTTACATTAATATGACAAGTTTGTATGTTTTTGGCTTTAATTTTATATGGCAAGACAAATCCCTTTTCCATAAATGGAACATTGGAATTAAATAAAGGATAAACTTGAAATTTAGAAATGAATTTGAATGAGAGGATTTGGAAGGTATGTTGTAGAGGAGGTAACACTTAGAGATTAGATTTCAAATCAAATTAGATAGAGGTTGAAATTGTGTGAAGGAGGTTGGAGGCCCCTTTAAATAGAATTGAGGATTGAAAAGTTGAATTAGAAGTCGAAGATGGTGGACAAAAAATTCATTATAAGTGATAGAAGATAGAAATTTAAATACAACAAATTTTAGTTCTAATAATAAATAAATTGATTAATTAATTAAAAAACCAAGCAACCTGACAAGGGTGGATGTTTAATTTTAAAAGGTGAGTGAATTTTGAAGGTTTGGGAGTTGACATTAAGAGAACTGTTTCTTGCTTTTGAAATGAAGGATATGCTAGTATTACTTTTGAGTATTTGGGCAAGTGAATGCCACATTGTTTGCCTTCCATTCCTTTTAGACAAACACCGAGTCTGTATGGCTTAAAGTTTAACAAATCTCGTCAATTTTTTATTCTGAGACTTATGAATTTTTTCCATCTTAAAGGTGATTCATAATCATTATTTTTATGAATTAAGGACATAACATGTGGATTCATCTAAATGTGGAAATACAAACACATACTTCATAGCCAAAAATTTATATTTGTTTATTTATTTATTTAAGTATTTAATTATTTTGTATTCTTTCCTTAGTCTCCGATTCTATCTTTTATTTTTATACTTTTTCCATTTGCCTTCCATTCTATCTTCTTGTTATTTTATTATTACACTATTATTCCATTCAATACTCTTAACTTTTTATTATTACACTATTTTTCCATTCTATCGTCTCTTTAGTTTTTTATCTTAACATTATTCTTCCGTTTTATCTTCTCATTTTCCTATCCTTCCATTCCTCTCCCATCATCTATTTATTTATTTAATATTCCTCTAATCTGTCTCCCATTCTATCTTTATATTTTTAATTATTGGAAGAAAGGAAAAAACAAATAAAAGATTAGGGGATTATATTATGTACAAGACAATAATAAAAAACAGACAATTGAAATAAAATACAATATGACAGTAAATGAAACATAACAAATAACCGCCAGCCAGACAAACTACAATGGGAAAAGGTTTGAAGGAAATAGATGTGTATAGAGAAGATAGATATCTAGGGAAAAAACAAAAAATAAAAAAAGTACATGAGAGGTAATAATAAATCAAAAAGATAATTAGAATAAAAGATCAAATAAAAAATAATAATAATAATTGCAAGAGTGGAAATGACATACAAGAAGAAATGAGGAGTATGAAGTGAATAGAAAAAACCATGTCATGGTGATAACATTATGGCAAAAGAAGAAACTAAATAAAAATATCCAACTTAGAAAGGACTTTTTTCTTAAAGATTAAAGGATTAGATAAAGCACGAGACAATAATTGGAAAATAGTTAATTATAATTACATAGAATAAAATGGTATTTGAAAACATAAGAAATAAGTTCAATAACACTAAGATATACAAACTACAGTGGACATAATTTTAAATACCCAAGAAAGCAATTCATTAGGAAAAGATCATTTTCATGGAAAAAAGGATTTGTCTTGCCATATAAAATTAAAGCCAAAAACATACAAACTTGTCATATTAATGTAAGAGAAATCCATGTCGAGTTCTCCTTTAATTTTATTACCTAACAAAATAATGTCTTCAAATAAAAGAATATTATTTTTTATTAGCTTCTCATAACCTTTTAAGTTGTACCACCCATTGTATACCTCCCTCTTCTATAGGCCCATGGCTCATAATTTCATTTCCAAAACAAATGTAATCTTCCTTCTAGACATTGGGATTATATTTGCAAACCATAGTAGAGCACCAACAATTGAACGGCATAAATATATCTCCTTCTAAAGTATACCCCAACATCAAGGCGGATCCCACAATCCCGATCACAAAATCTTTTGAACATTTTCCATGATTTCAGGGATATGTCTGAAATTTCTAATTCGGTAATAATTTTGTTTTTAGAGTATCTAGAAATAGATTTTTTTTTTGTCAAGGTTGGACGAGTGGATGAGGGGAGGGGAGGCCGTCTCTAGAGAAAACCCAAGAGAAGAAGGGAGGCCTTGCAAGACCCCGCCTCCACGCGGACGGGGGGCCGTCTCCGCGGCCGTCGCCGTGGAGACGGCCGGCCGTCTCCACGGCCGTCAGCGGGGTCGGGCCCCCCCCCGTCTCCGCCGACGGTCGTCCCCTCAACTCCCCGAAATCTCGAAATTCCCGTAACTTCTTCAAAACGTGTCCAAATTGGACTTATGAGATGTTTTTGGCATCTACAGAAAATGTAGATGCCAAAAAACACCTCATAAGCCCAATTTGGATACGTTTTGAAGAAGTTATGAGGATTTTAAGATTCGGGATTTTTTCTTTTTAATTTGAGGCCGTCTCCGCGGCCGTCGCCGGGGACGGCCTCCCCGACCGCGGCGACGGCAAGGGGCCGTCGCCGAGGACGGCCCTCCCACCGCGGCGACGGCCCCTCTCCGCGGCGACGGCAAGGGGCGGTCGCGGGGGACGGCCCCCTCCACGGCAACGACGGCCGCTTTCCCCTACCGCAACCCCTCCCCCCGCGTTCCATGTGTGGTTTCACCCCGGGGTGAAACCTGTGCGGGTGATTTTTTTTCTAAGTCACAGGACGTCTTGTGGCGCTGGCGGACGTCCGCGGACGTCCCCACGTCCCGAGCGTCCCGGACATCCATGACAACCCTGATGACTATAGTACCTTCAACGAAGAAGGAAGCCAGACGCAGCAAACCTTTGTAGAGTCGACGTAGTATCCAAGTCAAGCTACTGGCAGAGCTGACTCAAGAGGACAGCCGATGCAGTGGCCAAGTCGAGCTGCTGGCAGAGCCGACCCAGTGGCCAAGTCGGGATATTGGCAGAGCCGACTTGGAAGCGGAGCCGACTTGGTTACGTAGGCGACCAAAATCTTTGGTGCGCCTGCCAACAACTCCAGAGACATTGACAGCTGCATTTCAGAACTTGAGGCAGAAGTTGGAGGAAACGAAGAGTCGATCAATTCAGGAGCAGGGCCTTGCTAATCACACCGAGGGCGGCTCTAGTAAGAATATTCACTTCTTGGACGAGTTCAGACTTCAGGCTGAGTGGGAGCAAGAAGAGGACCGAAGGGCAGTTGATGCATTCAAAGCCGACCTGTTAGGTAAGCGAGAGCAAGCCAGACAACAACAAACTGCACCATCGGGAGTAGCATCGTCACCGCAGTGGCCGGTGGAGCAGCACCTGACACTGCTGGAGACTAAGTTCAACCGTCGTGTTGGGGAGGCAGCACATCAGTTCGGAGTTCAGCAGTTGGCAGCGCAGTAGTTGGCAGCTCACCAGTTGGCTGTGAATGAGGTAATGGAAAAGAAAGTTGAAACATGGTAGACCGTAGAAGCTTAGACTTTGAAGTTTGAAATCTTAACCCCTAACTACCCAAGCAAGCGTTTTTGGCATGATGTATAGATTTCATCTGTTTATTCTCATCCGTCATGCACTTTTTATGGTGTGATTTTTTTATGGATTTTTTTATAGGAAGTTAGCTTCATGTATGTGTGATTCGATTGAAAAAAAAATAATTTCTGAAAAAATTATGCCTCATTTTGTATTGTAGTGTTTCATCAAAAATCTTGAAGATTTTGGTTTAAAAGTGTTCTTGAAGAAAAAAAACTATTAAAATCAAGCATCCAAAAAATCTCCAAAAACCACTACACCTAAAGTACTACAATATTTGGTGTACAAGACATTAACATCATATAACCCATATTAGTATCAAATTTAGACCTTGTATATTGCAATTTGACACAAAAAAAAGTAAGAGTATGTTGATCTTGTATAGATTAGATATTTACTCCAAACTCTATAGTTTCTCAATCCCTGCCATCAAATCTAATGCAATTTTTTTAAAGCATGATTATTTACTGATCTAGGACAAGATCCTATCCTTACAATGCAAAAGAATTTATTTTGTGATTCTTTCACTCTTTGCTTTTCAAGTGACATTTTTCGAGTGATTTTGTTGAAAAATAGTCAATAAATCCTGGGGGGTGATTCCCAAATTATAACACCAGGTCTGCTTATGAGTTTCTGGTCTTAAGAACTGCTTAAAATTTAATTGTCTAGGTTCATTCATGAGTTTCATGCAATCACAGGCTACAAATTTTATTGCGGCGGGGAACTTTGAAGACCAGAATGACAGATGTAGTGTTGTACTTTTACCTCAAAGTTTGCAAATTCAATCTTTGTACAAGCATTTTTTATTTTTTATTTTTTTGGTGGTAAATGAAAGGAATTCATTGGAAAAAATCAAAATATAACCCTCATTGAACCTGAGTCTAGTAGGGCAAAAAAGGGGACATCTGGACAATGAAAACACAAGCTACAACCAATTTGGCATGAGACTTGCAGCTGGCAGAAGCTTCCACTTGACTATTAGAGTAAGTGGCTTAGAAACCGTTGAGATTTCAGATTGGTAGGCTCGGTGGGGAGTTATTAAAAGAATGAAATTTTGGAAGATGTGCAAAATATTCAAAAAATTTAACCAATTGGAATTATTAATTTTGGATTAATATTGAATTAGATATGAATTTTGGAAGGAGAACTCTGAGCTTGTAGGTGGCTCAAAAACTGTTGAGCCCTAAAATGTACACCATGATTACATAGAAATTTGAAACTGGAAGCTATAATGTAGTAACCTCCTACTTGGATAGGTATAGAATGTGGTTTTTGGTGTCACGCGGGTTTTGAGGCACCTACTATAATCTCGTTCTAGTTCATCCATTTTGAGTTGAAAGCTCTCAAGGTGCTCTAAATTTTGGCTTTGAGGCTGACCCTCTTAACTACTTTGATGCACCTATAGTCAAGGAAGGACTCCCATACGAATTGGTGAATCCTTTGAGGTGTCCAGGCCGCATTGTCAAAAACTTTGTTATTGCAGCTTAGCCAGATGCACCACAAGCCTGTAAACTACAACAAGACCAAACTTTTGCTACCCCTTGCTTCCTAAAACGCATTGTTTGTCCATAGATGCATTGTTTTAGGTAGAATGTTTGAGGTAATTCCAGCAATGATTTAAGTACAAATACAATGAAATATGAAGGATAGACATGAAGGAAGGAGGAAGGAAAGGGTGGATGAGATTTATGTAGGCTCTTTCCTTGTTATCGTTAGATTGAGATATCAATCTCCAATGGTTTTGCAAATGGACTTGATTGGTTTAGGGAGAAGTATTTTTTTATTGAGAAAGATTTTTTTAGTCAAATCTGACATTAGCCAAGAATTGGCCTTCCATTCTTAGTGCACCCAATTTGCCAAGCTCAGGCCGAGTCAAAACTTGCATTTTCTGATTAAAATATTCTTACCACCAAACTGGCCCAACCTCTAAGTGTAAAGGGGTTGGAGCCAATTTGAGCCTCTTAAAGGAGGATTTCAGGCTCCAAACTGGCTGATTTGGCCCGGCCCCTTGGTATAAATCGGCCTTTAACCTCTATAGTCAAAAGGCCTAAAAACTACCAAAATCCCTCAAAATTGGTCTTTTTATTACAAGGTGTACGTTTTCAAGTTTTGATGTATTTTGGGGATGTAACCGTAGGATCTAGTACCTCACTTGTATATGTACATGTACTCCAAACCTTGGAATCAAAATCTTGACCATTTGTGAGATCGTAATGTTCAAATTAAATTGGAAAAACGATTTTTCATTGTTGCAAAATCGGTTTAAAGTGTTTTGTGAGCCTAAAAAAATTAATTAAAAAACAAATTTGAGCTTAGGCTCTTCAAATTCTTGTTCCTAGGTGGCTAGGTGAGTTAAGCATGTGTCCAATGTCCATGACTCCATGCACTTTACCCTCATGCAATTTGGGTTGTCTACATAAACAGACTGTTCGTTAGTTCGTTCGTCCGTCATATTCGTCTAGTAGATCCTCACGTCCGTTTGATAAGGGTCGTTGACCGGTTGACTATTTGTAAGGATAAAAATAATTTACCTAGCACACGAGGGGACGGATGCGCACACGCGAGACAAGCGCGTGCACGCAGAGACGCATGATACTATGTAACTATGGTGAACTTGTGTGAAATGTAATAAGTAATTATATGTAATTTTTTAAGATACTGTAGCTCGTCTAACAAGCGTGTCCGGTTCGTCTTATACAGACACGTCCATCACGTCCGTCACGTCACTGAGCGATGGCTAGGACCTCCCGTCCGTCTGTGTAGAAAACCGTGCATGCAACTTATAAAACCTAAAGAAATGCTTGATTTTTCACATGTAAATATGCTCAAATTCAAATAGAAAACCCAGTTTTTGATAGTTAAAAAGGCATATGGAGAAGTATTAGATTGAAAATCCTAGCGGTGAAATCACGCCTTCAAAGTTTATTTACATGTCAAAAAAACAAAACCAGAAAAAAGTAGAATCTCAGATTTTGGTGAATTTTTGAAGTTTATATGATCTTATTAATTTTGGATTTTGAGGATAAATGAGCATACTGCAGTTTTGGGCAGATTTTAGCATGTCCAAATAGTATTTTCAAACTTTGACTGCGAATATCCAGGGTTGTCATAACGGACGGACATGGGCAAAATTTCCGGACACAAACGGACCGACCGGTCGGTCCGGGGTGAAAATCAGACATATTCTATGAATATTCTATGAATATTCCCAATTTTTTCTCGAATATGCTCGAATATGCTCTTATGGACCGGACATGACCCCTAACGGACGGACGAGCGGACCGGACGGTCTTTCGGACGGGGAGGTCCTATGAACAACCATGCGAATATCTCCTAAAGCATGAGGAATTCTGAAGCATGAATGGTCTTATTGGAAAAGTATGAAAAAATTCCACGATCTAAAAAAAATCAACTTCACGCGATCTATATTTAGTAATTGAGTGTGTGACCAGAGTCAAATCAACCAAGGTAGGGCTTATTTTGACTTTAGGGTTAAACGTCATGTCATTAAATTGACCAATCTTTGATTATATTAGCCGTTCAAATAGCGTGATTTCGATTCATTTTCTCTCTTTACTTGAATACTATGGGGGGCAATGTAAACAAGATTGACCAATTTAATGAATATGGCGATCTTAACTCTAATTACAAGAAGACAAACTACAGTGACACTGTGATGGGAAGTAGATGCCCTCTCCTCCCTGGATAATGAAACTAAGGTACAGCATCTACTTCTGCAATGGAATCCATTTGCGTCAAAAAAAGAAAGAAACTAAGGTACAGCTACTGCGAATCTACAGCCTGATTCTGCATTATCTGTGTGGACCCCTGCTAGGTGGAAAGCAGGGTCCTACCAGACTACCAGTGGTTGGTAAATTAGTAAGCATGGGTGAGCCTCTGACAGGCACTAGAGGCCTTCAGCTGGGATTCATGAAAATTGTACAAAGAGAATTGAGCAGTTTTATGGCAAGGGAATGCACATTTAGCCTGCTCTCTCCCATGATTGTACTCCAGGGAGTCTGCCCCTCTCCACATCTTGTCCTAACTCATTTCATCAACAACTTATAATTGAGGTATGTGAGTGAATGGCCCTTATGCAACTATTATTGTAGCTTGTCCACATATAAGTGAGATGAACCATTTAGCTCTGTGAGCAGTGAGCACTATGCAATGACCTGCAAGGTGCGTCATGAATAATCTTCTATCAAAGATGAGTAGTACTGCAGTTAGCTCAATTATGTATCTCATGTAGCTCAGCCATGCTGAGGTAGTATTTTCGGAGTGGGTCGTTTAGGGTGGGTCAGGGCATATTTAGCCTGATTCTCCTGCATTATAGACCGCATGGGGGTACATCATCAAAGCTGTAAGGGATGGAAAGCAGTGACAGTGACGAAACTTTGGCATTGCCACATGAAACCAGGGATCCTTAGAATTCAGTAATTTTATTTTTTTTGATTCTTTAATTTTGTGCACTAAGTAATTCCATTATTTAAATTTATGATAAATTATATTATTAAATATTTCCAAATTAACCTTTAGAAATTTATTTATTATATTTGAAATATTCTACAGTTAAAAACCTAATTTGATTTGTTAATTGGATCAAGTGAATATTTATTGATAAATGATTTTAGATAAATGGTATTTTATATCCTAATTCTTTGATTTTGATAATTATGAGTTTTCTTTATTTTTAACATTAATTGGATGATAAAATAGGGGCTATAAAACCGAAAATTCAATGAGATCAACCCTAGTTGCCCCGATATTGTTGTTTTGAGTGAACCCTAAGACTTAACGGGCAATAGATCCTACCAGACCTATTGCCCTTATTCAAACCCTTCTCGCTCCGCTCGATGGGTTTGAAATGCCTTTTATTGTTTATATAATTTAATGAAAAATATGCATTTTATTTATAAAAATTAATTGAATTATTTATTTATTTATTTTCCTAGTTTTTTCCTTAGAGGAATAGTCACAGTAAACAGTTGAGAATGTATATTTCATTCCACCCCAAATGAAAATCGGTTCCCATCTTTATCCATTCCTGGTTCAGTATCATTGTGGCCTCTGAATCTGTCAGTTCACATGCAGTCTCACACCCTAAACAGCCCACTCCCAAAGGCTGTCCTCAGCCATGCTCAGCATGATTCAGCTCTGTTGAGAGAACATAATTACACAGCAGCAGTGCAACAGTGCAGCACTAGCGGTGATCATGTCCATGTGAACAGTGGGTTTACTCCAACTTAAACTTACACTTTATGATCAGAACTTCGAGTTCCCACATCTCAGATGTCTGCAACTCTGCCTTACCTGGCCGTGCATGCGTGGTGATGATTCTAGACGCCATCAGAGCAGCTGCGCCAGGCACATGAAAAACTGGTGATGCTCTGGGCTCCCATATCCTGGAGCCTCTCAGCTCTGTCAGCTTCCCTCCTGGAATAAAACATTGACTAACTGCAATAAATTTCTTCCAAGAGCACACAATTTACGCCACAGTACACACACACACAGCCGTGCCACAGCAATAACAGGCTTTCCCATCCAAGTACCCAGTACAACCACAGTGAAAATTATCCCCGTCGCAACCACATGTACAACAACCCAAACACATCACTCCTTTCTTTTTGACACCCACATGTACAACCACCCTACCATATCAACACCCCCCTTTTGACGTCAACGAGTCAACTTCCACAATAATATCTCCCTTGCCTCCCATCCCCACCGTCCACCAAACATGCCCCCCCAACCATCCCACGGCCCGGACAAAACTCACAGTAAGCTTGCTTTTTGACTCTACACAAAACTCTACCCTTGTGCCTTGACCACCACCCACGCTCAGAAATACCTCCAAAAACATTATTTGCCACTTCTAGAAATGATATATATTTTTACAATGTTTATAAATATTTTTGAAGCAAATGAAACAGAATTCATTGCAGAGGATTTTTTTAGTTTTTTTAATATTTTTGATGTTGTTGAGCGCCCAGACAGGAACAAGCCGTGTACTTGGAGTGCTGGTGTCCTGCAGCGAGTAGGCCGGCAAGGGAATGTGAGCGCATCGAGGATGCGGACATGGTGTCCGCGCCAAGGAAAAGTCGAAAGCATCGTCGTCGTCGTCTTCTGCGCGTGGTGGGTGACAAAAGCATCTGATCGATCACGGTACGTACCACAGCTCGCTCGGGAGGATCGATGTGAAATCCATCGCACTTTGCATGCAGAATTATAGTTCTGGTGCAGTAGTACTTCTAGCATCCTAGGATGGAGGAATCATCCGCAAGCTGCTAGACCTGCATGCGCCGCAGCTGATTGATTGGGTCACTCACTACTCACTTCAGATCTTTTGCACTTGTACTAGAATGATCCCGTGTGATCGACGATCCGTTGTCCGGCGATTCTGCTGGTGCCGGCCTGAATGGGACTTGCTAGGCCGGTGATGGAGCATTGGGTAGCATCCTTGTGTGTAGACGGTAGAGCTCCATGAATTTGGAGTTTTTCTTCTAGATATGGTCTCGGTGCTAGCTGTGTATATAATCCATGGATGGTGCTCCTGTTGCAAGTTATTTGTTTTTTAAGGATTTTTCTCGGGGTTAGCTAGCACGGGGGTTATGGGGTTAGCCTTGAGGTGAGAGATTGGTCGTTAGTGCTAGTGATAGCCTTGCTGTATGTGCTAGCTTGGGATGTATTAAAAATGATTGCGATGAGCTCTGCGGGGTCATCTAATTCGTGGAGAGCCGCAGTCGATCGAGCTCTTGGCTGCAGGGGGGATGGTGATGGTGGTGTGGAGGGAGGAGATGAGCAGGAAGAGAAGGGATTTGCAGTCGAGAGTGGTGTTGGGAGGAGTGGAGTGTCGGGGAGGGCACAGCAGCTGACACATGCAGGAGCGATGGACCCGGAGATATGGGGCAACCTCCCATTCCACTTGCTGGAGTCTGTGCTCGCATGGCTGCCGATTTCGAGCTTGCTGAAGCTCCGGTGCGTGTGTAAGAGGTTTAACAACATTCTGTATTCGCCCAGTTTGTGGGCGACCCGAGGGCGTGTGCTGCGGAGCGTGCCGGCATGGTATCTTTTCCGGGGGGAGGGGCGCGAGTGTGCAGCGTTCAACCCGGAGGCGGACTGCTGGTTCAAGCTCCCCCTTGGATTTTTGCCGAGCTCCAAGGGGAGAGTTGTGGCGGCTGCGGGCGGTTTGCTGTGTGTGCGCCAGGGTGATAAGATGATTGTTTGTAACCCTCTTAGCAAAACATGGCTGGAGCTTCCGCCACGAAAGAACACTTGGAAGTTCCCAATCGTAGGTATGTCGAAGCTTAACTCCAAGCACTTGTGATCTACTTCGCGCACTCTGATTTCCTTCCTTTTGAGTACGAGGATATACAGCGCTGAGAATAGATGGCCATGGAATCACTTCACTACCTGATGCGTTTCTTTTTTCCAATATTTGTGCCACAGCTAGCAACTCCACAGTACTACTCCTGAAGGCAAAGTTACCTCGGAATATGATTTTCGTGTCCCAACGTTTATGAAAGCCGGATATGCGGGTCGATGAGTGATCGTTTCTCAGTTTAGGTTAGGTTAACTATGTTGTTGTCTAATGTGACGTAGAATTCCAAATATTTTCTGAGTTTAATATATGTGGGTGTGAGGATGGACAGGAATGGTGATGGACACGGAGGTTCAAGAGTACAAGGTGGTCGTGGCGGGGAGGAACTCTACATGTGGCAAGAATCTCGTAACCGAGGTTTATAGCTCACTGACCAAGACATGGAAAGACGTCGAAAATCATCCTGTGGAGCATCACTATCAGACGAGTGCTGTGTACAGCAACGGTTTCCTCTACAGTGCAGGTTCAAATCTGTTCCATGACTGTCGTATTCTTGAATCTGATTTCATGATCAAATTTTCCAGACATGGAACTGCATGACGTTGAAATGAATGACAACGTTGTGATTTAGCACTAAAAAAATCAGTATCCAAAATCATGTCTGGGCAGGTTTTGATGGAGTTTTGGCCTTCGACCTCAAGCAGGAGCAATGGAGGGAAATGAAAGGACCCTCTATGCGAGACACACAGCTCATGTTGCCGCAGATATGCGAGTGTAATGGATGCTTACTCATGGTTGAGGTTGTCAGCGAGCATTTTTTGATGACCCGCGTCTCCATTTGGGCACTGCGGCGGCTGGACAATGAGTGGTTCAAGCTCGCCTCCATGCCACAAAGAGTTCTTGAAGAAGTTATCAGCATTTCAGGTGATTTTTTCGTGAGTGTTTGATATAAACATTTTTCCTTGGTCTAAGTTGTTTTTAGGTGTTCATGCAGTACTTGTAGAACACATTTTTATCCTCATTTGTTTACTAGTTTACAGACTCATGAATTAATAATGTGAATTTTTGAAAACTCTTATGCAGGGACAAGACTATTCACTTACTTTGGGCACGGTGACTACATTTGTTTCACAATTGCTAGACGAAGAGTCTTGGTGTACAGCATGAGCCGAAGAATGTGGAGATGGCTGCCCCGGTGCCCGTTTGTTCAAGGATTCGCCCGTCGCTTCACAACTTTAGCTTACGAACCTCGGGTGGAAACACAGGTTTGAACTTTACGTAGTGCCCTCGACGTCGTCCTGCAGCACAGAGCTCTTCAAACGAGAGCAGGGACGAATCCTCACACATGGCACCATGAGTTGTCCAACGATTCATCTTCAGAACTGTTACCAACATGCTCAGAAACTAAAACTGTGCATTTAAATTTGTAGATAAGAGATGATTTCCGGATGATTGAATCACTTTAAGCTTAATAGAACTCCACACCGAAGTCTCCATGTACGCCCCTCGAACGCTTCTATGCTGTAGGTACCATGGGATGCACGAGAGCATGCAGACTCATTCTTTGCAATCGAACAGATATAGAATTCTGTGACAGCTTCAAGACAATCGATGGCACAGCTGACATATCCAATAATCCCAGCTTGCATTTGGAACTATTTTGAGTCTTGACATCACGGAATGTTATTCACAAAGTTTCTAGAGTATCGAATCCAGCTCTACTAAGTCTGTTGAGCTCGGGGACCGACATTTTGACGTAACTAGTTCCCGTCGAATCAGAACATTCCGAATCCCTTTAATACTATCAAAGTTGAGTAAATTAATCTTGAAAGCTGCAGGCCGGCCATCGTGTATACAACCAGCTTGCATCGAGCTAGCTAGCTAGTCAAGCCAGGGGATGTGGGATCGTTTCTAGCTGTGCTCAAAGGATTTGAGCAATTGGACAAACTTTGGCAGACAAAACTTGGAGAGGAGAACGTCATGCGAGGAATGAAGCCCTCACTAATTATGCTTTCACTCCGGTGACTCGGCTTCCTGGTCATGTCCATGACGAGGGATTCATTTGAAGATTTCTCTTCTTTCGTACAATTTATCTCAAGTTAATCTTCTTCAAGCATAGCAACTTCAAGGATTAGTCTTCGATTCGGATTTAAGAGCTGCCGTTTCAGGGAAACATGACACTGCGTGAAATTCTCACACGCTTAATTCGTAGGAAGTGCCACCACTTTGGGCACTGTCAATCGCCATCAAATTGGAAGATCAAAACCTAGAAAAAGAAACAAGCCGCTGAACCGAAAATTATGGATTCCAGCTCTTCACCTCCGAAGCATTCACTACCTCCCATCCACGGCACCAATGAACTAGGAGAATCAACCATAGGAGTGTGGGCTTCAATGCCCTTCATAACCATGTGTAATCACACACTTACAATGCATGTTCTCTGCAAACATGGAGCTCCATGCATCTCTTAATCGATTTTCTTCACAAATTTTTTTTTTCCTTCCTGCTCCCTGAACATGAAGGATGTCAGCATCATTCACTGTACGTTGCACGCTTACCATGCAAATAATGTTAGTGACACACCATGGAAGCTGGAACACATGAGCTCAAGCTTTACTTCACAACTTTAGTGAAGCTTATCCGCATCGCATTGCAAACTGCGTGATCCGTGCATGCTCCATGATTCTTCAAGTGTCGTAGAAAATTCTGGAAAACGCTGCACGTAACGTTGATTCCTAGAATACTCACTAGGAACCTCCCATATCCTCCCTAGTATCATGCAGGTATCGCATCAGTATAACCCGAGTATCATACAACCATGTACGCAGTAGCGGTCTGTGTCTAGAAAAGTCGAGTAGAGACCAGACAAAGATGCTCGCCCACTCCACTTGGCACCCGAGGATAATCTATCAAATTGTCGTATAAAATCTATGTTTGAAGTAGATAAGACACGTCGGATGTAGCGACGGAGAACATCCGTGTGGCGAAGGTTCTGGAGCCTGGCGATGGCTATGCATCGTCTCGCCATCGCCACTCTTCCCCGGCGGGGGTTTTTATTACATCTCGTGTTGTCGTTGCTGCATTCATTTTGAGTCGATCGCTTCGCATCGCCCTGGAGGCTTCTTCCGGTACGATCATTTTGAGACGATTTTCACAAGATTTGAGCCATTGACGCGACTTTGAGCTTCGGTATGTGGCTTCTTGTTCCGAGTCCATGGTTTTCTGAATGGTTTCCGCCTGCAATTGTGGAGTTAATGTTGTTATTATTGGATCGGATTGAGGTTCATGCTTGGTTTGGTAATTTAGGGACTGTTCTGCAGTAGCATTGATTCAGCTCAAGGTTTGAGCCAGTGAGGCCACATTGAGCTTCTGCCGGCAGAGTTTTTGACGTTTCTGGATGGCTCTTACTTGCAATTGGCGATTGATGAGTTACTGTTGTGTTTTCGGATACTGATGTAGGCTTGTGCTTGGTTTGAGTTTAAGATTTGAGCCAACTTGGCCGCTTTGAGCCTTGGTATGTGGCTCCAGGCAGAGACGTTCTTGTTGGAGTTCTTATTTATGAAATTATGGCAATAGGCAGTTAGTGCTGTCAGTATTTCTAGATTGTAGATTGTGATTATTTAGTTGTTTCTGAATTCGGAGAGAAGTTGCTGTGGTGCGGCTTCTTCTCATATTCCCGATACATGAGACATGTACCGTAGTACGATTCTCATTCCAATGCAGGCGTTTGACGTTAGGAGATTTTCTTTTGCATCTGGCTGTCAAGCGACATTTCTGTCAATGGTCTTTGTTCTTGAGTCCAAACTGTAGGAAGAATGGTAGATTGCAGAGTACAAGTGTATCGTCATTAATTTTGACTCTACGTGTTTTGTATGTTGTTTACCTCGCGTGTCGTCAGCTAAAATGAATGATAACCTAGACGCATAGAGAAACTATATACATATTGTAGAATTGTATCTTGAATTTTTGGAAAACAGATTCAGTTGATCGGTTTGTGTTGTACAGTCTCCATGTCAGATTCGGAATTTTTACATGCTGTAAATTCTGTTTCTCGTCGAACGGAATCATCTAATCGTATACCTATATTGTTTGACACAAGTAGCTTCTCTAATTATTCTTCTGAATGATATAAATTAACTTACTAGAACGAATTTGACACGATTTGGATTCGTCTAATTAATACACTGCCTCGATGATATATAAGTTAACCTATGAGAGAGAATTTGTGTGCAGTTTCCGCTTTGTACCTAAGCATTTTTGAAACTTTGAATTCGTTGAACTTCTGATTGTCTAGATTGACTTACCTGCTAGTAATTGCCATCGTCTTCGCCAGGCAGCTTCGGGAGGCATAGCGGTAGAAACATACGAAATTGGATTGAGCCTGTGGAAGGGAGTGCTGCGGTGGTTGGAGCAAATTACCATTGCTCACGACTATCATCTTTTCTACATAGCTGTTGTAATTAGCGATGGCAACCATCATTGGATTCGTGGCGTTCTCGCCGTTATCGGTTGCTGGAAAGCGAAGTGGCATTTCTAGAGATCCCTTTTCAAAACAAAAGAAATGCTCGATGTTAAGGCAAAAACCTTCCGAGAAGTTCTTCAAAGGGGATTTGCACATATCAAGCAACGGCCACGAAAGCAGTGTGAAGCAGGGAAGGAGTGCAGGGCCACTTCGAGTAACTGCCGAAAAAGTTGTTGGAATTGATCTTGGTACAACAAACTCTGCAATGGCAGCTATGGAAGGTGGACAGCCCACTATAATCACGAATGCTGAGGGTCACCGGACAACTCCTTCGGTATGTATCTTATCTATCGTGGTGCTTCAAGTAGTTACATGTCTTGGCTATTTTTGAGCTTAAGTCTGAATTGCAGCAGTTTATTATGAAGTTCAGTTGTTCTGGCAGTTTAATTACTCGACAAGAAGTGCCTGTCAGGGAACTTTATTGTTGCTTACATATTTGTAATCTGTTTGGATAGGTTGTTGCGTACACGAAGAAGGGTGATCGTTTAGTTGGGCAAATTGCGAAGCGGCAGGTATGTGTTAGCGGTATGTTTATTTCATTTCCCTTAACTAAGTCGATGCATGTTGCCAGAAATTGCGTAGTCAACTTGAGCAAATTGTAATCTGCTAAACCAATCTTAGGAAGAATTTGAGAGTTCGACTTATCTGTAAAGCGATTGAGGTCTTGATCATGTGGCGTGGTGTGGAGCAGGCAGTAGTGAATCCAACAAACACGTTTTACTCAGTAAAAAGATTCATCGGGCGGAAAATGAGCGAGGTAGGAGAAGAGTTAAAGCAGGTTACTTACAAGATTGTCGAAGATTCCAATGGAAATGTAAAGCTTGTTTATCCATCAAACAACAAGCAGTTCTCACCTGAAGAAATATCTGCGCAGGTAGGTGTTTCTGGAACTTAGTTTTCCTAGTCACACATGTCTACCTGTCTGCCTGTCTGCCTGTCTGCTCAATTGTGAATGTACTGGGTTCATTACACAAAATTTCAACGCAAATTAGTCTTCATCAGAGTGCTTAATTATTAAGAAGTATGATATGGTACTTGCATATTGGAATGTTCTGAACAAAGCTTCGGATATTTTGTACAGGTTGTGAGGAAGCTAGTGGACGATGCTAGCAAGTTTCTCAGTGATAAAGTTGATAAAGCTGTGATAACAGTGCCTGCCTATTTCAACGACAGTCAACGCCAGGCTACCAAAGATGCAGGTCGAATTGCTGGTATGTAGAAGCACTCATTACTTTTTGGATTCGAAGATGAACTATGGTGGTCTGCAATTTGCTGTTCAGTCTGCCGTTTCAAAAAAATTCATTGCTCTATTCACGGTACTTTTGGCTACATTTTATAGTTTAAAAAGTGTTATGATTCTGTTAAAATTGCAAATATCTCTGCTTTCTAAGTTTTACTTTCAAATAGCGGATGGAACTAGAACTGGTGATTCAAAAAAATATGGATTTAAGAGTCCGAGTCTTCCTGGTAGCAGTTACCTGACAGGTGATCGTGTATCATGTCTTGTTTATTTGTTTTTTGGACCAGGGATCGATGTGCTGAGGATTATCAATGAGCCTACTGCCGCTTCATTGGCTTATGGATTTGACAAGAAAAAGAACGAAACTATCTTGGTCTTTGACCTCGGCGGAGGCACCTTTGATGTTTCAGGCACAATTTCGCATCTTTGAATCTCATCTGTAAATGTTTCGTGTATGCAGTATCTTTAAAATCCTCCGAATTTATGACCAGCAGGTCTTTGTATGTCTCTAAGAAGAGAACACGATTCACGAATTTGAGATAGGAGGACCTCATTTTATTTCTAGATCTACTGTTCTCATTGATGGTAAAGTGATAATGCTACTGGTATCGTCTCTTTGCTAAGAAACATACGTATTGGTTGCAGTTTTAGAAGTAGGAGAGGGCGTTTTCGAAGTTCTTTCCACAGCTGGTGACACCCATCTCGGTGGTGACGACTTTGACAAGGTATGTATGTCTAAAGAAGACTTCGTAAGTTATTTAACTCCTCTTTGAAGGAAGAGACGCAGTTAGCGAGTTAAAATAGAATTGAAGTTGCCATCTCCTTGTTGATTGAATTTATACTTAATCAAGGTTCTGAATTTGAATATGCTAATAGAGAGGACCGTGATGAATGTGCAGAGAATTGTAGACTGGTTGGCAAACGATTTCAAAGCTGCTGAGGGTGTTGATCTTCTGAAGGACGCACAAGCACTTCAAAGGCTGACTGAGAGCGCTGAGAAGGCCAAAATTGAATTGTCTAGTCTCACTCAGACCACTATCAGGTATATGGAAATTGCATTTGAGGCACTCAATGTTTCTTATGATTATGGTATTTAATATGAATGTGCTGCAATATTAAATAGTCAATTGCGAGTGAAGACGTGTGATATGAGCAAAATCTTGGATGACTTTACATTTTGAGGTGTAGAGCCACTTAGTATATATGCTTATGCTCGTCTTTACACACGTCAGAATCCCAACTTTTTGTTGTAGTTAGCTTTGATTAATATTAGCTTCGTGCAAGCTTAGATTGTAGTCGCAAAGTCGCCTGTGGCCTTATATCTCCTATAATTATCAGCGAAGACAGATGGAACAAACAATGCTTGATGATGCTCACTTTGAATGAAATACAGCCTCCCTTTTATCACAGCGACGGCAGATGGACCCAAGCATATTGATGCCACTCTAACACGGGCCAAGTTTGAGGAATTATGCTCGGACCTCTTTGACAGGTTTGGATCATCATACTACTTCAATGTTTACCCTTCATGAAGTTTCACATTTTATTTGATTGTATTTCAATCTGAAAGTATGTACGTGAGATGTATCATATGTTAGTATACAAGTGAAGAGTCTTTTTCTAGGATGTTGCAGCCCATACTCTAAGAAGTTACTGCTATTGCCTGTTAAGATTTTGCACCAGTTCCCTTTTTCATATTCTTTCTATATATCGAACCCCTGGATCTTGCAGATGTCGTGAGCCAGTAAAGACAGCTTTGGAAGATGCCAAATTGAGTTTCAACGACCTAGATGAAGTTGTCTTGGTGGGCGGGTCTACCCGAATTCCAGGGGTACAGCAACTCGTCAAACAGATGACTGGGAAAGATCCAAACGTTTCTGTTAACCCCGATGAAGTGGTTGCCCTTGGAGCCGCTGTTCAAGCTGGAGTGCTCTCTGGTGAGGTCGGCAACATTGTGCTTTTGGATGTCTCGCCTCTCTCGCTAGGGCTGGAGACTTTGGGGGGCGTCATGACAAAACTCATTCCCCGTAACACGACACTTCCGACCTCAAAGAAAGAGGTGCTGACCTTGAGCATTATTGCACCCATCTTGATTGTGTTATTTGAAAGATTCATGACTGTTGAAGTAGTTTTTTAATGGATAGTTGCAACTCCCCTTTCGTCTTTCACAAAGGTCAGGATTCATTGACACGTTATAATCCTATTATTAAAATGATGAGTTCACCAGGTTATGGGACATTACTCTTGTATGATTTGAAAACGATCAGTCGGAAACGAGTAACCTTTTGTATTTAATTGGATGATTTTTCCAGGTCTTTTCCACTGCTGCTGACGGCCAAACAAGCGTCGAAATCAATGTGCTTCAAGGAGAGCGAGAGTTTGTGAGGGACAACAAATCGCTCGGAAGCTTCCGGTGAGTTCAGACTGCAGTTTGCATTAATATCTGCTACTCGGGATTGTAAATTCACAAGCAATGAATTTTGCATACGCTCCAAGCATGTTTTGATGCATCTTTCACGTTTCCGCACACATATGATTCTAAATTGGTGGAAAAATGTCACTTGAGTCTTAGTGCTTATCATTTTCTTTGTATACATGAGTAGGTTGGACGGCATCGTACCTGCACCGCGTGGAGTTCCACAAATTGAAGTGTCGTTTGATATTGACGCCAATGGCATTTTATCAGTTACAGCAACTGACAAAGGATCTGGAAAGAAACAGGACATCAAAATTACGGGTGCTTCCACCCTTAACAAGGACGATGTAAGAAAATTTATGACTCTTTGCACATGTGAAACATTCTAGCAATGATGTACTTGTGAGGTGGCTATATCTGTGTCTCACTTGTGTGACAGCGAAGGATTTTAACGTAGTTTTTTTTTTAATATGAATAAATTTCTTTGTGGTTAATATCTAGGCGGTTGCCGCAAATTAAAATCTCATCTAAACTTGGACGTGGTTGTAGGTGGAGAGGATGGTGCAAGAAGCAGAAAGAAATGCAGAGGACGACAAAAAGCGTAGGGAGGTTATTGATCTGAAGAATCAGGTAATTCTAAACTGCTGGTTACAGAAGTTTCGAGGGTTTGTTACTCATCACAAGTTGTTGTTTGCTAGCATAAGTCTCTCTCGGTTTGTTGCACATTAGCTGAGACTACACTATCATCAAATTTTCTAGGTGACAGTTTGTTGGGTCTCATACGGTCTTATACGCATACGCCTCATTTTTGGCCATTGTTTGTGTCTGCAGAGTGATAGTATGATTTATCAGGCCGAGAAGCAGTTGAAAGAACTGAGTGACAAAGTGCCAGCAGATCTGAAAAGTCGTGTGGAATCAAAGATGTCTGATCTCAAAGAAGCGGCACAGACAGAAAATGTGGATAAAATGAAGCGAGCTCAAGAAGCATTGCAACAAGAACTAATGCAAATTGGGCAAGCAATATATGGGAGCGGTGGTGCTGAAGCAGATCCTGCTCAAACTCGGCCCGGAGCTGGAGCATCATCCACTGGAACTGGAAAACCTGGAGGAGACGATGGTGAAGTGATTGATGCTGATTTCAGCGACTCGTTGTGAAATGTTTGACCCGTGTAAATTAGTCGGAGACTTGAGATAAATGACTTCTAGAAATGCTCACGTAGCGGTGACCATTCATCCAGGGGATAGTCATATATGAAATGTGAATATGTAGCTTAAATTGTGACATATGTATGAATTACCAATGCAGATTAGTCATTTGAGAGAATGACAGGTAGAGGTCGGGAAAGGAATGACTTAAGAAGAAGGAAATGATGATCTCAGGCATTGGACTTTTGCGGATTCAGTAATGTCAAGCTTTAGACTTGAGTTGTAAGTTGAGCTCTCCTATACCAAGTTACGTTTTCCTTCTACTGCAGCTCCTGTGTTCTGTGTGTAGTTCTTGCTCCAGACTATCGTCAATTTCGTCGCTATCGTCATCTTATCCTTTCGATATATTACTGATGTCAAGATGACAAAGTGATGATAAAATGATGTTGAAATGTCATCAAGATAACTTTAGAATAACACAACTTAGAATCATATGAAAATGGTATAAGTCCAACAATATCAAGATGGGGCCAAATCAACATTAAATGGCACTTTACATGATTTGATGTCATTGTGACTTATGTCATATCATTTAAATCTATGTCACTCTTAATTTGGTTTTGCATTGTTTTTATTTATGTCATTTTGACAATATTTTGATGTCCTTTAAAACAGATATTTGAGGTGCAAAGGTCGAATTCCTCCATTTTAAAGGTGAAAACTAGTTTGACTAGCATGTGATTAAAGAGAGAAGAGGAAAGAGAACTCAGAGAAGTAGATAGCAATCCTGCGCAAATTATGTTAACCCCTAATGTCAAATGCCCTCAAAATTGAAATAACCCTCAAAACTGCCGTCTTTAAATGCAAGCTGTAAATTTTAAATTTTTGATGTATTTTTGAGTATCCAAGCATTAGATCTTGTACCTAACTTGTATGTGCATATGTATGTCAAATCTTAAATTCAAATTCCTTACCAATTGACAATTGTGAAATCATAATGTTTAAAGATGGAAAAAAAGTTCTTTGTTTGTTGGAAAAAAGGTAACTAGTTCTTTGAGGGCCAAAAAAACCATTTTTGGTAGAAAATTTGATATGAGGCTCTTCAAATTCTTGTTTTTAGGTGAGTTAGAAACATGCCTTTGCAATTTTTACCCTCATACGACCTATAAAACCTAAAGAAATGCTTGATTATTCACATAGAGGTATGTTGAAATTCAACTACAAAGGCCAATCTTTGACAATAAAAAAAACACGTTTAGAATAATTGGATTGAAAATCCAAACGGTGAGATCATGCCTTAAAACCTTATTTACTTGAAAAGAAAACAAAACTTGAAAAAAAAAAATATATATATATATATATATATATATATATATCAATTATTGGTGAATTTTTGAAGTTTCTGCAATTTAATTGACTTTGGGCAGTTTTTGAGAATAAATGAGCATATCAGCGTAGTTTGGGCAGTTCTGGGCAGATTTCAAATAGTCTTTTCTAACTTTGACTCGGAGTATCTCCTAAAGTACGTGGAATTTTGAAGCATGAGATAACTTTTTGGAAAGGTATGAAAAAACTCTATAATTCGCCAAAAATTGAAACTTCATTTGATCTAAATTTAGTAACTACAAGCCTGACCGTACCAAAATCAACTTTGATCGAGTTGATTTCGACATTATGGATTAATAATAGACAATCATAGAAGATATCACCGTATTTGGCCAAACATCTACAATGTCTTTAGGGATGTTTGTGGCAATGTCTCCGCAACTATAGGATCATCTGCCAAGACATCGCTTGAGACACTATGCTGCTTACGTTATGTAGTGAAGGATGTTTTTGCGGATGTTTTAGAGGATGTATAGAAGGATGTTTGATATGACGTTTGAGAAGATATTGGAGAGGATGTCATTGCAAAGTTGTCACAAAAAACATCCCTAAGCCTTTTATACCATTCTGGGAAATATGGGGTCTGCAATGGGCCTTTGCTTGAAACTCGTGCCTCAAAATTTGGCCATGCCCGTGCACTTTCCCTGCTGGCACCAATGGTGCCAGCAGATCGCCAAATCAGCGTTTAAGGGGTCCAGCCAATCGCTGGCAGCGAAGGCGTGTGCCCACTGCTATCACTGCATTGGACAGTACAAGCAGTAATGACACTGTCAACGAGCGTGTGCCCACTGCTGTCACCCCATTGGACAGTAGCGGATTCTGTTGTCAGCGGGGCGAATTGTGTTGTCAGCGGGCACGATATCCACCAATGAAATTACTAAGAGAGGCATGCGTGGGCGGCAGTTCACCTACCTTCGGGTTGTCTTACAAGGCCCGTTGCAGACCCTATATTTCCCCTAATGCGTGTCTTACAAAACATCCATTGATGCTATACCTAGACATCTCTTGAAGCATGTTCCACTCACCATTCAAACATCCACTATTATCGTTGGCTGGTGGTACTCCCATGTGGTCGTGCGCATATTCAAACACTGCTCATGTTCAACAAGTCAACAAGACATGTGGTTAAACAAAGGATTCATAGAAGGAGGAAATTTCTATAAATCTCGTTAATGGAACAACCTATATATGTATGGTTTATTTCCTAAAGTCCAAAAACTGTTAGCCCTAATCACAGCACTAGTATACGTTCAACATGCCCTACAAAGTGCAATACAAGCTGCATCATGTGACATGACGTCTCCTAGGATGTTCTAGCAGGCATCTTAGACGCTCATAGAAACGTCGACGCATTTGACCGGACGTCTTCGAGGACGTCTTCCAGATTTCCCGTCTTGTTCATACATTGTATAGTGGCTCATCTAAGTCCCATTTGGGCCAGCATTTGATTGTGCAATCACTCACCTACTTGCACGCTTCTTTCTTCATTTCTTCTTTGATGGTTCTAAACTCTAACCTCTACACTCTAAACTCTAACACTCTGAAATTTGTAAAGAACATTATGAAAGTTTGATAATGGGTATGGATGTTTGTACACTATGGTTCACCAACTTGTTTGCTAGAATGCAAAACATTGCTCTTCTTTTTAATCTCTTAGAACTTCATGATTAAAATCGGTGGTAGAATTCTTTTTGTAAACTGAGATAATACAAGTAAGTGATGTCTTCTACCAATGCCAAAAAAAGAAGTTAAAAAAAACAAACATGCAATCGTAGTTAACGTTTATGTAAAATACTAATGCTTTCTTGTAGTGAAAAAGTACACACACACATTATGAAAGAGAGTAGAATGTTGTGGACGGAATTTTTAGCTATAAATTTTTCCAATTTAAACGTATGTGAAGAAAAATATGTTCCACATTTTTCCAAATTTTTCCAAATTATTGAAGTTTTAATTTTAAAATATCCGTTGCCAAAATTGTACAATGGGGTATCAATCAAAGTATTGTTTTCAAATTCCCAGTGAGAAAAATTTGAGTGTTACCAACTTTGAAAGGCTCTCAAGAGCTCAAAAATCATTAGTTTACCACGAAACGTTTATCCAAAAAACATCTTTAAGTTGATTATATGTGTGTCAAATTTCAAAGCCACAAGATGCACCAAAAAAAAATCAATCAAAATCTACCACTGTGGAAAGTTTTTCACTACTGCCAACTTTGACAGCCTCCCAAAAATTAAACTATTTCTTTCTTGCCATGAAATTCTTGGAACAAAAACCTTTTTATGTCAATAACATACTATAAAAATTTCAAAGCCAAAAGATTAATACAAAAAAAGATATTAACAATATACCAACATGTGTAGTTGTGGAAAACAATGATTCGGAAAGCATTTCCTTGCTACCAACGGTTGAGAAATTTTCCACGTCCCGTGGCTAGGCAATTTTGGGGCACTGCACAAGGCGGATTTCGAGGGCTGAGATTGGCCATTGTATATTTCAAATTAGTTTTATTTTCTGTCCACATATAGTTCATTTAGTGGGATGGAACTCCCATTTTTTGATACATACATGAACTTTTGCCGATTCCAAAGTTGTTGCTTCAAAGTTGCTATCATGTCTGTTTTGGATAGGTCTACGGCTTTTACTAGGTGCCTATAGTACCCTTGTTACAAAAATTCCACAAGCATCCAAAAATTGTGATTTCAATGCGCACTGCTTCTCCTCGGATGTGCTAAGAGATCCCTAATTTCACTCAATACTCACCGCTTCCCAATTCCCTTATACCATCATGAATGAATGTTTCTACCTTAAAGGATTCACTTCTATCATTGAAGAAAATTGATCAATTCATTTGTAATACGAGGGTTTTCTTTAATGACAGGTTTCTTCTAAGTTATTGTAACTAGAGGAGTTTCTTCCATCGTTGAAAAAAATTGATCAAGCTCTACCATTTGACATTGTAATTCACAATAACAACAAATGTCCAGATTGACCAAATCCACCCATGTAACCTGCTAGCTCCGGAAAGTTGCCCAACTCAGTCTAAGATTGCTCCTGAAGATAGAAATGCAAAAAAGAATTGCCACCCAGGCTACCTTTTTCCTGCTGCTGGTGCAAAAGGTGGGAAGGGGATTAAATAATACAGACACAAAACAGAGGAATGTAGGAACTCAGGTACTCAATGGCAGACTTGAGGCTGCAAAAACTCCCTGGAAAAGGGGGCAGCAAAAGCAAGAGCCTGGCCGAACTTGAGGCTTGAGATGGTTGTTGGCGTGTGTCTTTCATTCCACCATGGACACTTCTAGAGGCCACCAAAATTTGGGGTGCCTTCTTCAATTGTTGGAAAATCCCCAGCCATTACTTTCTCTGAGTAGGTCAGATCTTTGTTACAGTGTTTCTCATCACACTCGCTGGAGCACCAGATTTTTCTAGACTGCAGAAAGCCATGAACAATGTCTGGGTTTTGGCATGGCTTTTGCCCTACAAATGTGGCGGGAGGGAGACCCATTGTTGAGTAGGTTTCTTGTTCCCTTTTGTAGGAAGTGTAAACCTATCTCGGTTGAGGTGGATTTAGCAAAGATGAAAAGTTTTAAAGGTAGAAAAGCATCAAAATGGTAATTTGGCACTTCCATTTGGCTAACTTACAACTAAGTGACGGATCTTCCCGATCAATCGTTCAAGGTGTTCTGTACATTTCAAAATCAAAACAAACTTAAAAGTTATGGTGAAAGGTAGACAAAAACAAAGAAAGAAGGATTCTTGAAAAACTCATGATTATTGAAATTTTGAAGCACATTCTAGTAGATCAAACACTAAAAGTGGTTCGGGTCTTTTTAACTGGTTTCACCTTCAAATGCTTCTATTTCTTGTTCAATTGAAACGACTCCTATGGTATTCTTTATTCTAAGATTAACCAAAAAAAAAAACCAAAAAAAAAAAACATACTTACTTGAACACCAAGTCCAATGGACAGAGAAACCAATGAACGGGGAGTACCGGCATTTAGTTACGACCTAGCCGGTTGAAATTGAGAATTGCCAAATTGATTTCAAAATCTTAGGAAAATATCCGATCATTTCAAGGGAAAATTGGAGAATATTCTCCATTTTCTAAAGGCTTAGCCGAAATTTTTTTCCTAAATCCGGTTGGTTTCTAAAAGTGTTAGTAGCTTAATATTAAGCCAAAAAACTCCCCGGACTGTGAGAGAAACCCGCTTTCACGTTCAACGAAGTACTATTGAAAAGATTCCTTATATTAGAAACGCTCTTGGTTGTGGAAGTATGTGCACCCAATCCATGACACTGATCAGTGACCACTTTCAACCGAGTTCAGAGCCACTATTTCACATCGGTATCTGCACCGGGAACCGCCTCTGTTCAAAGATTCACAGACTGCATCCACCTTAACTTAGTGAGAGCATATTGTAGACTTGTCAGTTTGCGAAGCTTGAAGCGGAGGAGTCACGACACAGTACTGGTCCTTTGTTTACCATGAGGTCAGCATGTCTAGGACAATCCACAACTTGTGGCTCAACACGTGACACATCAGAGCCCAATTTGAAACAAACGTCATATCTTAATTTAATACCTACAAATAAGTTCATCAACAGTTGCAACTGGTTGCATCGACTAAAGCATCGCAGTAAAATTAAGTCCACAGTCACCAAAACCAACTTCAATTTCATTTCAAGTTGTTGCACACATGGGTACAGTCTAAGTTATTTCATTGAAACCAAACCAAATCCAACCAAAAAAACTGAATGAAAAAATAAAAAATTCACAATGGAAGAACACCGTTATTGAAGTGAAGGCTGCCGCTCGGTTTCCATTTTATAACTTATTCTTTCAAAATCTCGGTGACTGGATGAGCGTCACGGCCTCAGCAGCGGTGGTTTCAGATGCCGGGCACCAAGAGCTGAAGGTGTCCTTACGTGGATACGTTGAAAATCTCTTCTCTCTTTTAGATTACATTCCCCCAGATCGGGTTAATTTACAGCACAAATAAATATCAATCCACAGCAGAACACTCTAATGTTGAAACGAGTGAGTTCCTGAAGTGGTAAAACACAGAACGAAGAAAGCATTTATTTATGTTTAATTTCCTTTTAAAATGGAGAGTTAGATCGAAACTGCCCTCATTGATTGCATTTCTGGAAAACTATTTGTAGTTTAAAAGAAGGTTAACATCCTTGTTCCAAACAAAAAAAAAAAAAAAAAAAAAAAAAAAAAAAAAAAAAAAAAAAAAAAAAACTATTTGTAGTTTAAAAGAAGGTCCGAATGAATCCAAACACACAGTTCCGTAAGTCATGATGAACCTAGACTAAAAAAAATCTGTGGAGAGAGCTCCCGAAAGCCACCAATGAGGAAGAAAAGACAGCACCAGTGAGAGTTAGCCCAAGTTGCGAAGCACTTGAGCCAACCATGTGTCGCCCGGAACTAGTTCCATCATATTAAATGATAGATGGCCCTGGCTCCAAATCCAACAGTTTACTTCACTTCAGGGCCACTCAGTCTGGTTCCTTCCTCTGCTGCCTCCTCCGGAACTTCCAAGCCTTCCAACTTCCAAGCCTAGGCTTCCAACGAATTAGAAGCTGGGCATCAAAGTTCGCTCTTGAATCTACTTTGAACCTAATTATAGTTATCACCCTCACAACTCTGAAACCTCGGTAGAACTTCGAAGATTCAGCTCCAAGCTTACTAGTTTGGAATGACATGCTCTCTTGGCCCCTTGGAGAGGGGTCACACCGGTGACCGGACCAGCCAGTCCAGCCGGTCATAGCAGCAGCCTGCATTCAACTCTGTGTAAGTTATTACAAGAGGTAATATTAGTCGGCTGCAGCGGATGGAGGGAAGGGGTAGTGTCATAGCAGGGCCACACCGGAAATCCCAGCAGCTCCAGTAGCCAAAAATTCTAGCCCCTGTGTATTCTCCGGAAATACAAGGTTGGAAATTTCAGGTGGCTGGAGTTGCTAGACTTGCTGGAGTGGTTGGAGTGGCTAGAAACAAGGGGATAACCTTGCAACTAGCAGCTTCCATAGCACCCGGTCACCTGAAATTCCATTTATGTATTTCTGAAGAATACGTAGGGCTGATATTTTTGGCTACTGGAGCCGCAGGAATTCCGGTGTGGCCGTCGTATCAATGAACAACAAGAATTGACAACGGAGAACTGACAACTAGCTAGTTACAATGGCTAGAGAGAAGGAGTGGTGACAATGAGTGGGGAGACCGGCAGCGAGTTATAGATTGGCCGACTCATTTTACAACATATCAGTTGATATTCAAAACTTTCAGCTAAAATTGAAATTAAATATGTCATATTTGGATGACACAATACTCAAACAATAATTTGATAGATTGGTAGGTGATACTAGTTGTTTACGGAGAAAATTCGATAATTATAGATTTTCTCAAAAAACTATCCGGACATTGGCTAGCGTTGCATCCAATTGACTTGTTCAAACTTTGCCTTTGAATCAATCAGGTGTTGTTAGTTTGAGTTTGTTTTTCTCATCATCTTAATTGCATCTTTGAAATTTTTTTACAATTTTTTCTTTTTGAAAATTAGTAGTGTGCTTAAAAAACTTTCTTAAATTAAATCTTTGAATTGGGCCACCAAGTTTACTCGTGTGACCACCGTCAAAGTAAAATAGTAGAAGAGCAAAAAGAAATAGGAAAAATGGAATAAATTGGTTAATAAAGGTTTAGTAACATCACATCTGGTTTGCTAATCCCTAAACGACCACGGCCACCAAAATGGCTTTTTGCTATTTTGGGCAGCTTAGATAAAGGGGTAAAACTTGATATTTTTACTTAATATTTTTACAAGATGTTCCCTATACTACAAGGTGTATGTGAGAAAAATTGCAAAGTCAAATTCCAAATTTCGAAGTTTTAAATGCAAATTTTAGTTTTCAGCCTTCGAGTGGGCAGAAAAAAATATATATTTTTAAATTTTTTTTGAATTGTTTTTTTGAAAGCTACTCCATAACCAAATTAATATAAGAATTTCCAAGTGACCCAAGTAAAAACATTTCTCAATTTCTCAAGGGCAGCCTCCAAAAATTACAAGGCTAAGCTTCATAGTTTTCTGTGATTTTCCATTATTTTCTTTCAAAATTTGCCAAAATTTGAGATTTATGAATTTTTCAAATTGATTTTTCCCAGTAATTCAAAAACCTGTAAAGGTACCTTTTCACCGTTCATTTTTTCCAAAAACCAAATAAAATTGACAAAATCTGGGTTTTTTTGAATCATTGTTTTCATACTTATTTCTGGAAAATAAATTGTATGAAGGTTCAAAAAGCCAAATGAGTATCTAAAATTTTGCAAGGGTGTTCTCAACTTTGCTATCTACATGGAAAAAAATATGAGCCAAACTTTTGGGGTAACAATCATCAATTCCTCCTTTGCACAAAGTAGACTATGTCTGCCCAAAAAAACTTGCATCAACTTTGAATGTTACGATCTCACAAATGGTTAAGATCTAACGGCTGAAATTTTACATAGTATTTTCGATAGCAAATAAGTCTAAGATCCTACGGCTGGAAGTACAAAAAAATAGTAAAAACTTTACTTGTACCTCAATTTCAACAAGGTGGTAGAGAATCGCAGTTTTTGGTTTTGGAGGTTAGAAAACAGCTTGGTCGTTTAGGGGTTAATGAGCTCATGTAAACTGCCAATCTACTAACACACTAGTATACTCACTACTCATCCTGGACCATCTTTTCATTGGTGCTTGTTCATAAATCCTAAATAAGATGATTTTTACTTCAAGCCTAATAATGATTTTATTTTTAAAATCAAAGTTTCTTCTTTTGTTAAAAACCATTGTTGCTTTAATTTCTAAAAGACAATAGTCCTGGAATGAGTATTTAAAATTTTGGAGAGATTCATGAGGTATCAGTTTTAAATATTATTTTTGGGATGGTGGAAATTAGAAGATAGGATTTTTTAATTTTTAATTTTTTAATTTTTTAATATTTGGACTGGAAATTAAGAAAAATATTTATGATGCCCAAAGAAGTTCCTTTCTCATCAAGCAACTCCAAAAAAATTGCCGCTCCCTTCTACTATCTCCAAGATTTTTTGCAGCAAGAAATACCCTTTCCATGATTAAAACTATACATTTTCAAGTTACCAAAGTTTTTTTTTAAAACTATACATTTTTCAAGTTACCAAAGTTTTTTCAGATTCTTGGATAAATTAGAAAAATAAAAAGTCTCACTTAATTCACATAGGTGAATAAAGATAAAAATTACATTGATTATGTATGGAGGATGTAGGACCAAGTGGTGGAACAAAACAACAGTGGGTTTGTCAATGGCCTTATTATTCACTCACACTTATTCGAGACTATGTAAACTATTTTCAATCAAAGCCGTTGTTCACAAGGGTCTACAACAACTGTGCATGAAAAAGAAACTCAACATATACTTGAGAAATTATGAGAATTGCACAAGGATTCAAGAACCAAGATCATCCATTCCTCCCAACAACAACGAATACTAAACTGCATTTGTTCCAAAAAATAAGAAACAGAAATCACCCATTCCTACCTAGGAGTATCACTCTAACCAAAAAAACACTCACAAGCCAAAAGACCTTGTAGTTAACGAAACCCCGTCCCATCCCCCCCAGATAACAACAAACCTCACCGTCTGTAACAGAAAATACTAAAGAAACCAAACCGAAATAAAATAAAATAAAATAAATCCCAAATTGCCGTGATCAATTTGATACGAGTCAAACTATATGATTCCACAGCAGCAACTTGAAGAGACGGTATTCAAGTGAGGACACAAATATCTCCCGGACGCACAACACTACTTGGCAACAGGCCGTCTGGAATAAATTATCCACCTCACAGGTCCACATAAATGAATAAAAAATTATGATTTTACTCCAGTTTCAGCAAATGAAATGAAAAACAAGACTTTCACCATTTGACTAAAATAAAATTAAAAAATAAAAAAAAATAAAAAAAAAGAATAAAAGAAGAAGAAGAAGGGAAAAACAAGACACCGAAACTGTGGAATAAATGCACCATTTGCTTCAACAAAAACAAAACAAAACCAAAAAAATAAGCAGAAAAACAATTGGGCATGCCAAGTGCAGGCAACCGGTTGCAGGGATTCAGTTGGCAAGTTGGTCGATCCCACCACGTCCTTTGATTGATGATGCTATGTTACTGTGCATCTGATGACCACGGTGATAGAGTCTCTCTCTCTCGAGAGAGAGCGATGATGGCTATGAATATGTGCAGGAGTTGCGAGGCGCCGCCCTGGAGGCCGGGCGTGCACGCCTGGAAAAGTGGAGACGGAGGGAGAGCGGTCACCAGCACAGCAGGTGAGATTTCCTCGCCAAACCAGCAGCTGCTTCTAGCCTTGGCAAGACCTGTTGGTGGAAGGGTGCCCTGCCGGGAGGGAGGGAGTAAGTTAGTACTAAGTCTGATATTGCACTGCTATGGTATGGTAGGAGTAGTAGCACTTGGTGGTTAGATGATCTACCTATGGAGTGAACAGGGGAATCCGGTCGCATCAGTAATATTTTCTAGATGCCGATGCGGGGACTCAGCTGGGGGTGATGATGATGCTGATGATGATGATGATGTGCTCGCTGCAAGGCCGGCGATGGTGATGGGAGATGGGAGAGGATCTGGGGGGTGTGAGTCACTGGGGTGGTGATGAGACTGACTGACTGGTTGAGTGTATAAATTCGAGGCTTTGATGGAATTGGGGTTAGCGAGATCAGGGCAGGAGCCGGGTTAAGTTAGCTGATGGGGAGCTGGAGTGGTCTAAGAGGCTAGTCAGGTAGCAGACGAACTAGGATGATTTGGGTACATAAGGAGGGAGACTGCGTTGTTGTAGTGAGCCTGGCTGGAGTGCAACTTGGGTACTGAGAGTGGTCTCAGTTTTTGAGTACTAGTGTTTTTGAGAGTGTGTGCATGTGTATGTGTGTGTGTATATGTGTGTGTGGGGGTAATTGGTTTTTGAGTGGGTTGTTTTTGTGTGTAGTAGCGTTTGGGGTTTGAAGGTTTGGTTGAGGCTGGGGAGAATTTGGTTCATCAGCGTTGGGAGAGGTTTCACCGGCTCGTCGAGGGGTTTGGACCCGACTTAAGGTGAGCTTGATTGTTGGTGAATTTAGATGTCTGGGGAGCAGAGTGGGAGTTTTGGCAGATGATGTCGAGTGGGAGGTGAATTTAGCAGGGGTGGTTGTGTTGGTGAAGTTGATGAAGATCCGTGACCATGTGTTGACAACGTTGCTTGAGATGTGATTTCTGGTCGCGTCAGTGCAGCTAGGTGGCAGGTAACAAGTGAAGTAGTGCGATGTCGTCTGGGAGCTATTCGTCCAACAAGCCTGACCACAACGACGATGGGTATGGGCATGGGCAGGGCGGGTACAATAGGCAGTATGGAACCCCTGCATACAATGATGCTTCCCAGGGAGCGTCAATGCAAGATGGGATGACCACGCAGCCATCCGTGGGACGGTTTACGGAGCAGGAGAAAGCTAGCAGCATGTTTTCCCGAAAGCCATCCACGCCCAAGAATTACGATGGGACTCCGGCAATGGCTGGCCAGAGCAACCATGGCGTGCATTACTCAGGTCAAGACTCACAGTCCAATGCTGGTGGCATTGTAAATCTAAGACCACCGCCTCCACGCGGCGAAGGGAAGGTATGTTGTTGACAAACTGATCCTGTCCCACTCTCACTGTCAATCCAAAACATTTATTTTACCAACTTAGGAGCCTGGCCTGCACGTATACAGTCAAGCTGCTGTCAAACACTGTCTTGGCCTTATGATGACGTATCTGTGCAGATGAACAAGAGCACTTCCAAGGGGAAGAAATGATCTCGCATACAATCCTTTGAAGAGGTAAGATTAGCAGTTCCAAAAATCATTATATATACATGGCTTTCTAGATTGAATTCTACCAGTGCCTTTTGAATTCCCCAAGAGGCAGCAGTTGTGGTCTTTTCCCTGATTTTGTAATTTCGAATCTAAGTGTGTATTCTTTATCAGCATCCAAGTTTCGCAACGTAATTGAAGCGACGTATTTCTCCCGGGAATTCTCCCCCATTGCCGAAGTAAAATTTTGATTCTTTGAACGTTATTAAATTGCACCTTCTCTGAAGTTGAAACTGTTGCGTTGGCATTGCAGAGCTTTTGTGTGGAATTTATCTTGCTCGTGATCAGTCCGTCGGTTGCTGTAGATAGCATTTTTGCCATCCTCACATGCCACCAAAAAAGTGGCATGCTTGGTTGGTTATGTACATGCTGCCAAAGGGAAGGGAGGACGCGGGAGACGATTCTTTGCAAGGCCCATTGCAAGAACCCAGTCGAGAGGTTTAATCATGGCGACGTCGGGTTTTTCACTCCCAAACAATAGGTGTAAGGTGGAGTGCAGTTTTGTAGCTGTAGCTCTGAATTTCTGTGTACACATAGTAACTTCCATTCACACAGCTAGCTGACAATAATAGTGTCAGCCCTGTAACATGTTGTCAAGTGAGGTTTGCAACATTACCGCTTCCAGCAAAGCGATTGTAATGCTTCGCTATGTTCCTAGTAGATACCTTGACGTTGTGTTTAGCCAGAATGTCTCTTAAATCAATGCTATCCCATCCCAAAATTCAATGCTACTTACATGTTTTTATTCCTGTACCAAGCCTAATATCATGTGCTGATCTGTTCCAGATAGTATCTCTTACTCATATATTTGTTAATTTTGAGAATTTTACTAATGTAAGCACGATTATCTGTAAGCAAAAGAGAGAGCTTATCCTTTGTACTCTGGCCTGTACTGTACACACTGAGTGCTCTTATGAGTCTTATCCTTCGTACTCTGCACACTGCGTGCTCCCAATGTAACGGTCTCTACTTGTTGAATTTCGTTCCGACAGACAGTCTATTGTGGTTTGCACAGCACTAGAATCTAACCAGGAACTGTGTAGCTCCACCTGCTGAGCCTAGGTGCATCAATAACTTGGAGTCGCATGTGGTAGCATCGAAATAGCTCAAATCAACCAAACGCCTTGATTTTGGTACATGGTTATGATAGTCTCCTATTGACCCCTACGGGACAATTGTCCTAAAATGGGCTTTTTAGAATTTGGGCATGTACCTCTAACTTCAATTAAAGTCAAGATCTTTTGAAACTTTGAATGTCGGCCACAACAAGATCTTTGAGGGAATCCTTTTTTTTTTTTTTTTTTTTTTTTTCAATTGGACATTTAAAGAATAGTTATGGTACTCGAAGTGGAAAAAGCTGCTCAATGGGCAATTCGGGCAGCCATGATAAATACATGAATTACCTCTCAGAATATTTCTATGAATACTTCATGATGTCATATTTGAGGTTTCAAAAAAAAAAACAACTTTGAGTGTATAATGTTCACTCCACAAAATATCAAAGTTTTCTCATCGTTTCGGGGCAGTGTACTAAAAAAACTTCTTCTTTCCTTCATAAAAGTTAGAAAAAACATTAGTTTAAGTTTTTTCTTTTCTTCAGTGAAAGGATGGACATCAATCTTTACTTTGGCCGTTTGGATTGGGACTTTATGAAATAGTGGAATTTCTAAGAAAGAAATAAGATTTAGCATTCTTGTGTATTCAACTTAATGAAAATATTGTTTTCAACATCCTACACTTGACTTTTGAGTGTAATTTTTTAAATACAAATAGCTAACTTAGTCTTCTTTGACATGCATCATAACCCCCAAAATCCATAATGCAAAAAACCTAACAAAAAAAAGTTAGAGTGTGTCAATCTAGTCAAAAATCCTGTCAGAAAAGTTTGTTTTCAAATTTCAATTGCTATAATCTTCTAATCTCTACGGTCGATAGTATTGAAATTTTTTGAGCTCTCTATTACAATAATCTAGTTGAAGATCTTACGGTTAGAATTAGAAAAATAATGGTTTTTTAGTCATTCATACTTTTTACATTGGAAATGGTTGTATTGGAGCGTTTTTTGGTGAAACATAGTGAAGGAACTTTAGGGGTTAATACTCTACTTGCTCGAACCTTGAAATTTCATAAAAGATTCAATACAACTTCAAAAAAATTGAACTTTTTTGTGTACATACTTTTTGGCGCACCATCTATGTTGTTTAAACAGGGCAATTGTTGGTGCCTGTTACCTTGCATGTTTTATAACATTAACTTACCATTTGTGATGAGAAAGACAGTATTTGAGTGCGGGATGGTTATTTCTAGTTTTTGGTAAAACTCTCGACACACATTGAAATCCTAAGCATTTAGAAGACTACAAAATTCCATTTTTGCTGAGCTACAAGTATCTGAAATTCACCTTAAATGTCATTGTGATACCTGGTTTGCATGTTGTTATTGATCTTTTTATGAAATATAGCATCCTTTAATCCAAAAAAAATAAAAATAAAATGTCATTGTGATACCTGGTTTGCATGTTGTTATTGATCTTTTTATGAAATATAGCATCCTTTAATCCAAAAAAAATAAAAATAAAATGTCATTGTGATGATTTAGAGGGAGTTCCCAATTTTCACGAATTGTATCAATTTCTTCAACAACAAATTACTTATTCTCAAAAATTCAGAGGAGGTTAACCCCTAAAGTTCTTTAACTATGTTTCACCAAAAAACGCTCCAAAAATAGTCATTTCCAATGTAAAAAGCATGAATGACTAAAAAAACATTATTTTTCTAATTATAACCGTAAGATCCTCAACTAGATTATTGTAGTAGATAGCTCAAAAAATTTCAATATTATCGACCGTAGAGATTAGAAGATAATAGCAATTGAAATTTAAAAACAAACTTTTTTGACCAGATTTTTGACTAGGTTGACACACTCTAACTTTTTTTTTTTCTTTTCGGTTTTTTGTATTATGGATTTTTAGGGTTTTGGTGCATGTCAAAGAAGACTAAGTTGTACTAAGACAATTATACTCAAAAGTCAAGTGTAGCATGTTAAAAACAATATTTTTATTAAGTTGAATACACAAGAATGCAAAATCTTATTTCTTTCCTAGAGATTCCATTGTTTAATAAAGTCCTAATCCAAACTCTCACAGTAAAGATTGATGTCCATGTTTTAAGTGAAAAAAATAATTTACCTAAAATAATATTTTTTCTAACTTTAAATTATGAAGGAAAGAAGAAGTTTTTTTAGTACACTGCTCGAAACGGTGAGAAAACTTTGATATTTTGTGGAGTGAACAATTTATACACTCAAAGTTGTTTTTTTTTATTTTTATTTTTAAATATCAAAGATGACATCATGAAGTATTTATAGAAATATTCTCAGAGGTAATTGATGTATTTAGCATGGCTGGCCAAATTGCCCACGAAAGAGCTTTTTCTACTTCAGGTACCATAACTATTTTTATAAATGTCGAATTGAAAAAAAAAAAAACAGATTCCCTCAAAGTTCTTGATATGGCCGACATTCACAAAAAAAATCAAAAGAGAAATATCAAAAATTGAGATCAAAGGTATCTGCTCAAAATTTTAAAAAGCCCATTCTAGGACGATTGTCCTTTAGGGGTTAAGGATGATAGATATAGGGATGAAGGTGCAAACAGAAACAAGAGGTGTGTAGTGTTTGAAAGAACAAAATCCGGGACCTTCAAAGCAGACCTGCACAAAACTCATACAACTGTTTGTTTCTCACCAACAAGTTAAAACAAACCATTGTCTCGAGAAGATTTTTTATTTTATTTTATTTTTAAATTTTTTTAAAATTTTAAATGTTTTTTTTAATAAGTATTTGGAAGCTCTTGTATCCGTAATTAAATCAAGAATTTATTTTTCTGGCTAATAAACAAGGTTTTTATTAAAATAATTTAGATAGAAGTTGCATTCTTCAGTTATGTATGCTTGCAAAATAATTTGCACATTACTTGTAAAACTTTGCAAGCAATTACATAGTCACTTTATCATGACATGATATGCTGACTAAGGTGTAAATTAGTGAAATCCACCAACCTCCCTTACACATGGCTTCCTGGTAGTTACTCCGAACTTGAAGCTTACTTTACTTGGGGCTTACTACAAGCTTGAACTTTACTCTAGCAAGTCACTAATTTATGACCATTTGATCTACATTAACGTTCATCTAAGGGTCAGAGATGATTGGACTAGTGAGGCTGTTCATTTATACAAGGTGTTCACTTACATAGACTGTCCATATGTTTACTTGTTTGCTTTGAAAGTAATTATAGTTTGCTACATATGTGTGAGAGATTTTTAGAGCTTGTGAAGTTTGGTATATGGTGGTGTGGAGCTAAAGCAAAGTGCAACATGGCTGAGTCTGGTGGAACTGCTAGTCAGGTCCTCTAATTTATGTTTGCAATTAGACTCTTCCATTTCTCCCTTTGATTTGTATGTTAGTGTAGGGTTTGATTTTTCTTGTGACTGCAATAACAAGCTGTAAAGGGTTGTTGACACCTTGTCTACAAACATAATCCTAACTGAGGTTTTGGTTGTGTTTATGGAGATAGGTGAGGTTCTTTACCTCTGGATTTTTCTTACTTTACTACACCAACATTCAAGGGATGAGAAGATTTTTGAAAACTCAAACCATTTTGTGTTTGATCTTGTATAGTTAGTTTAAGACAAACTTTTCTTTACTATTTGGATTGTTTTATCATACACTACTATTTGTAAGTAGTGAGTTGATTGAGAATTCTCTGGTGAAAAGCACTATGTGACTAAACTGGTAATTTGGAATTACAAGAGAGTGCACAAATTTGATTAGGTTTGAATTGAGAATAGGTTGATTTAGAATGAAATTTAGTCAGAAAGGTGATAAAAGGTGCCCTGTAAAGGGATGTCCCGCCCACCTACCCTTAGGGCTAGGGAAGTTTTTGTTTTGGGAACAAATGGTACCTTCATTACCATTGCACTTTTGACCAAAGAAGGTAGAGGATATGACTGGAGGTACTTCAAATATTGTATCAGTCTCAATGCCAATAAACAAGAAACCAACTCAAATTTGGGGTAGGGAAAAACATGACCCACTCCTTTAAAATGCTTGTGTAGATATGGCTGTAACAAACTGTCATACAGACAAAGCTCTATATGTATTGTTAGTTAATCTCTAAATATTTATAAAAAAACATTAAACTGAAGGTATGGGTATATAAAGTGAGGACACACTCTGCACCATTTGAGACCCTAATCCTGTGGACTCCTCCATGTCTCTCGGAGCTCTCTTCCAATCACAACAGCAGTCAAGTTCTTTTGACTTCCGAACACAATAACTCCTAGGTAACTTCGGTAGTGTATGCATGTAGGCTCTGGACTTCTAGTTTAATTTAAGGTGTTGTATTGGCTCGGTACCTTATTGTTGTATGAAAAAAAATCCACCGCAAAACCTGAGATAGAATTCAGTAGATGATTCAAATACCGTAACAAGTAGCGGGTTTGTCAACCACAAACCAAATATTTTCCATATTTGTAGAAACAAGGTTTGTCACTCCAAAAAATAATTTTATTATACTTGTTTTTAAAATTTTAATCAATAAAAAAATAATCTCAAATGACTTTAAATAGACAAATATTACTAAAAACATTTTCTCAGATTTCTGTTTCTCTATCCTTGAGATTTCCAATATTTTCTATTTTCTTATTTAAGAATATACTCTAATTTAAAATACCTCATGATATTCTCAACAACTTAGTGACGGCAATAGGGTTTAAGAATGGCATCCCTTAGAGGCAGCGGTTTCCGGTACCCGCGTGGTCGTCTCTCTCTTTCGCAGGGAGCAACTTTGTTTGCTGTCTTCGCCAAAGAAATGCATCCATACTTAAGTTACATGCATTCACGATCATTTGCCATGAATTCATGTTCATGGCGCTCGCATTTCACGACATTCTTTTGCTAATTCTCGACCTGCAATGCCATGCCATGCCATGTCATGCCATGCCACACACACAATGACGGAGAATAATATGTGAAATTGTGTCGGGAGAGGGCTTGTGTTATGAAATTGCTCTCAGGCGTATGGCTTCCTTTGATCGAAAGGCTATGCGCGTTGTGTTGCAGAGGGCGGGAATGAGTTGGCTGTTGGATGTGGCATGAATCAGGACCTGGTAGTGGGAGAGGAAGGGAAAAGAGATAACGATAGTTGAGTGAGCAGGCTCGAGGGGCGAAGATGGTGCGAATGGATTTATTCCGGTCGGAGGAGATGCACAAGGTGCAGCTCATCATCCCTGCCGATTCGGCGCACGACACCATGACCTATTTGGCGGAGATTGGACAAGTGCAGTTCAAGGATGTACGTGAGCCTCGCTCTGGTTTTCACATGGTTTTGATTTCCACGTGCGTGAGGTATCAAGGGTGGAGGTAAGCCAGATTTTGTAGATTGCGATCGTTGCTTCTATACAATGACGTGAGGATGATCTTCGAAGGTGCAAATGACTGCAGAATGTGATGCGATGCTTGTGTCAATGATTGAGGAGGTTTGTTTTTGATGATGTTAATTGTCGTGTGTGCAGCTCAATGTCGGAAAAAGTCCGTTTCAACGAGCTTATGCTACACAGGTATGTGAATTGTGGCCCTGGACCTTCTGGGAATGTAATAGCCTTCTAACTTCATACGGTGTTAGTGTAATACGTAAGTGGAAGAGGTTGGTTATGATGTCAAATTTGAGGTCTATAATGATAAGAACGCACAAAGCATTTCTCGTAGGGAGATGACATCAATCAATGGTTCTTTTCACCTAAAGTTGATTTGATGTTCCACAACAGCTGTAATCCTTTTAGGAAAGAAAATCGAGTTTATAATACTGCTTTAATGGATAAATTCCAGCAAGAGTCTCCCCTTGCGATGAAGACCTAATGATGAAGACCTAGGAAACCCTAGGGTTTGATAAGTGAGGACCATGTGCTTACCGAATCGTTTTCATTTTTATTTCTTAGGTCGAAATCTCAAGTGTAAGTTGAGCCGGATTCTGTTGACGTTTGCCGAAAGGTTGAGAGGCGTTGTCTGCTGGAGCATGTTTCTTTCGGTACCAATTTTGTTAGGTAATGAGTTGATAGGGTTTACAGCATTATGAACTCCACTCACCTTTCGACTTTAACAATGGACAAACGTGCTTCGCAAGAAGCTCTCAGAATCTTCAGCAAAGAGATATGTGCCCTGCGTCTTGGATCTTTACCAGGGAGACACCGCAGTACCAGAATATTTTTATTCTGATACCGTCCGGGGTTTAGGTAAGCTCTCGGGAAGTTCAAAAATAAATTTGAAAGGACTCGTAGTGGATTAGGTCACTCTCTGATTAGGGTCTAACTGGCTTTGCATCAAGCAAATTATTGTCTGGAGCCGTGTTTCTTGACATGTCTAAGAGGTTTTTGTCGCAGGCGAAGAGATGTGAGGAAATGGCGAGGAAGCTGCGCTGGTTTCAAGAGCAATTGTCCAAAGCCAAACAGACGCCAATCTGCCGGCATACCTTGGACAGAGAATTGAAACTTGAAGAGCTTGAGGTGATGTATGAACTTCACTAACCATGACATCATTGTAATCGCACATGTTCTTTCGATCCTCATATATGATTTTACATCAACTGTAGGAATGCTTAGCGTGCGCATCCAGATGCTTGACTATGACGCACATTTGAGTGCAGGCGAAATTGACGGATCTGGAAACAGAGCTACTCGAGTCCATCGGCAATAGCGGAAAACTAAAAAGAAGCTATAGTGAGCTGATGGAGCTGGGCCTAGTGCTACATAAGGTAGCTTCCCTCGAACTGAATAGGTGTTAAGAAACACACGCCAAGGAGCATTGGAGCTGAAAGAAGGTTCAATAACAACATACATCATGTGTAACGGAAGTTTACTTGATGCTTGCAGGCAAGTGCGTTCTTTGTATCTGCAAGAAGTGCTGCTGACACTCAGCGGCGTATAGCGGAGCTCAATGTGGTTGTGGACTCTGAAGACACAGACCACCGTCTGTTACTTGAGCAAGTACATGTGAGTTCGCACATATTCAACCAGTCCTATTGCCTTTATGCTAGATATTTTCGCATTGCTTCGTCAATGTCTTCTGCTGCATTGGTCATATTCTGTAGCAGTTAGGAGACTTTTAATATGGATGGACAATATCCCTTTTAGAATTTGTGAACGGAATGATGTGGAATTTATCTTCATGGCAGGAGGCTTCAACGGACCCATCCAAGCAAACCCGATTAGGCTTTATTGCCGGTTTGGTGGTCAAATCCAAGTGTGCTTCCTTTGAACGCATCCTCTTCCGTGCGACTCGTGGTAACATGTACCTTAAGCAATCACCATTTGCTGATTTCGTTGCTGACCCTGCCTCAGGTGATCAGGTGATGCTTCTCTTCATCTCGACGGAATAATTGATTCAGTCCCTCTGGTGTAACTGTTTTCATTTGTGATGCGGAGAACGATTCCATAAATGAACCTGTATTTAAAGCAGTGAACTAATGCAAATGCGTGAGTATGGTCACACAAAGAATGTAGATATAATTCATCCCTAGTTATGCTTATATGTGCTAGCTCTGACTCGTAAAGTTTGCGATAATTTAAGTGTGTCCACATGAAGTGAATGTATTTCAGTAAAGGCAGGGGACACTGTTTAGACAATCTGTTATTCAAGGAGGCACGTTCTTAGTTTGTCTGGTGCTGGTGCAGATCGAAAAAGTGGTGTTCGTCGTTTTCTTTTCGGGAGAACGAGCACGTTTGAAGGTAACAAAAATATGCGAAGCGTTTGGAGTCAACCGCTATCCGTTTCCAGAGGATGCTGCACGACAGCGCCAAATGAAAGTAGAGGTGCGTGGGCTGTACAATACTACAGTTTCTTGGACATGGAAAAACCTCCGGATTAATATAAGACAGATTCAAAGAACCGCAACACACTAGAAAACTTATGTTCTATGATACGGGATTTTCATTCCGCTCATAAAAGTACATGGGGTTAAGTCTGTTCGTGTCCGTTGTGTCCGGAAATTTTGTTATCTTAAAGGCTTCAAGCTATCATAGCAATATGTATCTATAATTTTGTAAAACGGATCTCGTCTGTCTTAATCATTGATCGAGGACTGGGAGGAGTCTTGTTAAAGAATCTGATGATCTTTTCTTGCGAAAATTTGTAACATAGGTATCAGCAAGATTATCCGAGCTCCAGACAACGTTAAATGCAGGTGTTGTTCATCGGCAGAATATACTGACCATCATCGGCTACAACCTTGACTTCTGGGTAGCCATGGTAACTCACACCTTTCCTCTAGTATTTCGTAGATCGACCTTGTCAGGACAGAGCTTAATAAGTAGACCTGGTCATGAATACAGTCCATAGAGACAGAATGAGGAATCATTTCCTCTGCTTTGGTTCAGGCTCCAACTTAAAAAACCGGTGTACATGAGAATTGTGTTAGCCGATGATCAAGGCGGGCTTGATAAGTGGTGAAGGCGTCTTACTCTGGTGAGATAACTTTTTGTCTTTGTTGGGATTTGAAGGTGAGAAGAGAGAAAGCTGTTTATTGTGCGTTGAACATGCTGAGTATTGATGTCACCCGCAAGTGCCTTATAGCAGAGGGCTGGTGCCCGGTGAAAACCAAGCAGATGGTTAGTAATTCTTTGCCTCTTTGGTATTTGAGATGCCCTGCTGTCCGCATTCAGCATAAACAGTAGGAATCACCTAATATATCTGGTTATCATCTGCTTCAATTTTCTATTGTGGTTCTCTTCAAGCTCTTGAGCCAGGTTCTTTTCTGGTAGGCCGACTCTCTTGTGAAAAAAGACCAGGGGATCACAATAAATCATTAGAATCGGTTTTGAGGAAATGTTCGTTTATTGCGAAATTATTGGTCATTAGTGCAGATTTTTCTTACCTCGTTAGTTTGAATTTGGCCACGACATCAACATCCTCCTGTGATTGTTACAACTCTATATTATAGAATACTTGAACCGTTCTCTTACTCGTTTAAAGTCTATATGCTCTAAGAATCCTCGGTTTGGATATGCATGTTAAAACGAGGTACAGATTCAAGATGCTCTGCAGAGGGCGACAGTTGACAGCAACTCTGAGCTGAACACCATCTTTCAAGTTATGCAGACAAAAGAGTCACCTCCAACCTTTTATGAAACCAATAAATTTACAGCGCCCTTTCAAGAGATTGTGGATGCATATGGGTAATATGACAAAAGCCCACAAATTAGACTACATACAGAACTGAGAGAGCAAAGAAGGATGCATTAATATAAAGGGTGCTCATCAATTTTGATCGAGTACCAACGCATTTTTCGCTGTGTAGGGTAGCACGGTACCAAGAAGCGAACCCTGGATGCTTCACAATTGTGACCTTCCCATTTCTCTTTGCGGTTATGTTTGGCGACTGGGGCCATGGCATAGCCCTCCTTGGTGGAGCCCTCTATTTGATCATGAAAGAAAAGCATTACGAGAGTCAAGTATGTATAATTCGGTTTCGCATTCTCTTGTGCTTTTACTTGCACGTCGGTTGTTCGAAGTTTGGTTTCGAGAACTTGCTGCTGACCTAAGTGGCTGCAATTTGTACAGAAACTGGGAGATATTATGGCTATGGCATTTGGAGGGCGATATGTCATACTCTTGATGTCTATCTTTTCAATATACACTGGTTTCGTATACAATGAATTCTTTTCAGTCCCTGTCCTTTTCTGGGACTCCGCATACTCTTGCAGCGACGACGACTGCAGGTATGTGAATAATACGGCGGGGAGGCAATTCTACAGGGTTCTAAATTGAGCTAGAACATTCTTGAGTAATTAGCATTTTATTTGCTCATCTTGTAAGAACCATTTGCGTGTATCATCACAACATCAAATTGAGAACATAAAATAGAGGACATAGAATTCGTCATACATCTTATATGCTCTAAAAAGTAAACCCAAAGCTTCAAGTTGTTAGTTTAAATTTTATGAAGTGTTCATTCTTGTGCAGTGACGCTACGAGAGCCGGACTTATTAAATGGTCGGACCTCCCGTATCCATTTGGTCTTGATCCTGCCTGGCACGGTTCACGGACAGAGCTGCCCTTCACCAACTCTTTAAAAATGAAAATGTCCATTTTGATGGGAGTTTCCCAAATGAACTTGGGCCTAATGCTTAGCTGGTGGAATGCGGATTTCAATCACAGCAAACTTGACTTCTGGTGAGGTCATCTCTCCTCACCATCAGTACCCCACCATTCTCTTGCGTTAAGTTTAGTATTCTTCTCTCCAAAATCTCAGAATTTCTTTCTCTAACGGTGTGGCCTTGTAGAGTCCTATTTTCATCTCTAGTTGATACCAGTTTGCTAAAGGCCAGTGAGCTGTGGCAGGTACGTATTTGTTCCGCAGATGCTATTCCTCAACTCGCTATTTGGTTATCTGTCCATGCTCATCATTATGAAGTGGTGTCAAGGAAGCAAGCCAGACCTCTACCATGTCATGATCTATATGTTTTTGAGCCCTAGTGAACCGCTAGGGGAGAATCAGCTTTTTTGGGGCCAATCCTACTTTCAGGTGTCCCCCTCTACCTTGTTGAAGCAATGCCTTGTTGAAGGAAAAACTGTAAAATAGTCTTAGTCCAAATATTTGTCTTCTGTAGCGAATTAATGCTTTTCTTGTTCTGCAATGCATTCTCTGAATTTATTGTTACAATATTTAAAAATGGTTCTCATACCATCAATAATTAACTGTATAGGAACCGTGTGATGACGTTATTTTTTGTTGGTGCTAGCGAATGTTGGTGATGATAGCACTAGTGGCGGTTCCTTGGATGCTTTTCCCAAAGCCTTTCAAGCTGAGAAAACTTCATGAGCAGGTACTCTCCAGTTTTTACCTCGTCAAACCTCCAATTAAATTTCAAGAGATGATATATGCTTGTAATATTCCTGACTACTTTTGTGATGGAGCAATGAACAGAAAATGCAAGGTCGGGCATATGGTGCTCTGGGAGGCTCAGACACCGAATCCCATGAGGATCTGGAGCACGATGAAGAGGAATTCAACTTCAGCGAGGTGTTTGTTCATCAAATGATTCACACAATCGAGTTTGTGTTGGGAGCGGTCTCTAACACGGCCTCTTACTTGCGGCTTTGGGCTCTAAGGTTGAATATCAATCCTTCTTCTATCGCTGATCTGCTCCGGTTTGATTTGGTCCCAAATTATCTGATGGAAAGCCTTAAGATTTTTGATTTGCACTAAGTTCTACTTGTACGACTGCAGTTTGGCGCACGCACAACTTTCCGCTGTGTTCTTCGAGAAATTCCTCGTGCTATCATTCTCGTAAGTTCTCTTCTATATCGCACACAAAAAACTTGGATGTTTCCTCAAATTCCGAAGGTTGCTAACTTCGCAGCTGACATATTAATAATCGCGGATGACGGGCATGACGTCGTTGTTGCATCTGGCAGGTATGCAAACCCTTTCATAAGGGTAATCGGATTGGTAATGTTTGCATTTGTCACGGTTGGAGTGCTCCTCATTATGGAGTCTCTCAGTGCCTTCTTGCATGCATTGCGGCTGCATTGGGTGGAGTTCCAGAACAAATTTTATGTTGGAGATGGTTACAAATTCACGCCCTTTTCCTTCAAAAGCCTTCTTGAAAGCGAAGATATTTGATTCACACAACTAGCATGTCACCTGGCAAATTCGACACCTGAATCGCTCAATGCAATTTGGCTGTACGTAAGACACTTGGCCGGACTTGTCTTCCTATGATCAGCATGGGTTAGTTTGACGTAAATTATGGTGTGGGAGACTGTGCCCAAAGCTCTAAAAAAGTCTGGTTAACTTATGTGGAAGATGTGAGACTAAACCTAATGGAGCGGGAAATTTCTTGGAGCCATAGGCACCACAAGCTTGTGCCTTTCAATGTCGGCAAATGACAGCAACATTGTTATTAATGATGGACATCTCCACATCACAATAAATTTCTACCGAAAAACTAACGATGGTGCTGATCAGAACCCTGCTTAGCAATTTCTGAAGACGAGACTGACAAAGCACGACATAACTGCTGGTAAGTCACTCACAACTAAAGAGACGAACACTGGACAGAAGTAAAATTTGCGCATGATATCACATTAGCATGAACTAGGGCAAAATTATATGTGATACGGATTTTCGAGGCTGATTTGCAATTCAATATCCGATAAACCTTCTGGTAATGACCAATTCAGAGAACCTTTTTTCCAAGTGAACTTGATCAGCAGATTTAGATTTGCAGTTTCCATCAACCAGAAAACCTGTCTCTGTTGCATTGGGTATAGTTCCCATGTGCTAGTAGAAAGATCAATGTGAAAATGTCAACATTCGAATCCCACGGAAATGATGTATCTCCCAGCATTCGGTTCGCTTGATTTAGAGAATAGAAATGTAGAGTACATGAAAGGGAGTGTGATGCGATGATGGATACAGGGTGAATGAGCGACAAATGTAATGTTGCTTGCCCTCCGACCGTGGTGCGGTAATTGGTTGCGTTGGATTTTCCAACGAGCCAATCCTGATTACGAGATAAGTTGGATAGTTGTGACTGAACTTCCAATTCGAGAACAACACCAGGCGGGCTCCAAATACATGGATGAGCAAGTGCAAGGTGGCAAAAACCTCAACCAGAATCTCACCCAAACCCAACTAGCAACTAGCCAGTCGGCAGGATGGTGATAAAGTTACAGATATGTTGATGGTAGCCATCATCAGCCACAATTTGAATTAGCGGCTCTCCCCACCTCTAATGCAATTCAGTATGATATGAAACAGTCGTTGGTCAGGAACCAGGGGAGCTTTTCCAAGCGGGTGTTGTCCAGGTCCAATGACGACGTTTTCTTTTGGGGTAAGAGAATCCATGACCACGAACAAGGATTTGTAACCGTGCCCATGGAGAACTTATCCCTTGAGCCCCAAACCCTAAAGCCTTAAACTCTGTTAAACCGCTATCAAGCAGCTCAGATTTTAACAACATCCAAGTCTAGCTAACAACCCCGTTATGATCATGTCACGATCTGAACAAACCGAATGAGCAAAGTGAGAAAGCACACCACCATCTTCATGTGGAAATACAGACTGAAACCTACTGGGTACTATACCGTTAGTCGCCGTGTGCTGACCCCACAATACTGAAAATCAATTCTAGTTACTTGGCTATCTCACTTCTTCAACGGACTCAGTAAGTTATCAATTACATGAACCTAAAAGCATAGTACAGTCCTGACCCAAGAAATTCAACATGGGCATATTCACCGGAAGCTCAAAGTCTACACTACGGTAAAAAAATCTCAAGCAAGGACTGTTGAAATCTCTGCTTCCAGACATTTGTTGTACGTGCTGGTCACATCAGTACAACAAGACCACTTCCAGAATACGTTAATTGTCTTGGGTTACGGATCGTAATGGACTCCCGCAGCTGCTCTGGAGTGAGTGTAACTGGGCCATATGCCTGGGGATCTAGAATCCGAAAGATTCACCTTGCTGGCTGGGGTGGTGGGATCCCCGGAGGCTGGTGACTGGAGCGTCGGAACTTGGAACCCGAATCAGTCCCATGCGAATGATGTCAGGATTCATGCACAGGTTACAATCTATTCTGATGATTCACCACGTTTGGAACAGAGCGCAGGCACAGATCACAGTGACTAAGTTACATGTAAGTTACTTGCGATAACTTTACTGAGGTGGGTGGACGATCTGAGAAATCTTATAATTTGTTCTCGAAACGCATGGGCCTCGTGCGCAGGGGGCGCCAGCATTTCAGGGCCCAGTGGGTGCGCACACGCTCTGATTCCTGAATCCCGAAAGCCTGAAAGGGTAAACAGTAAACTGCATCGGAATCTAGGCCCCCACTCCCTCCCTCCCCGGCCTACTCCCGAGACTGCAGTTCAGCCTGATGCCTGCGCCCGAGACTGCAGTCTATGACTCGACGCCTCATCATTTAAGCTGCGCTGACGTTGGCCTTGCTTGAGGCCATGCTGTGCCATGCTACAGTCGCGCCACCACTGCATACTGTAATTGTCTGTTAACTCTCCGAACACGCTTCAGCGATCGATCACGATTTTTTTATCCGATTCCGCGACTTTCCTAGCCAATTTTAAAAACTGCAAAAGCGTGACGCTGAATCCGCCACTGTCTGCACTCCATGCTCCCGCAGCCCACTTTGGTAAGTTAGCTTTGAACCTCGATTGATCCTTTGCGTCTTTCACAGACTACAGCCCAGCCATCTATCACATGGAAGTTTGGACGGATTATCTTCACGTAGTATTATGGCATAATACTAGTATTGGAACATGGTATTTGAACTTTACCCTCATGTAGTACTTGAACATAATTTTTAGTCAGTCAGTTTTGTTACACATTTAAATTGAATGTTACTACATGTAGTTACCAAAGAGTTAACCCCTAAAGCATCAACTCAACACTTTTGGTATGATTTAGGGTCCGGTCAGGCTTCCTATGAGTCAAATTTTATAGGATGTGGCTGTAACTTTGGCACAGCATGGGAAATTGACATATCTTTCTAGCAAGACCAAATTTTACTTCCATCGGGCCCGTGGTTAAGAAATAATTGGTGTTTAAAGATCAAAATTCAATTCAGGGCAGCTCGGGCAGGTTTGTGGTCGATGGGAGTGGTGTACCAAATCTGTGAAAGTCTACAGTGACTTCCAAATGATCCTTTCTGAAATCGTTTTACAATGTTTTTTTAACCCCTAAAGGACAATCATCCACATTTGGGCTTTTTTGGAATTTGGGCATGTACCTATGAATGCAATTTACATCAGGATTTTCTGAAATTTTTATTGAAGGTGGGCCGTTCGGAGATCTTTGTGTGCGTATTTTTATTTTTCAATTCCGACATCGGGATCAAAAGTTATGAAGGTTTAAGTGTCAAACGCTGCTCGTTGGGCAGCTGCTGACAATTTCTAAGCCACTGTGAATGCAGCAAATTCTGCCCAAAACTGCCCAAAATTGCGAAAATCTGCGAAAATCTGCGCAGAGACGAAACTTTGAAATTCCACCAGAAATTGAGATTTTAATGTTTTTCAAAAATAAAATTTTCTATGTATAGAGAAGGCAGTAGAGCATGTTCCCACCGTTCGGATTTTTAATCCAAAATGTTTTTATAAGCTATTTTTATTGTCCAAAAACGGCCTTTGTTTGTGAATTTCAGTATACCCCCGAGGGGAAAATGATTTTTTTGGCAACCTTCCACAACTTTTTTGAATATAATTTTCTTAAAAAAATTAGCTAACTCAGTCTTCTTTGACGCGCATCAAAACCCCCAAAATCCACAATGCAAAAAAATGGTTTTTTGAGCCTTCAAAACTCTCCTGATCCCTTTTTGCGCAGGGAAAAAAAACTTGTTTTTCAACTTTGAACAATATGATCTTGCGATTGGTGAGGAATGAGTGTGTAAGATTTGGTGGACATGTAGACATAGAAGTTAGCTAAAAGATCTTACGGTTAGATGTACTTAAAAAGACCCCAAGTTTTCAAAATTCACCTTGTTTTGAAGAGGGGCTGTTTTGAGGCAGTTTTGATGAAATATACCCTCAGAACTTTAGGGGTTAAACTTGATTTTGAAAAATTCAACCGTGGGATCTTGTTCAAAGCCATCCAATTAGTCTACGTACCAAGTTTTGTAAACTTTGACCGTACGGATCTTGAGATATACTCAGTCAAAGTTTCAAGTTTTATAAAAACTGTCAAGACAGATCAACAGTGATCGGGTCACCTTCATCACCCATTTTTCCTTCACCATTTTCTCCTCCTAAACCACAGTATATGCTGTAAAATTCATATCTATTTTGGATTTATTTATTTTTTAGATTTCTTTCCTCTACAATTTCTTTTCCATACAAATGCATGTATACACCGTTCGGATTCCCAAAAATTGATGATCTTCTTAGGCATTTGTAGTGTGGAAAAAGAGCCAATGTATATGCATTTCATTTGACTGTTGTCGCTGGAAATGTGGTTTTCCAATGCTTCTGTGTGTTGTATTGCCTTCAAATTTTTTGAGCATACTCCCAACTCACTTTAGAATCAAAAACTGAAGAACCTCCACCCATGCTATCTTCAAAAATGGACTGTTTTACTCTCTGAAGTGTGGCTGTCCCTGCCGGGCAGAACCAAAAAAAACTTTTCACTCAAGTTCAAACCTTATGATCTTCGAAACGGTGAAGAGTTACAGTCTAAAATTTTGTGCACACATACATGTACAAGTTAGGTACTAGATCCTACGGTTAGATTCTTCTATATACGTTCAAGTTTGCATAATTCTACCTTGAACTAAAACAGGGCTGAATTGAGGCAGAATTTGGGATTTTATGGCCAAATGCTTTAGGGGTTAATGGTCTAAAGTATATTTCCCATCATGCTGGAGGAGCAAAATAATTATATTATATCATCTATTATAATTATAACTCTTGGTCTAAAGTATATCTAAACTATGAGAAATGGAGTCCATCTCCATGGTCATACTCATGCCCATAGGAAAGTTACTACATGGGGAAGGTCAATGCACATATGGAATCGAACCTCCCAGTCATGTGCAAATTCTTCCCTGGCAACTTTGATGTGTAAGGTACTGTTTTACAAGTTCCTTTTCAAGTAGAGAGGGGTAATATTGTACTTCTAGGTGTGGGACCATGACATTGGAACAACTTGACCACATTTGAGGTGAATATTCATTTCGGCTGCTTCCATGACAGTCGAATTCCATGCCGAAAAGTACGCTTTTGGTTATTGAACCATCAACTGAGCCCTAAGTTGATTGAAAAGGAGAATGATCCCACCATGCTGGAGCAGCGAAATAAATATATTATATCATCTACAGTGCTATCAACTTACATTTGATTTATGAATAAGTCACGTTTGACAGCACTAGTATCACATGAATTATGCAATAACTTGCTGCTAACAATAATCCAAGTGTACAAACAACAACAATAACCAATTATTCCACATCATTTTTCAGCTGCTCCCACAACAAATGATTTAAAATTACACGTCCGCACTTTCCGGATACATGAATGTTGTCTAATGAGGTCCTAGCCTCAAATAATGAACTAAATAATATGTGTTGTAGCAAAATATTTACCCCTACAGTTGAAAGGCATCAAAACTGCCAAAAACCCTCAAAACTAGACTCTTTCAATACAAGGTGTAAGTTTTTAGGTTTTAACGTATTTTGAAGGAATTAACCATAGGATCTAGTACCTTGCGTATATGTACCCCAAACCTTAGATTCAAACTTCTTGAAGGAATTAACCATAGGATCTAGTACCTTGCTTATACATGTATATGTACCCCAAACCTTAGATTCAAACTTCTTACCATTTGTTGAATCATAATGTTCTAAATTAGGGAAGAAAAAAAAATCTCTTATTGCAAAATGGGTTTCAGGTGTTTTGTAAGCCAAAAAAAAAACAATTTTAAAAGCAAATTTGATATGAGGCACTTCAAATTCTTGTTACTAGGTGGATTAGGAATAAATCCATGCACGTTTTTCCTTCATACGACCTATAAAACCTAAAGAAATGTTAGATTTTTCATTTAGAGGTATGCTGAAATTCAATTACAAAGGCCAGTCTATGATAGTAAAAAAGGCATATTGAGAAATATTCGATTGAAAATCCGAGCGGTGAGATCATGCCTTCAAATTGTATTTACATGCAAAAAAAATTAAAAAAAAATTAAAAAATTAAAAAATTGAAAAATGTAGAATCTCAATTTTTGGTGAATTTTTTCAGCTTTTGAACAAATACTCCAGTTTTGGGCAGATTTCAGTGTATTCTAATAGTGTTTTCAAACTTTGACTGCAGATATCTCCTAAAGTATGAGAAATTTTGAAGCATGGATGGTCTTACTATAAATATATGATAATTGTCTATATTGTGCCAAAATTACAACTTAATCCTATAAAAATTAACTTACAGAGCTTGACCGGACACTAAATCATATCATTTTTGTTGAGTTGATGCTTTAGGAATTAAAAACTATATATAATTTTCTAACTTGCCAAGTTTGCCAGGACTCTTCGTACCCTATTGATAGCTTATTAAGTTAGCAGTGTTTCGAAAGACAAAACGAAACTAACTGGGGCCAAAGTTGTTACACTTGTACCAAACACAAATCCTTTTCAGAAACAGTTACAGTGGCCTACACTATCAGGTCTGCCAATAACAATTTTCTATGAAACTCAGAATGGTAGTTCCAGTCAAGGAGGCAGAAAACCACAGCTAGGAATTAGATGACGGTATCTTCAAGCAAGGTATGCAAATGGTAGTCTTGTACGGCCTGATGACAATTCAAACAGCATGAATACATTGGCTGTGCTCAACATTTGCAATTTATGTTTGCAACCAGTTGCTGTGTGTTCCGATTAAAAATTAAAGGACGGCAACTCAAAGTATTCCGAAACAAATGAATTTATTATGCCATAGATATAGTCCACGTTCAATTGTGTTAGGTGAGAGTATCAACAGGAAATTCGAGCACATACTGGAATCTCTGGATTTTTTCAAATTTTCTGATACCATTGGGTAATCCCAAGTCATGGAAGGCAGGCTTCATGAATATTGTTAACTTCCGTGCTCCAGAAGACTTGGAAACCCCTTGGTCTGAACTCTTTCTGTTGTATAAAATTGGGGTCATTTTCTGAACCTGAAAGTCCATTCTAGAACATATTGATGTTTTTTTCAAGATTTTTTTTAATATCAATGAATTATTAGGATGATAACAAACAACTTTGTAATCAAAGAATACTTTATCTTTAAAGAAGTTTAACAATACCATTCCAACTCCAAGTTTGACAAATCAAAATTATGATATTAAAACATTGTAATCTACCAATCTATGAAACTTCAAAAGTCCAAATGCAATCCACATATGCTACAACAAATCTACTACAAGATGGTAATATTGAGATTTTCATATCTCACCTCAATTTAAACCTAAAACATTTTAAAAGACCCTAGAAAAAATTATAGGACTTCAACAAACTCTGCAAAATGTTTTAGTACCAAGACGCTAAAAACCAATTCTAAAAATAAAAACATAAAAAATAAAAAAATATGAAAACAAAAAAACTAAAATAGAATATTAAACTAATTTTACAATGTTTTGTTTTCCCTAAACCATTTAAGGTCACTTTCACTAATCATTTTTTTCAAAATGAAATAGAGAAACTCAATTGTTGAGAGGCAAACATTTTTTTTTTCAAAATGAAATAGAGAAACTCAATTGTTGAGAGGCAAACATTTTTTATTCAAAAAATATAACTATTCGTTTACAGGCGCGAGTATGTTATGATGTCATAGTAAGGTTGGTTGTCCTAATACCAACCACCGCCCAAAACCAACCAGTAGATTCTCCAAAACCGATCAGGTCTAATTCCTAGATTCTAGAAAACACATGTACCTCATTTGTACATTAGAGCATGTGATCGGTTTTAAGTCTGGGACACTTTTCACTTACAACATTCATAATAAATTGGATTATTGCTATTTAATTTTGGGAATAACTACCTTCGGCATCATTCTTGTTCTGCCTTCGATGAAAAATTACAGAAAATACATAGGAGTGCCACAACTATACCAAAATCCTTATTTGGGTGGTTTAAGGACATTCTACCTTAATATGTTAAATAAAAAACATCAGAAACATGTGTTTTATGTAACTCTCCACATCAAAGTACAACATGGGTCACATCCAACGCTACTGGCAATCCATGAATCGCATAATTAATTATTTCCAAAGTTAATTACCGTCATAAATTAAAGGCACTTAATCCACCCCCCCAAAAAAATTAAAAGCAAAAGTGAAAACCAGACAACAGAAGTCTAGAGCCTTCCAAGTCTGCACGATTTCAGACAACTTGACTCTCCCTCAACAACTTCCCCCGCCGGGCCCCACCCCCTTGCCACCCGTCACAATCCCCTCCACCCCCACTCCGATCCAACGGCTCTCCTCCCCCGCCCCACCCCCCCGCCCGCCCTCCCCTTCAAATCAGCGCCACGGCGCCCCAAGAATCAACCACCCCCAAAACCCACCACTGCTCTCCAAAACCAACACCCCACATCCAACATCCTCAAATCTAAACCCTCTATAGATATCACCTCAACAGCGTCGAGTGCCGCCTTTGCATCCACCCCAAGTTTCGCCGAAAGCAGGGCAAAGCAGAAGCGTGCGACTGTTCCAACGTCATACCTCCACAACTCCCCTATCTACCAAAATCGCGTACCAAATCTACGACTTGTGTCGTTAATTCGACATCCTTTTGCTTTTTCGCCCCTTCGTCTACTTTAACTCTGAGAAGGTGTGATTACTGGAGCTTGTTTGCCAGGGTTTGCTTCGGGGCTGGCGATGGTGCGGAGCGCAGACACAAAACCACAGCGCACCTCGCGAGGAGCAGCATTCGCAAACAGGCGGACGACGGGCTGGAGGGGAGGGGCCCAGGGTGCCCGAGGTGGTGGGGAGAGCCGTCGTTGTTGCCAAGATATTAACGCACTCAGAGTTGAGTCGAAGCTGCGGAGGCAGAGTTGAGTCACAGAGAGTCGCTGTTGCAGCGTTTTGTATCTCTCTTCGGTGCGGAGAGATTGGGACGTGAGGGAGGTGGAGGAGGAGGAGGAGGGAGGGGATTGTAAGTAAGCTGGGGTCGTCGGAGTGCAGGGATTCAGCCCTTGCAGGGGGGGTTGAATTTTGCGAGTGGATGAGTGAGAGAGCGGGCCCTGAAGGAGGGCTGTCAGAGCTGGCGTCCGGGGGGAGCTTATTAATGCTTACCATCGCGCTTGACGAGGGCGTGTGCAGGCGCTCCGATCACAGCTTGCGCCTCAACATTTGCTTCGTCAAGGAGCCGGGCTGATTTGGCGACGGGGGTCGGTGGCGAGGAGCAAGGCTTTGCAAACTTTTGCAGGCTTCAATTCTTTAACGATTGTTACTTATTCAGCCAATTTTAATTGATTCAACTATTTACGATTTGTTCAACCATTTTCTACGGTCTGATTGATATTATCGTCAGGCTCTCAGAATCATTTTAGCTTGTAGGGGCTTTTTAATTTCATTTGATTTCGAGAGGCTGTGAAGACGGTGCTCTCGATGGACACGCAACAGTCGGGGTATGGCCTGGCTTCGGCCCTCGTTGTGGCCCCTCAGAAGTTGCAGGAGGTGGAGGGTCCGTCATTGCAAGATGTCGTGCTCGGATCTACTCCCACATATGTGAAGCAGCTAATTGCTGGAGGTGTTGCTGGTGGTTTGTCTAAGACTGCTGTTGCTCCTCTGGAACGCATTAAAATTCTGTATCAGGTTGGGTTCCTCCCTCCTTTGTCTCCGATTAGGTCTTCTTTTAACCAGACTGGAGTTAGAACAGAGACTCTCTGGAAGGCTTGATGAAGAGTTGATTGCTTTTTTAGTGAATAGGATTACGCAGGTTGATGTGAAGGACATGGTCACAGGTCTCTGACAGTGTTCCTTCGTTTGGCAGATTAAGCATGGAAACTTCCAATCTATGGGAGTATGTCGATCTCTTTCCTGCATTGCGAAAACCGAAGGTCTTCGTGGTTTATACAGGTTAGATCCTGACCCAGCTTCCTTGTCCTCCCGTGCTCATATTGATTGGTACTAGGAGTGCTATTGATACGTTGGTTGTTTAGAGATGAATATCTCTGGTTCCTAACGTTTTTTTAATTTTTTAATTTTTTAAAATTGGTTACAGAGGAAATGGAGCCAGTGTTTTGAGGATCGTACCATACGCGGCGCTCCACTTTGCAGCGTATGAGCAGTACCGTCATTGGATTATCGACGGATATCCTGCTGCTGGAACTGGACCAGTAATTGACCTTGTGGCTGGCTCTTTGGCTGGAGGAACCGCCGTTTTGTGTACTTATCCGCTGGATCTTGCTCGTACCCGCCTTGCATATCAAGTAAGTGAACCACAGCGCACGCCCACTCCCGCAAGTCTCTTGTTCGTCTGTTCCTATCCAAGGAGATGATAAACAGACTGGTATGTTCTGTTCCTTTTTTTAATTTGGAGTCGAGAATGCAAAAATCCTCTCTTAATTGACAGAGGATTTACGTTTAAAATGATTTTAGCTTGGAAATACTCGATCATAATTTGTATCTCAAAGTGTATCACGATGAGATTTTAAATGGTTGTCAGATGAGCTCTTGTGTTCTTATGCACATAATTCTGGATAGTAACAAGATGTATACATTTGGTTCTCCAGGTCAGTGGTTTTGGGAGCACATCCTCTTGTGGATCTGTTCTACCAGCACCATACAAAGGCATTACGGATGTCTGCACAAGGGTCTTCCGAGAGGGTGGAATTCGAGGCCTGTATCGCGGTGTCTGTAAGCACAACTTGACATTGACTTGGTCCTCGTTCTTTGATATGTTCATTTTATTCCTTGTGCACAACGCTGACTTTATGGTTGATGCCCATCATCATCCCCCCCCCCCCCCCCCCCCCCCCCCCCCTTCTGATCGTTTCTTCTTAACGATTCAGTTTATTTGCAATTTCAGCTGCTAACGAGTACGTGAACGCTTGTTTATGGATGAATGTGCAGGTCCCACAATATGGGGTATACTGCCATATGCAGGGTTGAAGTTTTTTGTGTACGAATCATTGAAAGGCCACTTACCTGAAGATGCACGGTCTTCCTTGTCTGGAAAGTTAGCTTGCGGAGCTGTGGCAGGTGTTGTGGGTCAGACGGTCACATATCCTCTCGACGTCGTCCGACGCCAAATGCAGGTATATTTTCCGTACTGCCGCATTGTAAGAAAACATCGCGTTCGGACATGAGGGATGTACCTGGGTAAAAAATGTTGTACCACAGTAGGTTCGTAAAATTTTACTGGGGCCTACTTATCAGTATTTGGTTGTGCATAATGTCTTTCTAATCTCATTTACTTCGTTCATTCAGGTGCAATCTGATAATGCTCTAGTCGGTGCCCAGTACAAAGGAACTCTCGATGGTCTTGTCAGTATTGCTCGGGGACAAGGTTGGAAGCAACTATTTGCTGGGCTTGGCATCAATTACATTAAGGTGGGTACATTCTTTTCAATGGCATTCTAAATTTTGGCTGCGAACAATATCAAGCTGAATTCTCCGCTTCTATAGTTTAAAGCCGTAGGTTCCTTCTACTGGTTGCATGATGTGGTGGACTGCCCAAGTTATTGTGCACTCATCATGGTTCTTCAGAACGATGATTATGTTTTCTCGTCGAATACATTACTAAGAAGTCAATTTTTTGGATGCAGTTGGTTCCCTCTGCAGCGATTGGATTTGCTGCATATGACAGCCTCAAGACAACTCTACGAGTTCCTCCTCGTGAGAAACCCTGAAGTAGTATTCTAGAGGTTTCCTGGCATGCTAGGGTTACTTGGAACACTATTACTGCCTTCAGAATTAGTGCTCCGCACCAAAGTTCTGACGATTTCAATACGATTCATAATGGACGTTTAGCCTTTCATGACTGACGAGGCAATTCTGTCAATGATGCTACAATTATTAGTGAGCTCTCTGTTGAGGGTGAACGTGCACTTCTTCTGATTATGTTCTTTTCCAAGATAAGTGCAATTATGGACAAGGGGAAGATGACTTTGTCTTTTGAAGTCTGCATTATCAGAAGTTACAAGTGATCGCCAAAGTACACGGCTGCAGCAGAAACTACTGTGGAATCTCTTCAAGGATGTTCTGATTTTGTTCTCTTGCATGAGGATGAACTTCATGACATAAGTGGATTGCTCGGATCTCTATTTCAAGAGGACTCTTGAAACCAAGTCAATGTCCACCAAACGATTATGGCTCCTCTTCAACATCATAGACATGTCCGTCGGAATAGAGCAGCTGGAAGCATCACACTTTCATGCAGGACATGATGTGTAGGTTTTATGACAGGTTCAGGCTCAGGCGTCGCATTAATCTACAGTTTCAGATGGCACTAAACCTGGCTTCTTAGAGTCAAGGATAAATAGAGGCTATGACTTCGATTTTGCTCTGGACATGCCTTCCACTGCCGAGCTTAAAGTAGATTTCTCTTGGTTTTTCCTTGCCTGGTTTGCGCGGCAGTGTTTTGTTATTTCTCTTGCGATGGAATAAAGTCACCATTTGCTTCAAAAAAAAAAAAGTAGATTTCAACCTGCTGCATGTTGAGTCACATGTAACAATTTCATGTTAAATAATTATTCGTACATTACATGAATTTTTTATTTGCAAATCGAAGGATTGATCCGTTTTGGGATTCAAATGTGGAAGGTAGACTGCTCTAAAACTGTGAATGACATAACGGGCAAAATGAACTTATTCTGCTCATTTAAATCTTCACATTGGTGTGGATAATTTTACTAATTTTGGAGTCTTTAAAGCTACTAGTAGAGTCTAGTAATCAGTCCATAGCATAATTGACTGAGAATTTTAAGTTTTGGGCTTTAATAGTTGAAATTCTTAGATGTTGTAATTCTCAACAATTTTCTTCGTAAGATGAATACATCAAGCATTGTGAAGATATTCTTATATACATAAAAATGTTTGTAATTTAATATAATTGTAATTCACTCTATTAATTTTCTTAGATTTTTACATCAATAGAATCTATATCAATGAAGCCATCCACTAGTGGGAGACGTGGTTCATGTGACCAAAGTGTTTGACCTAGAAAATTTGTGGTCACCTGAACAGTGAATTTTTTTTCCTGATTGGCCGAATCAGTTGGGGGGTCCCGGCGCTGAGCAAGATTCTGAGCACTGACGCTGTGACTTACAAGTTCTGCTAATAAAAGCACCTGAATTCACTTTCCCTGGGTTTGGGTAACTCGAGAGGATGTGGAGAGGGTAACTACTTTCTGAAATGCATACCCGTCATCCAGAACCGGGTATGACAGAGTCCTCATATTCTGGATGAGTCGGATGGATATTTAAAGTGGATGTTTGTCGTCCATTTCTCCAGAAATGATTTCCAACTTCCGGACTCACGGTTCACTGTCGAAATCATGGTGTTAGGTTCACTGTCAAAATCATGGTTTTAGACTACGGTTCAGTCCGCACTGTCTCAACGGCACTCGAACTATTCCGCAAGAGCACCATCAGTAATAACCAAGAATTTCTGATTCGTTTCATGCAAAATGAAACCCTTAGCATTTCTGAATCGTTTCATGCAAAATGAAACCCTTACCTAACAAAGAGAGGCAATTAGTGAAGTCCAAATTTCCCAGCCCCCATGAAGCAACCGCACGTAGGTGCTTCAGAATTGACAACAATTCGGTGCTTGTCTCGGTCCAGCCAAAAAACGGGGCTCTGAATGTCTACTTACTGCGGTACTTGGAAGTTCAAGAGTTTTGTCAACTTAGTGTTCGTGCAGACATACCTTACTGAGCACTGTACTAAGCAAAGTACTACAACCGTATCCTCTATCTACAAAAAATTTACAAGAGTGTCGCGATACTTGGAGGGAATTGACAATTCTCCACAGGGTCGAGAAGTCTTCATTCTTCACTTACGAGCGCATGTACATGTCCCGGCTCCTCAAGAATTTAATCAACGCGTCGATTTGTTCAATGTCTGCCTTCACCCATCGGGTTGTTTCTTTTGACTTGGCCGTTGTCTCGTTGTAATTCGCATCTGCCATGGAGACAACGATCTGCTGTGCTGAGATGTCCTGTTTCAATTCCTTGACACGGTCGTTGAGAAAAGAGGTGTTGTCCTCGATCACTGATACCACGTCCTTGCACAACTGTGTCTCTGTATTGCCTGAGGTGATGCGTCCGCCCTCTGAGTGAATCTCCCCCTCTTCCAACTCGTTCGGAATGGAGCCCTGCCAGAGAGCCCTGGCTCGGTTGTGGAAGCTGTTCGTTTGTGCAACTCTGTCTTCCCAAACCTTCAGCTCTGCCTTCATAGAATCTAGCTTTTCTTGGGTTTTTTCGAGCTTCCCCAATGCCACGCGTTGCTGATGTTTCTGCAGGTTCCCCTCGTCGCGCAGAGCTTCTCTTCGGCTGTGGGCTGCCTTCGCTATGGCGTCGGCCATTTTCGCTAAGGCAGAGAGAATCATGTCGGAGCGGGCCTCCACCCGGGTGGACAAATCAGCGGGAATCAAATTTCCGGACGCACCATCTGTCCCCCTCGCCGAATTCACATCCTCCCGGACCCGATGTATCGCACGCAAGGCAGATCTTCTACGCCGGGGCACCGTTGCTGCCTCAGGAAGAGGTACCTGAAGATGTTGTAGCACACGTTAGACATAGCAGGATCGGCGAGTACACAGTCACAAGAAAACAGAGAACGCATGGACTGTATGATGTCAGACGTATTCAGAATCAAAAGAAAACGAATTGTTCTGGGTACATGCTACCAGAGTGAGCAGGGAAGAAATACACTGACCGGGATGGTGGATTCAGCAGCAAGGGCTACGGGTCTGGGCGGCGGGTGTGGGAAGGGCATAGGGCGACGGAGATTTCTATACTTCTTCAGGGGCTTCATCCGGGCGTTCCGATTAGCACCTCTGCGATTCCCCTCCGCGTACTGGGCCCAGTCTACCTGGACTCCGTCTTCCTCGGCAAGGAGGCCTCGAGCGAAGTGCCACGGCAACATGGCAGAGGGGTGGAGCTTCTTTTGGTGGACTCTTTCGTAGAGCTCCTTCACATAATCCGCGTACTCTTCTCCTCGGCGATGGCGCCAAGGGTATGCCCCCACGCGATTTGGAGCACCCAATCGTTCACGGCACTCACTTTTCGGGTACAGGTGGCATGAACCCTTGCTGGGCAGAAATCCGGCGCTCGACAAACACAGCATGTCCCTGTACCAAACCTTTGAGCATTCCCGCGTCATTGTGGAGCCTCTGCTATGTCTCCAGCTGAACAGATAGAAGAGAGAATTAGGTCTGTGAAAATGGAGTCCAGGACCTCGTCTAATGAGCCACACCCTAGAGACACTGCGAAATACTTGAAGAGGAGGTCTGAAGTGTGGTTATGGAGAAATCGGCTGTACCTTACATGACATTAATGATGCTGTGATTGGGGTGCAACTTGCACAATACCTTAGGTCTACGTTTTAGGATTGAGTATCTCCCTCCCAAAGGTGGCATAAATGTTGGTCCCAAAAAAGGGATTTGCCATCATGACTGTGATCCGATCAAGATTAATTTCCGTCCTTTTGATAAATATTTCCACAGCAAACGAAGTAATGCATAGGATGGAATAGACATATGAGAGGTCCTGCCAGACCAAAAAAGTATTAGTATGACCCGAGACCATACCTCATTGGCAGTCGTAGAACATCCTGATGCACTTCGTGACCATAAATCCTTCCGGTACTAATTCAGATTCATCCCACTGAAAAAGTAATTGAAGCGCTCATCTTCAGCCTCGCACAAATGAGCTAGCTCCGGAAATCGTCTGCCTGTAAAATCAAACTCGGCGCACCATCTGGCCGTCCATGTCACTGGCGATCACTTGCTCCTACACTCCCGTACCTGTGAATTGCCTCGCTGTGAAGATGAAGACTGCCGTTCTGAAGAACAGTACATGCTGTGTCTTTCTGAAGAACTCTAATTTCATCCTAACTCGTACTGGTTACAACGGCTGAGAGGTTCTACAATTCAGAAACCGTCGGTTAGTGTTGAGCAATGGCAAGATATTTGAAGTCTGTGGATGACACTGATTATGTACGACTGAAATAATTTAATTTCAACTCGGCGGATGCATTGGATCCTCACATGCCGTACATGATCTTGCATTGGCATGTCCATGTAGTTCAAAAACAAAGCACAGAAATTCAGTTACAAAAAATTGAAGAAAAGAATTCTCAAAATTACCTAGTATGTGACTTGAGTCCTTTGCTCCAGAGAACAGCCGTATCTGTAGTAACGCCGCTTTCACTGCAGAGTGCAGTAATTGGAGAATAAAATCCTTCGATCTAAATCTCAGGGCTCTCTGTAGGAAAGGCCCCTAATATTATAAAAAAATCTATACTGCAAGATGTACCTGACATCACTTGCGACATACAGGTTAGAATGATCCTCTGAAGTCAGATGACTCAGCGAGGCACCCAAAGTAAGCACCGAAAGACCTGCTAAGTGATGAGCAACCACCGTAGCAGCAACATTTTAGGGAATTTAGATGGCACGCACCGGTGCTCACTGTAAAAAATCCAGTACTTGATCCGACTGAACCTTCACATTGACCACCAAATGTTCTCATGAAATCCCCAATATAAAACTGAGTGCAGGGCGTAGGAGCGTAGACCGAGACTAAATAATACAGAATTAGTGAAGACGTCCTCTCCAGGAGATCGACGGTTCTAGTCAGATGGAAAATATCTTAGACTCTCAAATTCACGATATGAATTTATCACAGCAAACTTGCAGCACAACCTAGAACGCGAAGTGGTCGATGCAGAAAAATAAAGGACTACAAAATGAAAGAAGAGCACACAATGAAAAGTGCACTCCAGAACAAGAGTAAGGAGAACGCACATTACCAAGGGCCATCATGATATACAAAGATACTTCTGGATGAGCTGATATGTCATAGAACATTAAGGAAATCCTATCAATAAATTGTACCTGAAATTGAAATAGCAGTCGCGGTGCATCAGGTCCCCTAATTTCTTCAAATTCCACATAATTCAGATGCTTTATAAACACAAATCTCATAAATGATTCCATGATCTGCACAAGACAACAAATTAATATCAATGCCTTCACAACGGAGCAAAATACTAGAACAATGCAGAGAAGACAGTGATGATCGATCTTGACTAGTGCTAGGTTTAATTATTTCGGATTCTTTATATTCCGGGAGGTGAGAGCAATATTCCCATGCTTTCTAAAGAAACACCCAGCTAGTCCTGACTGAAGTGAAATATGCTGCAACGGGAGACTGGAGCAGAACTACTTATCGCTGTCCTGGAACACCGCCTACATGAAGAACCAGAGTCCTAAATTTTCGCTACTGTAATACCCGTTCTTTATTATTACTTTATGCAGAATGTGTCTCAACACAGTACAAAGCAGACACTTACCTGAGACATCCGTTCGAATATCAAGGAACATGATCCTTTTATCCAAGTTCTCATATAAGACAGCTGCAACCATCTGTCAATTGTGGTCAGAGGAGCTGGACAATTACAAGCACAACAAATGTGGTCGTCGTTGCATGCCGGAACCGTAACAGAACTACTCCTCTTGCAAATGGTATGTACTGATTAGCCTCTTCAACCGTGACAAGTTACTTATGAGAGTGAAATTCTGATCAGTCTAAAAGCTTTTAGAATCCGAGGTTCATACTCACAATCCCCATAGAGAAGAATATCAACGCTGTGGAAGCAGTCGACCACATGTGATGGAATGCAGAACTTGTCGTCGCCTTGGCAATGACTGCACAGACAAGGAATATTATATTCTATTACTTTCAACAGTTCACACTGTAGGAATGAAATACAGCATCAAATTAGATGCTGGGCATTGGAAATCGGTAAAGTTAGGAAGATCCTGTGAACTATAGTACAGGATCTTCCTAACTTTAGTACATCCGATGTACTCGGACTATAGTTAGGAAGATCCTTAATGACCGGCGAGGCAGACGGTGCAATACAGGGGTGACGTCGAGAAGGCTTACGTACGCGGAATAAATGCATGTTTTTTCACTCCACATATTGCAAGGCGACTTCGTCTTCGTAATCTGCATCGTCCAGGAAATCATCTTCGTTCATTTCTCCGAGCTGTTCCTCCATCACTTGCACGTATTCCATGGCCGAACTTGACGCCTCCCGTGGGATTGATGCTTCAGCAGGTGGTACTGCATTCTCCGAAGCTTCAGAGCCATTGGGAGGAGGATAAAACTGGCCAGCGGATTCAAATTCCGGGCTGTCCTTCTCTTGTGTGACCCTACGGCTCCGGGGCTCATGGCGGAGCACTGTTTTCCAGCCCTCCTGAACCCCGTCTTCCATGAAATATACTTGAGATATGCTGGCGGGAAATACATACGGGTTAAGACGTGGTCCTCGGTCTCTAGCATTGATGAGGACCGACCAGAAACCAAGGCGATCTTTTTTTTTAGCAGCCCTTCCTTGGTCGGTGGACTTTACCCAATCCGCTTGCAGTACCACACAGCTCACTTTACCATATGTAATGAGCAGAATGTCTTTTATGATTCCTACGTCGATGGTGGAGGCGTCTGCAGACGCGGCGGCAATTCCAGAATCAAAACAGACGAAGCTCTCCTCGGACTCGGGATTGCACCGATAATGGGACCCGAAAGCCCACATTGCTTTAAATGAGAAAGCGATGTGACTGGGGGGGCAATGAAGCTCTATCAACTCTGCACTTACAGGAAAACCTTCACTCCGTAGATTACGGACGCGTCTATTAAGCCATGCTCCGAAGGTAGGAAAAGCTCCAGCCAAATGCTCAGGATACTGATACGTCAATGGTCGAGGACGACCCCTTTGATGCTGGGCTCTAAACTCCTCCCGCTGTCCCAGGTAGTCAGCGTCCTCTTCGTCATATGCACTGCGCATCAAGTTTCCGAAGTCAGTGAAGTATTGCGTCATATTTTATTGGTTTTTATCAACACTCTGTCATAAAATATAACCAACATACCTTACTAGTTTCAGTTCAGATGCCAAAAACGCACCTCAACAGTTCTGCGGTGTATACACTGTGACGAATGACATAGTCGTGAACCTTCTCCAGCTCGGCAGTGGTGAATCTCTTATGCCCTGGTGTCCCAACTAGTAATTCACCGGCATCTCGCATCTCTTCGTCGGGGTCCCATACGCGCCTACGGGTGTGTTTGAATAGGCTAAAATACTCAGTGCAGAATCCAAGACTTTCGTCTATCATGTAACCGGTTGCAATACCCGCCTCTGGCTTTGATTTGTCTCTAACATACTTCGTCAATTGTCCTAGATAGCGCTCAACGAAGTAGCACCACCTGGAATGTACCGGCCCACAGATCTCGAGCTCTCGGACTAGGTGAATGATCAGATGTGGCATTATGTCGAAAAACCCGGGTGGAAAATGCATCTCTAGCATACAAAGTGTCTCTGCACTATCTGTGTACAGATCCAGAAGTTCAGACCTTCGAATTACCTTGGAGCATATCTTTTGGAACAATTTCGCCACTCTAACGATGGTATCTCTTACTCCCTTCGTGAGAAGATGTCGGATCGCAGCAGGTAAAATCTGCTGAACTAAAATGTGATGGTCATGGGATTTTAGAGCTGACATTCTCATCTCCCCAACATGCCGGATCAGTGTCGAGCTGTATCCCGACGGCACACGGGTTCGAGACACTAGAGCCAGGAAACGTTCTTTTTCGGATGCAGAAAACACATATGGTGCTTTTGGCTTTATGAAATCGCCATTACCTGTTGGAATGAGGTGCAGTTCTTGACGCACACTTGCCTCTTCCATGTCCCGCCTCAGAGCAGGAGTATCTTTGTCTCCAAATAGGTGCCTCAGAATATTGTCTGATATATTCCGCTCGATGTGCATAACATCGAGGGTATTTCTTATCGGGAGCTCCTGCACACGACGATTCAGGCCCAACTTCAGTTCAGAAAATACTAATTACATTGACAGTGTTTGTGACACGGAACATCCAGCATGAACCGAGTGACTGGCAAAGCGGGTTCGCCATTACGTTGCCATGACGTCCTCTTTGGCCATTACGCTGAATATCTGTCTCTCTCTTCCTGCAAGAAAAGAGGTACTGAACCGCATAGAGCCTCAAATCAACAGAAAGCACCTACATCCACGTCACGGCAACGCTGCTGACCGTGGAATATAACCAGACGACAACACCGTGTTCAACAGCACAACAAGCGAGCTCTGACTCCTCTTCTTCAATGCTCTCGTCAATGCTCTCTTGCGAGGCTCCACAGAAGAATAATACAACCGAACTGGACGCCATTTGTACGGCCACCGAAACTATGAGTAAAACTCATTGAACTACAGAATCGCTGATACAGTGTCTTTCCCAACTCACAGCCTTGAATAAACTTCTCTCCCGAATCTGTTCTCGCGTCATGGCTCCCCGCAATCAATTGGGAAACCACACTCATAGACACACACAGAAATACACACTCTCTCCACTACTCCCCCTATCCTCTTCCCTCCCTCCCACACCTGAAGTGCGAAATGAACCTGCCGAACCAAGCTGCAAAACTAGTTCTTCTGGCTATACTACAGGACATGCATCCTCTTCACAGACCCCAGTATTCCATTCACCGAAACCAACAAACAGAACATATAAATACACCCATACTCACCACTGCAGGAAACGATTCATGAGAGAATAAAAAAACTATCACACTCACTGCCTTGAAGACGTTCAAGCACGACAGAGTCCACTTACAGAAACTCACAAACTCAGTCTCATATGTTTCACTGGCAGAACAGAACTACGCTCTTTACTTCACTCACTCACTCCACTTGCATGAGTAACACAATACACACATAACTTCACATAACATAAACATACCATACAGATCCACAGTCATGTATATGTTACCATCCTAATTACCACTCAACTTAACTCAATCCACCCACTCACTGAAAACCAATCCACCACTTCACTCCAAACCAAACCTCCACATTCCAGCCGTCAAATTCCCACACTAACAGCACCTCCTGCACCTTCCAGAGCCAAAACTAACTCCCGCTCACAAACTGATTACCAATTCAACTCCCATTCAGAAAATACTGTTGAAGATTCAATGACATTAATTCCAATCCCCGGAACATTTGCCTATCTCTCTCAACGGTGATACTGCAATTACTGCTAGGCCGTGTGTGGGACAGAGGAGGAGCGACATCGACATGAATTGGGAAAAACAGAGCACGGGATTCTAAAAAAATTACCGCCCAATACGGCAAAGAGAACAAGGCCGACACCCTTTTGATACCGAATTCGCGAGCTGGGTCCTCCGCCCGGGGGATGCCACCTCTCAACGTGAAGGCATCACGCAGATTTCCCCATCTCAATATCTCTGCCACTTGTATCGGTTCAGGGGGGCCTCGATGTTCCACAGCGCCATTAAATGAAGTCGTGTTGGTGCGCCAGTGGTGCCCTGCTGGAAGCCAACGACGGTACTGTGAGTCGTAAACATTTTTCTTCAACGCATTTGATCGTCGTGAGATGGTATTTTTCCCACAAATAGGGCAGCCTTTGTATCCTTTCGTTACACACCCCGCGACAAGGCCGTAGGCTGGAAAATCATGACAGGTCCACATCAAAATAGCCTTCAAATTAAAATTCGATGATCCCTTGTATACTGCAGCATCGTGCGTGCGAACTCCTTCGCTCCATAGCAAACGCAGCTCCTCCAGCAGAGGTTCTAAATATGTATCAAAGCATTCTCCTGTAACTGAGCGTTTTCCCGGGATAATCAAGCTCAGAATAACGAAATGCCTTTTGGTAGCCAGCCAAGGAGGGAGATTGTAGTTAAAGATCAGTACCGGCCAAGTGCTATGAGTCGAACGCTTTACAGAGAACGGGTTTATCCCATCTGTCGCAAGTCCCAAACGCAGGTTTCGGTCCTCTTTTGCAAAGTCATCCCACCATCGCCAATTTATAAATTTCCATTGGTGTGAGTCATATGCACCTCTCATTGCGTCGTCTGTGCTAGCCATCCTCGCGTGTGCAGTCATAAAAGATGCTTGTACTGGCGTGCTGAACATGCGTTGCAGCCTGGGAATCAACGGGAAATGCCTAAGCACTTTACGTGGGATTTTTGACTTTCCAACCTTCCTATACCTCTCGGCCCCGCACTTCCCACATCTCTGCAGTAACGAGTTCACGGGCCCCCTGAATAGCATGCATGCTCCCGGACCAGGACAGACATGTATAGTGTTGTAAGCTAAACCGAGTTGCTTCAAGATTTTCGAAGCAGAGTACTCTGAGAGGGGGAGGGAATTCACATCAGGGAGTATGCTCTTCGAGAGTAGTTGGAAAAGCTCGTTCACCAGGAGATTCGAAGCACCGTGCGTCCTAAGGCAGTTCAGCAGCAACAGCGTTGAGCTCAATTGCGTCAGTTTTGCCCCTGCAAAAAGAGGAGTCCTTGAGCACTCTTCCAGTAATTCTCTTTCGGCATTGACGTCTGCCTCCATGGCTGGTACATCATCGTCGGCGTTGTCGTCGCTTGATGAAGGTGTACTTGCTGGATCTCCAGCAGGAAACGCAGGCTCTTGTATATTTTCTGGGTGCCCAACGAAGCCGGTGTCACCCGGATGCCGCTGGCGCTCTGGCTCCGATATTGGTACTGTTGACACAGAAGGCCGAATGTCGGCTCCCTCATCTTCGTCTTCGTCGTTAACATCCGGGTCGCTCACTATTCCGATTGTACCTGCTATGCCGTCGTAAATGCGGAAGGCATGCTCGACGAGGTCGGGCATGTCCATATCCTGATCCATCGGTGCAGTGAACTGCCCCAGGAAACCGGTAGCCCTAGTTCCAAATCCCTCCCGAATGTAGGAGTCCCATTCCCCGTCTGAGTCGTCCTGTGGGCATCCCTTATGTGGCCAAATACAGAGAGGGTATTACAAAGCACGCTTCTCATATCCATTATTGCACACACTGAGCAGGGAAGACCATTTCAACAGCAATTGCAAAAACGGGCCAAAACAAGGGTTTCAGAGTAGGAAATGAGTGTGTTGCAAAAGAAATTGACGTAGATTAATAGAGCTTACATTTGTGGGCCCTCGGTGGTACGGGTGCCTTCCATATGTTACGAGATGATTCCTGACTGTAGCGCGAGAGATCCTTGATCGCGTTTGTCCCAAACATATGTTACACGGACATATTCGATGCGTCCTCCCGCATTGAGTCGCCACTTCTTCCTCACGAGCCTCTAGTTTCCTGTCCCGTCTGTCTACTCTTGCCTGACTGGGGAAGTTCTCTCTGGCCTCCATGTAGAACGCGTAGACGTTGTCGCGAAAAGCAATTGAACGATCGCAGAAACAGCCAATTTCTAACCCTAGTGCGTACTGTGGAAACACAGACGTTATCAAAGTACAGCGGGACCTTCTAATGTGATCCGCATTGCACTGGCATGTGGAGCACTGTGGAGCCACGAATTACCTGGACTGTGGGTGTGGCATGCTTCAGGATAAAGCTGCCGTTTATACCATCTTCCGGACAGGGTTTCGTTTTCAAAACGAAGGGCGTCCGCAGATGTATGTTTAGAAGTACTCTCGTACTGATCACATACCACAACCTAAGCAAGCCAGCAGAACATAACGACATCGATGAAACATCTATGATTTGCTGTGAATGTTTACATTTATTGATGCACCGGACTGTATATCACACATACCGATTAGGCTGGGTACCTGCCAAGCTCGACCTTCCGTGATAATTAACAAAACTAACCCCGTACGACGTGGGAGGGGGTTCTCTCCCAAACTGGTCTACTACAAGTGCACACGATATGTACTGTACCTAATCCCAACTCATATAGAATCTCAGGATCATTGTATACAGCTCGTCCCATAGCCGCTCATTTTCCACAAGCTGCCTCCCTTGGTCTGAACCAACTCGTATGAGGAGTAGCGTGGTTAGAACACTGGCGTTCACCTCTGCAACTTGGATATGATATGGCTTCTCCATTCCGAAGAACTCAGGTCCGAACTGGAAGTGTTCCTCCATTTCTCGCCTGCCCCAGCATTCGTCAGCGCCTTCATTTTCTTCCGGAAAACCTCGTACTAAGTCATTCACGAAGTCGGAATCTCTCATCTGCCCGGCCATATGTTGTAGTTAATCGCAGCAGGAAAATGAACAGGTGCTTGCAAAATAGCGACACTTCGTGTCTATGTAGAAGTACAACCGAATTCAAGATCTCCTGTATCGGAGGGAATTTTTATCAACTCCGTTATGTGGTTTTCAATATGCCGCCACTATGATCCGGTTCAGTTTCCTATATATCACTGGTCCTAATATTATCCATATATGGACCTCATACACCAAATATTGGTCCGCTTTTCACTTTTTCAAATGTGTGACAACCATCATTCTCACATTCTAAACTATTTTTGAATTAACATAAGTGGAATCATTATATGAAGGACACGTCATCATCATCCAACTATTTATTATTTTTCATAATGATTAATTTTAGGACGAGGGAATTGAAAAAGATAAGTATAATTAATTGCAAAATTTGGTAGATTATTTTATACTGTGAATTATTGGTGAAGGGTACATTAATTACGTGATTTCCTAAAAAAAAAATTAAATTTCATACCGAATGTGCATTCATTAGTTAAATAGACTTCCACTTTACATGATCAAGCAAGTTCATGCAACCGTTGGCAATTCCTAACTTCATGTTCTATACATACAGTATTGTTTGAGTATATAATATACCGAGATGTACGACACATTATCAAATGCCTTTCCGACAAAGTATTCATTTCCCTCGACTTCCACAAGAATAGGAAATTCAAACTCATATATTGTGTTCTAATATCAGTGCACTGTAATGAATTGTCCCATTAATTGTTGAATTACTTATATATGCATTAATTAGACACATGTATTCGTGTAGTTTATGTATAATTTGTTTAGAAAAGGAATGTAGTTCTTCATTTATTTCTACATTGGTTATTCAGCTGTTGCAACATATGGTAACTTCATAACATACTTTTAATAATATTGATTGTTTTAGAGTACTCTCTTTTTATCGTAGATGTTTTCATCAATGTTGGTAAGCATACCATCCTTAGAAACTCTTTAGTATGTTCAATAGACTACAATTCGGCTACGATGGGAATGACTCTGACGCCAATTTAGATTTCTGCAAAGAATCGAAGGAGAAGACTTAAAGTGAAATGTATATTTTTGGGACTTCAACTATATTGTGTTTACGTATGTAAGCAAAGAGAACATACAAATTCTATAGAACTTCCATGCTGATTTTGTTGTTTCCTACCATAAATATATATTGTTTGAATCCGAAATCCGTTTATTACGCCATATGTAGTGGAGCTTTGGATAGTCATTAAAAAACAAACAATATGACACGAACATGCAATAACAGTATTTATACGTACTCCATATATAATGTACCTAATTATATTTATCATCGTTGCAGATTATACTTTTGATTTTGTAGTTCTTCCACATTTTGAAATAAGTGTGTAAAATAATGAATGTGATTTTATAATGATATTATGGAACATTCTAAAAGAGAACAGCATTTCCATGGTATGCACTTATTGAGAATTCATTAGGGTATGTAGTGGACATTTCAATTTTTTATACCTATAACAACATGTTCGACAACAGCCCAATATAAATTATTGGATTAGTGCCCATATTGGAAAGAAATATTCACACGGGATATTTGAGTGATAGTATTTGTTACAATGTTCTACGATTTCTTCAAAGCCATTAGAGAGTTGTAAGACAGCACTTGAAACACATCATTGTATATAGTGGGTGAACAAATTATCGTTCTTAAATAAACTAAAGATACCCTAAAACACATTCCCTGTCAGTATTGCACCTATTATTTGGTGAAAATGTAGAAATTGCATTTCTTAATTACATAGAATAATTAAGAAATGCAAAGGTAATTCAGGTTTAATACCAGAACACTATTCCTGTGCATTGATAAGAATAGTTTTTAATAAATATATTACTGCATCATAGGATGAATACAATTATAAAGTTGGTTTCTATGGAGTTCGTATTCTTTAATGAAACAAATTCAAATTTAATACGTTATGTTGTAAACTACAGAAGAAGTATAAACCTCTATGATTTTACGTTAAGATCCTATGTTGCTAGATCTTTAATAATAAAATCTTACGGAGTATACACTAATAATAATGAGAACTAAAGCGAACAAATAATGGACCCAGTTCCAATCCCTTTTTAACGTAAAGAATATCTCTGATGGATAATGTTAAGTTGAATAACAAATGTGTAATTACTTATCTATTTTTGTACTGCTACTTAATAGTATATGATGAGTAATAAGGTAAATTATCCACTCCTAGGATAATACGGTTGATAACTACCCATACAAGGAACGAGGATATACTGGTAAGTCACGACTTATACGGATATCAAAAGATTTATTATTCTGTACCTTGTCCTTTTCGTTATTTCAAATCCAATATTGTCAAATACTATGCGAAATTCCAATGTTATTTATGCTAACTTAATGTGGTGAAGTGAGCATAACACACGTGCGAATTGGGAAATACATTGACGTAGAAGAATACAATGTTAATCAAATTTTAATATACTAAGTTATTAGAATTTGAGATTCATATGGATACAAAAAACATGGAAACTTGGAAAGATATACAATCGTTAGAATTATTGTTGACATTCATTAACTGGAATTAAGTACATAGTAATTATATCTAGATACTAGAGGACAAAAAATGGAATTTGTATTTCACTATGACACTGAACACTAGAAGTGCGCACTCAATTTTTATTCTTTGAGATTGTCATATTACTTCATGCATAAACACGAGGTTGTATTATCTTAAGGTAGAACCACCTTTTGGCGAACAGCATCCCATAACCGAACCCTATAAATGGCAGCATGCACAAGCAATGCATCACCTATTTCTGAACAAGCAAGATTCCATTTCTAAAACAAATCCAACACAAGGCACTCATTGATTAGCACAAGTCACCAAAAGGTGAGTTGTCTTTGTGCACGCTTTTAGAGGGGTCCATGTACACAAATAGGTGTCTAGCCATACAAATCTCTGAAAATTCATAAATATTCATATAGAATGAGAAAAATATAATTTCACTTCCATTCTCATATCCTAGTATTTGCTAATTTGTGGAAAAAAATTCAGCTCATGCACAGCTTTGCATCAAGGATATTTCCTTAAGTGTTCGGAAATAGGTGGTTCCACCTTAGACCCATTAGTAGTGGGGCTTGGGGAATCCGCCTTGTCAACACTGTTATATATTCTTTGCTAAGATATTTACGCAGACCGTTTCGGAAGAACCCAGTACCATTGCGCCACGTCAGCCACGCGTATGCTGGAGCACACTTCATCAACGTATAAGTTACTTGGCCCCGAAGGCACCACTTCTCTTTGCTGTGCTCCAACTCGCACTGCGACTCGTTCCGACTGCGTAGGGGACGCCTTCTCCACCGTGACACGATTTCTTTCAGTATCGTATTTCTTGCTTGGGTGCAACAATTGCGAAGGGCAACAGTTCACGATAGATAGACTGTATAATGCGACCCTTTCATTATTTACAACATTCCCGTTCAGTACACGGGCAGATCCTGCTGTGGTTGGGATGATTCAGGAAGAGAGGTATCTCCTTGTCCTCAAGTTTTTCTGATTTCAAGGTAGCTGGGAAATTGCAAGACGGGTATATCGCATTTGCAGTGCTCTTACTGCAACACGGGAATCAGGCACGTTTAAGTTCGCAGTCTTATCATCGGCGGACCTAATTGGGGGCGGCAGCTGGTTTAGGGTCTTTCATTCCGAGTTGACAGGTTCCTCTCCTGCAGGATAATGTCTGCTGCCGCCGTAGCGGCGTTGAGGGGACACCTCTGTAATGCAATGTTTATGAGCCGATTTGGGTTTACATATTCTACAGGACCTCCTTCTCCGAGGACACAGTTCATGTACTTCTAGAAATTGCTGCCATCGTGACACTTTCGTGTCTTCTTCATACTACCGAGATTGTGTAGGGTACCGAGATTGTGTAGGGGAAATGGACTCGGAGAAGGGTGCGCTCCTGTCGTGGGTGGGAGAGGTGTTTCTCAGGCGAGCGTCTACGGATGTATTGTATCCAAAACCATGGCTGCCCGACCTTCCAAATCTCAGCCAGGTCCTCGTCGACTCAGACAATTATGTTTTGACACCAGAGTGCCGACGGGAGATTCGTATGTTGGGTGTGGCTGCCGAATATACATTTGCTGAATATCTTTCGACACGGCTTTCTCCAGTAGTTCAGCGTGGGGATTCTGCTGCAAACCCTATCCTAGTTGACGACTACACAGATGCTACTTCTCTGACCGACAACATTTCGTTTTCAGAAGTGCAGTCCGTTCGTCCCGCCTCAAACCTGTCAGCGGCGATGGCTTCTTTATCTGAGAGTTCCCCTTGCGTTGCGGATGTGCTGGCAGAATTGGAATTTGACCGTTTGGTTATTCAGGAGTCGGAACCAGTAGTTCCCCTTCCCCCTCCTGCGAATCCTGTTGTCCCCGAATCTGAAGTGTCGTCACTGGCGAGAAAGCTGTCGGATGCATCCATTTCACCGTCGGTGGCTACGAAGGCGAACGAAGAACCATCTCTCTCTGCGGACTCTGATATGCAGTGGTATTAACCTCCACCACGGCAGTCGCTCAGCAAACTCTGGAGCCGTGCGTAATGTCGGAGGGTAAGGCAGTGAATGGGCGACGGATACTGTTACGACGAGGTTGGACACGGTTCAGTTCAGTTTGCGCGGTGGATTGGAGATCCAAAGCTCAGCTGCCGGCGGAGTGTTTCGACGGAGAACTGTACGAAATTTGTGTGTACGAATTTTGTTTTTCAAATGGTAATTCTGTAGTGTTCAAAGTAGAGGATATGTAACGGCAATATCATATGGGCAGATATCGGTAGGGTTTTTTTGGGGGTTTTTGGCATCTTAAGGCTCCCGGATAAATTTAATGGAAGCAATGTAATCTGTTTGTATCCGAAAACACTTGAATACATAGACTTTCAATTCTGTTGTTTGTTGTCTGTTGTCTGTTGCAATGGCGTCTGTTGAATTGCCCAATGCTGTATCTGTGCAACTGTGATTCAAGGAAAACGTATGGATGAGTCGTAACGACTTCTGGGCCTCTGGGTACAGTCGATGTTTTCTCTTGCAGTCGGGTTCGTTACTGCAGTCAAGAACTTGCTTTTTGAAAAACAGATTTGTTTGTGCAGTCGAGAACTTGCTTGCAGGTCCTGGATTTTCCATTCTTCATTCCTCTGGTAGTGACACATTTCTGACGCTGGTCATCCATACACATGTATGGCTAGTTTCGTCCAATTGAAAATCTTCCTCTACCTAATCAGTTCCTGCCAAGACGGTTGCTCATGTCCTCCTCCAAAACTTTGTTCTCATCCAATATGTACTTGTCCTCTCTATGAAAAATTTCATCCGCCCTTCAATTTTCACTGTAGCAATATTTAAATTATAGTGTAGCAATATTTAAATTATAGTGTTTGGATTGGATTTTGACTTTTGTATATCTCTTTGATTTTTGTATATCTCTTTAATTTTTGAAGTTCAATTCTACATTAGAAATGGTGGTATAAGAGTTCGAGTAAAAATGTATCATATATTTCTGAATTTATGAGACATGATTGAAAGAAATGTGTATTTTTATAATATCAATATGGTTTCACTCTTGAACGCGTTGTCTCCGGTGTGGACCAATGCAAATAAAACTTGATTAACCCCTAAACGACCAGGGCCACTAAAATGGCGTTTTGCTATTTTGGGCAACTTAGATGAAGGGGTACAACTTGATATTTGTACTTAAGATTTTTACAGTATGTTCCCTATACTACAAGGTGTAAGTGGGAAAAATTGCAAAGTCAAATTCAAAATTTCGAAGTTGTAAATGCAAATTTCAGTTATAAGCCTTCGGACGGGCAGAAAAGAACTGTTTATTTTTGAATTTTTTTGGAATGTTTTTTATCAGAAGCTGCTACTAAACTAAATTCATATCAGTATTCCCAAGTGACCCAAGTAAAAACATTTTTCAAGTTCTGAAGGGCAGCCTCCAAAAATTACAAGTCTAAGCTTCATAGTTGTCTGTAATTTCCCATTATTTTCTTTCGAAATTTGCCAAAATTTGAGATTTATGAATTTGTCAATTTTGTTTCTTCCAGTAATTCTAGAACTTGTAAAGGTACCTTGAAGCTGATCATTTTTTCGAAAAACCAAATAAAATTGACAAAATCCAGGTTTTTTCGAATCATTGTTTTTATACTTATCTCTGGAAAATACGTTGCATGAAGGTTCAAAAAAGCAAATGAGAATATAAAATTTTATACGGGTGTTTTCAACTGTGCTATGTACATGGGGAAAAATATGAGCCAAACTTTAGGGGTAACAATCATGAAGTCCCCTTTTGTACATTGTAGACTAGCTCTGCCCAAAAAAAAAATTGCATCAACTTTGAATGTTATGATCTTACAAATGGTTAAGATCCAATGTGATGAAATTTCACATAGTATTTTTTATAGCAAATAAGTCTAATATCCTACAGCTAGAAGTACAAAAAAATCGTAAAAACTCTACTTGTAACTCAATTTCAACAAGGTGGTACAAAATTGCAGTTTCCGGTTTTGGAGGTTAGAAAAGAACTTTGTCGTATAGAGGTTAACACTGCTTAATAGATATTTGAATACCTCTTCATAGAATGCAAACTTGATAAAAACTGAGTTTGCGCTTCAACTCGAATCTTTCACGTTTATAATTGAATATTCGCATTATATCTACTTCAACCTTGCGTACCATTTGATAATAAGATTGTCTTTCATAATTTTGGGTTTTTTGTTTCTGAATTATATATTTTAATTTCACCGGGATTTATTAATTATATATATAATTTTCAAACAACAACCATAAGGAAGTTAAGGAATATCCAAAAATTCCATACAATGAGAACATTCTTGAAAACGAAATAATGACATGAAATGAAAACATTCAGGAGAATGAACTGATATTTATATAAAAAGAGCATTAATGAGAATCAAATAATGCCCAGAAATTAATAGATTCCTGGAAATCAAAGACACGGTAGTTAAAGAGAGTATATATTTCAAAATACAATAACTAGGTGAAGAGATATGAACTCGTTCATCATACGGTGGAAACAAAATTGGATGAATTTTAATTGGACAATCACATTTTGAACCCATCAAATAAAAGAATAATAAAAGGAATAAAATGTCATTGGCACTATATTCAAAAATAAAATCTTTAAACAAAACTCTCTTAAAGTACAAAAAAGGTAAACAAATTTAAGTAAATTATCAGAAATAAAAACGATATGTAGATTAAACATGTATTGCAATTACAATATTCAAATAATTAACAATTACATTTAAATTTAATTAAATGAATCAGAGATTAATACAATTGAAATAGATTATCAGGATAAGTAATTTAAAATGATTAGGTCACTCTAATTAAACTGTAAAAACTTATATATATATATATATATATATATATATATATATATATATAAAAAATTTAAAGATTAAATTACAACGCGTACATAATGAAAAATTGAGGAGCGTTTTTAAAATAAGAAGTAGAAAACATATCAGAAAAAAATAATTTATTATGTCGTTCAAAAGAGAATATTTGCAATGAACATAAGATTATGCTATATACTTGTTCAATAACCGAATTCATAAATAATTTTATTTAGTATGACAATGTATTGTTATAATTGTAAATTGAGGAGCGTTTTTAAAATAAGAAGTAGAAAACATATCAGAAAAAAATAATTTATTATGTCGTTCAAAAGAGAATATTTGCAATGAACATATTAAAAAAACAATTGTAACAAATATTAAAATGAATATGAGAACTATAAATTAAATAAATCATGGTGTGCATCTTCAACAGCATAAAATCTATACAGAAATTCAAATTAATTGTAAATAAATTAGGAGTTCTTGGAGTAACACGATGAGAATATGCAGACTTGTAATTGCAAATTTGATAATCTTCTTTATAAATTAAAAAATTACGTAAATATGTTAATGCATTAATTGTAGATATTAAAAGTACTGAACGTATGATTAATCCGAAATAGACGATTAATTTTAGAATTTCAAATCTTTTAGTTATCTATACTTTGTAATATAACTTAAAATATTGTAATTTCTTGAATGAAGATACCGTTTATAAAAAAATTGCATTAAAATACAATGAGTGATAGAAATCATCGAATAAATTCTTCATGAATACATCAAACCATCCGATTTGGTTCCTAGGCTTTACGACAGGTCTACGCATGCCATAAACCAGGCAACGAAAGAAGGGAGGGTGGAACCCCTTTTCTAATTTGCGATTATTTGCAAAGGACAACAACCTTGAGGATACGAAAGGAGGTCCAAGTGCAGGAAACAATGATACCCCTAACGTTGATAACGTAATCATTTTTGAAAACATAAAATGAGGTAGTGGAATTTATTGGATACGAAAGGAGGTCCAAGTGCAGGAAACAATGATACCCCTAACGTTGATAACGTAATCATTTTTGAAAACATAAAATGAGGTAGTGGAATTTATTGAAGACGAATATTACGAAACAATATCACAGGACCAATATGATTGATAATTTTCTAATGCTTAACTAGAAAAGGATGATTCAAACAAGTTGGTGATGCTTTTGTATTCCGGGATTTCCCTGCATTGAGAGCATCAGAAGGTCCATGTAGAGATGAGGAGGGGCAATTTCAGAGGACAAGTGTAGGAGAAAACACAATTCTGAAAGTGTTTCATTATCTCCTAAGTGATAGGATACTTCACCATCAGGAGTTTGCAGAGAATAACTCCAATGCAATTCCAGAGCATGCATCAAACATTGAGCTAAGCTTGTTTCCGGACCATTTCAGTCTATCTACACACAATTTATACGAACCACAACTTCAAATATTAATATTTGTGATGGAGAGGAATGAATGAATGGAATAGTCGATTATCCACCGCTTCCGCAAATGAAAACTTCATCATGCATAGAAAGGCAATGAAGAGTGCCAACATTTTGTTCGAGATAACAATCGCAACAATTAGGAGAACCAATATTTTAGTGAATAAAAACATAGGTCCATCCTACAATGTCCAAACTGATCATCTTTACCATAATATTCGTCGTCCTCATAAGATTGGCAGTTATCATGATTATATCTAAAACTTTCGAGTTTGTCTAGGCACTAAAATTTACAATGTCTTCGTTCTCATTGTCAATGAATTCCAATAATTATCACAACCTTACAATACCAAACACCTCAGGAGTGTGCATATTTTCTGTGCATATTGACGTTTATATTATCTATATTCATTTTTTGTGTTTGTACAGGAGTTTTGAAATTTATTACAAATGTATATATTGTTTAAAAATATTGCAGGTCTGTTGAAATCCTTTTTATTGGAAGTGATAATATTACAAGATTGAATTTTATAATACTACAAGCCTCACGCAAATTGCCAGAATTTATGATTTAATTAATATCTTACACTATATGGTTTCAACAATTTTTTTTCGCGTTAATCTAAATACCTTTAAAATGTATTATAAAATAATTTAGTAGATTTAAATGACTCACTGTCAAATTAATATTTTTAAATAGTTATATAAATTTAGAATGTAATTATCTTAGGTACAGTACGTAAATCAGCATTTTTGCAGATAATTATCAAAACAATCGATAGCATAAACTTTGAAGGCAGTGCAAAATATGAGTAGGCCAAAGCAATCAAAGGAGTTCTCTCAACGTATATGTTGTTCTCCTATGTGCTTTGAACATCGATTAACTGTTTGAATCAAACCCGTACCATTCTTTGGATTAGTATTTGCGGAATTGGGTTTCAGTGTTTCGTCTTTGATATACCATATATTCATGAAGAGAGACTGGAAAAAATTCGGAAACGGACATCTGGTGTTCACCAGCAATGACATTAATATACATAATATGTTTGATAAGTTATACACAATAAGTAAAGTACATGTGAATGTCCAAAACCGCTTCTTAAATAGATTTAAAAGTATTAAATTTATACTAAGGATTTAGTTACTTTAAGAATTACATCTTTAATTAGTTTTATTTCGAGACGCCGACGTGGTACTTAATATTTCTTGTTCATACTGTTAGAACAATAAAAAAAATTCCATTGCCATTTTTAATTTGAATTTTTTTCGTGTTTCAATTGCCTCTTAATTTTCCACTTAAGACTTATTTCAAATGTTCCTCACTTCTTTACGCATTTCAGCGCACTCTGTTTTCGCTTAATTGCTGCCACTCAATTTCTACTTCAATCTCATCCTCAGTACAATGCTCTATTTTTTCCTGAACCCCTCCCCTGATTTTTTTCACTACTGCAAAGTACAAATCCGGAATTAGTTTTTTCCAAATTCATAACTTTATAAAAAATTTAGAAATACATTTTTTATCTCTAAATTAATGAATTTAAGTTCGTTGGTAAATGTGTGTAAATGTTTTTCAAATGAATCATTTTAAGTCATTTTAAATCATTTTGTAAATGAATCATTTTAAGTCACCACAAATCAGATTTGCTCTATTGATCGGAGGCTTTGACTACATATGGCATATTCTTCTAATTATGTTTAATTAAAGCATTGTAATATTAAATTAAGTCTGAGCAAATTGTTTATTACGATTAGCGAAACTATTTATGGAATGAAGGTCATTGGAAATATAAATTTTTTCAAACATATGTATTAATTGTTACAATTCAAAAATACGAATTGTTAATTCATATTGATAGAGATTGTTCTTATTTTAAATTTGACTTTATATTACTAGAACTTGACACAAAATGTTGAAGATAATGGTATAATTAATTTTTTATACTATATCTTTTCACAAATGTTTTTCAAATGTGGCCTCAAACGTACACCTGAAATTATCAAAATATTTATCAGATTTGAATGATTAAGTAATCCAATTTTTTTTTCCTAATAAAATACATTGTATATGTAATGTGCTAATGCGAATTACGTAAATCAATGATTACATCGGAAAATTCCAAATGTTGGCATGGAATGGCAATACGAACTTTATAATTTTTTTTTTCCATTTCACATTCATTTATTCATTAGTTTGAGGTGTTATGCTAATGAGAAGAAAATAATATAGGTAAGCGTGAAGAACATGTACTTCTAAAATGGGTTGCTCTATTCTTGTACAAGGAATAAACGTATCACTGTGTCAACGTAGTGGATACTCTTGTAAACAAAGTCAATTTTTATTTAGCAGTTCCTATAAACATTTCATTCCTAATATTGATTATATTAATAATTTTGAGCAGTCCATTACAATATTGTATTTAAAGATCTTATAAATATAATCATGAAATAATGATTTTATAGTAATTTCAGTTTATTTTATTGGGAACGGCAATTTCTGCGGAATTTTTGGTGGAATATAGTCAAGTGAAATTGTAGTAGAAAATTAATGGCAATTCACGTGATTGCGTAGAACCAAACCACATCATCAGTCTACCGCATTGCAGAAGCATGATCAATAGTAAAAGAAACATCTTCCTAGATAATTGTTGTGATTAGTACATTTTTGGAAAATCACTGTGACTTCTCTTATGAGAAATTTGCAGTAATTTTCAAATATGAAGTAAGAAATCAACTTACTCCTCGTGGGTGTTGTACGAGGAGAATTTGGAATGTATGTTATGTACTTGGTGGGATGCCGCCATGCTTAGATGCTTGTCTACTGCAGTATATGACAATCAATAACTGGTTCATAAAGTGAGCCCAACGGATACGTTTAGACTGACAATCATCATACTTACAATGAGTATAGAGCACGAGATATAAAATAGGTATAGAGTGCCCAAAAAAATAGAAAAGACCATAGCTTCTGTAAGTACGAAAATAAAAATAAAAATAAACAAACATTGAAGGAAATAGAGCTGTTGGTTTTTAATTTAACTACAACAGTACATTCTGAGTCCAATTATATTAAATGCGAATATGAAAGCCCTCCATTAAATAAGTGCATGTAAACTTCATTTACCGCAACAAAAACTCAGATAGGTTCATTGGAAGGAATGAATATTGAATTAAACAAATATGATAGTATAAATAATTTATAATAAACTGTGCAACAATTTAAAACAAAATGGAACGTTAAAAAACTTTAAGTATAACGAATTTGAATCATAATATATGATTTGGCCTAATTTCTATGGTAAGTATATTGTTAGATTGTAATATCAATTGTTTGAAAATTATGTGTCACTTCCATATACAAGTAGGATTTTATTACATTCTTTGTTTACATGTATCGCAACCTTAAGTGCATATGGTAACTTAATAAGAAGAATGAAAAAAATTGAAAAGTTCAAAATTGGAATATACCTAATTATGAATGACAAAGCTCTGGGATAAGACAAAGACTTAATAAGAAGCGAGGTACAAGAGGTTGAATACGTGAACTACTTTTACGGAAATCGGTGTCATATGATGCATTACTTACAACTATTAATTTATATTTTAAATAATTCACATCAATGTACATCAGTGGATAAAACACTGAAGATAATAATTTCTGAAGTACTTCAAGTATATATTTTTTATTTCAACACATGCACGATTTAATTGAATGATTGAGTCTGAATATACTTGGATCATGAAGCTACAAATTATGTTCACTGTCTTCAAAACTCCACATAATGATTTATATGAAGAGACACGTTTAGTTTTTAAATGCACATTGACCTCAGTTTGTATGATTATAATTGAAGTACATGTGTATTTTATGTAGTTCAAAGGACATACATATACTATTTTTTTTAAATAAAATACGAAAACGTTTGTAAAATCATTTGATTTGTAATAATCTCATTTCATTCATATTATGGAAGTACATTCTACTTTAAATTGAAAAAAACCTTTAATTACTTTATGTATGGGAAAATAATTGAAGTCCTATAATTTAAATGTTCAAAATACACGAACTCGTAATAAGGAATTTACTTTTAGGGAAACCAATGATATAGCCAGACTTTGGAAATATATAACTTCGAATTCTATAATGTTCATATGAACCCTGATGGCATATATTTTTCAAGTAAAATGAGAGAAGTAATTCTCATTGAAGCACCAAGATCTAATAAAGCGGAGTCAGACTTTTATTCACAGATGCTCTCGTGCAGGGCTGATTTTTCACAAAGTCCCAGCCCGTCCATGTCCAAAAACCTCGAATTGAAAGGTAAAAAAAAATGAAACCCGTCCCAAAACCGGTAATCTCAAAACCAACCCGTCCATGGAAAGGTTAAAAAAAAAACAACCCGTCCCAAAACCGGTTCAAAAAAATAGTACCCGTCCCGTAGTAGTTGTAAATTTTTATAAAAAAAATAAAAACAGAAAAATAAAAATAAAAACAAAAAATAAAAAAACAGAGCCAAAGGTGATTTCTCCAAGGGGACTTCTTCAATTGGTTTCTTTGAGCACGTTGTAGCCTTTGAGGTATGTTTGGTGACATTTTATTATTTTATCTTCTTTCAAGTGTTAAACAAGTAATGTGTAGAAGAAACGAACATACAGTTGCTCACAAAAGTTGTGGGACGCCCTAAAAATTGGTCTCATAAATTGAGAAATAAAAATTATGAAGTGAAATTTGGACGTGTTGTAGTACATAAGGGAATCTACCTTCATGTGAAATTTCACTTTAAATAGACTATTTTAAGACCCATTATTATTTGAATGAAATTGATATGGAAAAAAAAACTTGTTGTGAAAAGCCAAAATGTGACATTTCTTTTTATAGGAAGAATGTACATCTTGACTTGAGTCAAATGTTAAAGTTTCATGAATTTTGGAGTTTTTATTCATTAAGATTTTATTGATTGAAAAATGATCCCAAAATTCTGAAATTTTTAATTTTCTCTCCATAAAATGCAAAAAAATAAAATAAAAATGCACAATCACATCAAATAACTATATATGACATGATGTAATTGATATTTACATCTTTCATTTTTTGAGGAAAAATTGTCAAAAATAAATAAATTTTTAGAACCCGTCCAAAGTGAATTTTACACGTCCAAAAACCTGTTCATTTTCAAAGAACCCGTCCACTGGAAATGTTTTTTTTTTCATAACATGTCCCTGGACATCCTTAATGACCTTGTGAAAAATCACCACTGCTCTCGTGGAGCTTCGCTCAGAAGGAACTCCACGTCACTAGCACGGACGGAGAGCAGTCAAACAGTACCTGTAGACCCTCCTCTCCGGAAAGAAGGAAGGTTTCGCTTCACACGTTTTTAGCCTGTTCTCGCTGTATGGTTTATCTGACTCCATTGATCTAAACTCCCGAGTTACGGCAATGGATTTCTTAAGACTGGCCCGACAGTTTTCGCTGTTCCAGATCTTCTGCGTCACCGTCTGGTCAGTGTTGATGGTGCTTCACCACACCATTGCATTTTTCATCGCCATTCTTGAGAACCGTGTTTTCAACGACGGTCAGCCTGCTCCAGGGTCGATGCAAGTAGCGGAACCGGTGCCGGTTTCTGTTCCTCTGGCAAACGAATTGGAGTGCAGACGCCGACTCGAGAACACAACATTACAGGGGTGTGTCGACTCTCCACATGAACCCTTGCGTAAGTTTTATGCTGTTAGACGAGGTTACGAAACTGGGATATTCACGTCTTGGAGTGATTGTAATCGGGTTGTAAAGGGGTTTAGCGGAGCAGAGTTTAAACGTTTTTTGAGCAGGCAGGAAGCAGAAATGTATTTACAGCGTCCGAATCTCAGATAACTTGTTTCGGGATGACCTGCTGTAGGATACACTCTGTTTATGCATCCTCTAACGTGTATCTGAAGCTTTGCGGCACCCACTTGTTACAATTTTAACCATGTGCACAGTCATATTGAATGCCGTCGTGATCGTGAACGTCCGTTGCATGGGGTTCGTTGTTTTCTCAACACATTTTGAAATGTCAGTCGTTCTGGAGTAGCAATGTCCGAGTGTGACTGTTATTTTTGCAATGCACCTGCAGTACAAGGGAAATTGTCGTTTTGTATGGTATTTTACTTTCTCGGAGGTTATATGGCCGCCGATTAGTTTAGAATCCGAGTTCAGAATCGTGCATTATGTCCACCATCTCTCTCAATGCTGCATTTTTGGAGCCCCCACCACGGTGAAACTCATGGGACGGTCTCGAAGTTCATAAATCCAGGAACTGGCGGCAGTCGCACCGTAATTGAATACCGCCCGTTTAAAAATTATCAGCGACAGTGTTCCCGGTATCGGCATGCAGGAGAGTGGAATCTGTGCAAGAGCAAATTCTAACAAACTGAATCCGATGCTTAAAACACGCATGAGTAAACAATATCATGCCCTATTTCGGAGATACTCATCCGGACTCTGTCAGGGACGGAATCCATCACTGACATGGCCGAAGAATATGCCAGATTTTGGTCTATTGTTTGGTGAAGGGAATGTAGCATTGCTTGTGCATTAATTGTGTTTTCCCTCACTGAACGACGACTGGATTGTATTGCACGATTTGATGTCAATGCCGGCGTAGTACCACTGGCCGATAGCAAACCGGCGCCTTCAGTGACTCACCGAAGTCAGGTCTCGGAGAAAACAATTTCCATGCGCCCTTAACTCATGTAGCACAAAATATCATGGGCTGAACGTGTAAGGTGTCGCGCCATCGTGAGCGTTGGCTCTAAATCCGATGGTCTGTATGATTCTAATTAAAGGCGGTGTGGTGTACACATCACAGTTTGTTACATCTTAGGTTAGAACCAACATGTCGCGAAACCTAAATCCTACTACACATTGCACAATCACAGCTTTCACGAGATCGGTCTGTCGATACTCTAGGAATTGGTTACTCTAGTTTGAGTACAAAACGCAGTGGTCTTGTAATGGCGCCGTCAAGGTCACTGACCGAGTCTGATTCTACTTCGTCATTCAGCACGTCGGGGTCTCAGACATCTGTACATGATTCTAGTGATTCATGGTCTCCGCTCAAACGCTCATATCTACACTGCCGTCAGCGCGACCTCAATTTCAGAGGGGGGAGAATGACAACACCACGTTTGAAGTCATCTGCTCCATTCCCTGCGCGGGGAGCGTTGGATGGAGACATCAGCCCGGTTATCCGAAATTCGTTTCTCCATACTCAGGTACTGCTGCACCATCTTCATGTGCCTCGATTACATCCGTTCTAGTAGGTGGTACTTTAAAATATGATGCGGTGACTTGCAGATCTATCCCCATCGGAGATCAGTGATGTCCGATTCCGGTGTCATTGTGAAGTGGTCCATCATGAACCGTCAGCGACATTGCACAAAATCACATGCACATGGTATCAAACAGTTGGAGCTGGGAGGTCAAGTAATCTGGTATTCTCATGCATGTGATGCGTGGTAATCTCGTACTGTATTTATATCGACTATCATTTGTTAATTGCTGTTTTAGTTTCCGTGATAATGTTCCTTCGATCTCCGCCTCGATGAGCTTTTGGTTGTACCAGGATGCCGGTCCTGTCTGTAGGCCGCACGGGTGAATATGCTCAGGCTTGTCCATCTTTGTGAATGTTATGCACACCTTCTAATAATCCATCATTCTTTTATTCTGTTCTCTCGATGTTTGTTTGTTTGTTTCGATGCTGGCTTTTCTGTGAACGTGTCCATTGTGTGACAGTATCTAATTTCTTTGCTGTGAACGTGTCCATTGTGTGATGGAACAGTGAATTTCTTTGCTGTGAACGTGTCCATTGTGTGGTGGTATCTAATTTCTTTGCTGTGAAGTGAACTTAATTCTGCTTCAAAGTCAGCATTTCTAATGAGAAGCTTATGAGATACCTTTTGTATCAGATGGCTTGGGGATGTTGATCTTCGTTGCTGTGAATTGAGTTGTTGCTGTTTTGACATAATGTTGTCCTTATGAGTTCTCGGCCTTCACATTAGCATGGCGAGGTTGATTTTCTCCAGAGAATAGCTGTGCACACATGCTGTGCACTTTCGTGAAGTGGTCAATGTGTGGAGTGCTTGCCTTTAGCGTTTCTCGTTTGTAATCGTGGTATTTCTTGACATCATTGACGAGCGGTATGGCTTCGCATGGCGAGGATGAAACTTGATGATGCAATTGACCATGTACCGAATCAACTGTTGCTTGATGACCTTAAGATTCTATCTCTATTGCTATGCTTCAATTACTGCTGTGCTTCAATTACTGCTGCGCTTCTTTGATTCAGTAGTGTTCTGTGTATGTTGCAGGCCGAATACGCCAGTACAAACTGCGACAATTTAGAATTGGACTTATTCGAACTGGAGAATGAAGAAGGAGAGTATGAAACTGCCATGGAAAATTTAAGGACGGTACCGCCCAAAAAGGCTCCTGTTCCATCATTCTCCGCCCACGGGATGCGTAGCCAGAATGTGGACCTTGGTCGCCGTCCACCAAGACCTATGGGAGAAGAGCCGTTGGGGACCCCGCTTCTACCCTCACAGTGTGAAGCACTCCCAAATCGAATTTCAAGCCGCAGCGGTGGTCCATCTGATCAGCCAGTCCCCTCCGGGATGACCCGCGGTGAACCGTACGGACCTTGTGCTGAAGTTTCATGGGGAACGGTAGAAGACGACCGCAACAAGAGGAGGAGAGTACAACGACAGTATAACAAGCCTTACCTTTCTGAGATGGCAAGCGCACATGCAGAAAGGAGATCACCGATTGTACATGTCCCAACTACTACGACAGGTGAGCCCATTGGTTTGAAAGGTGCTTGGCATAGGCAGGTGCGTTTGATTGCAAGGCAATGTATGGATCAAAGCATTAGAAGCTACACCGGGAAGAAGGGGGAGTGGTGGAAGGGAGTTGAAAACATATATGCCGCTTTAGAGGAAATATTCACTTACGATCATCCTTTGTGTGTAAAATACCTGTCGAAGTACCTGAAAGGGGCAGTCAAAAATGATAGGTTAGAATGGAAAGAATATTTTATTACTTCCCACGGTAAGCAGCATGAGAAGTGTCCGGATGAGGCGTTTCGCACCTTGCGAAAATACTGGGTGAGTGTGGCAGGTAAGGCAGAGACTGAGCAAATGGTGGCATTACGCGCGCTCGGATCGACGAAGTCCAGTAGCCACGGGAGTCAAGGCCCTGCCTCAACTTCGACGCCAGGGAGCCAGGTGAGCCATGCGTCAGTACAGGTTAGGCACAAAATAAACATTCGGAGGCACTGATTTTAAGAGAAATCTCGACTTCCATTATGTGTAATTGAATCTAGATCACGACATGTATAAGAAGGGAGTACTAATCGATGACATTGTGTGTGCAGTCGGTCCCTTACCTCGGCACGATATCAATCCCCTCGGGTGCTTCTGCCATGGGAGATTCTGCATTGCGTGCCTCAAGCAGCGCACGTGGAACATCAACGCGAGGATCTGCACCAGACCCACGATACGAACAAGAAGATGTCACCGCCTGCCCAACCGTAAGTTCATGAATTCCATAGTTCGCTGATTATAGAAGGAACATGATTTATCATCGTACTGGACATGTTCAATACTGATGTAACACGGTATGCACCATCAGGTGCAAGTGACGCCAGATTTTATTCGACGACCGCCATTGAGGGGCGTTATTCACGAAGACGGCATTCGACATGGTGATGGGGAATCAGTGCGTTTAATCCAGCTGGAGACACGCGTCGTAGATCTATCAAGCCAAGTCTCGCAGAACATCGCAATGGTAACCGAAGTACTCGAGACGCAGCGCTCATTCAAGGACATTCTACTACGGCTTCTGAATTCCAGTTCCCAGTGTGATGCAGCCCCGGCAGAGTCCCCTCCCGAAGCGGAACCACCAAGAAATCTGACTGTAGAGGAACATCCGATGTTGCCGTCCGTTTCGGAGGATACTCCGGTTGCCGCTGCAGGGGGGCCAGTGGATACTCAACCGTCTTGGATGAGCCAGGAGACGGTGTTATTAACTCCCAATACACGGAATAATCTCCGACCAATACATCCCCGACTCCTTGAAATGCAAGCTGTCTCTACAGACATCTCAGACATGTCGGTGGCCAATGGCTCGGTGAATGAGAGTGGAGGTATAGTCGATTGTCACAACGCTGATCATGTCTCAAATTCCAGAGTCCCACAGACCGGTGACAGAGGAGTATCCAAGGCTGCAGACAGACCCCCCCTTCCAATGCTACAGGATCCGCATCACTCCCCTATGGAAGTTCCCATTATGCCTAGCAGAGGCAGGGGAGTACCATTTGAGCTTGAATCAGCGGATTATGACATCTCAGAGAATCCGGCTATGAGGTTCCCACCCCGTGCAGGCAGTGATGCAATTGCTGTGGGGAAATTCTGTTATTTGACACACCCGGACAAAGGTGACACAGTCATAGCCGAAGGAAAGACGGGTGGTAGCTGGAAGGCTAAAGCGCAGAAATTCGGACACCTATGTGACCCTGGGGAACAAATGGTTCAGATACACAGGGTGCTCGTTCCGAATCTGCGACTCCTTCACCTTGAAGAGCGTCAGACTTTTTTTACTGTGGATGAGGCACTTGTGAAGCCTACTGGATCAAACGTCTTCGTGAAGTGGAGCGCACGTTACTTGCATAAGAAGACCGGATAGAAGACCACATGAGAGACAACACGGTAGGTTCACATGCTTCCATCGCATATAGTACGTAGGTGGAGACTCTGAAAACACTATCTGCTGTAATATGTTTCCATATCTCATGATGGCTGCTTCGCTAAACTTCGGTGGACAATGTCATGCCAGTTTACCGCTGTGGGTACTGGTCATGCTTCCACACCGATGGGTCGGGGTAGGACTAGTGTGTAAGAGAAACCATTGTTGGAAATACAAATCCAATCCCCATAATTATGATGATTGAGCACCACATCGGACCCAAACAAACCCATGAATGCTTGTAAACAATTATGCGCATGCACACGTTAATTGCTACCGCTCCTGAAGTAGCCAGTTGCCGCACAGCATGGGAAACACCGCCTGTACCTGGAACCAGCGACCTCGCGTGGATACCACGCAGACGTGGATACCGATCTCAGAAAAAGAACCGAGGTATAGATACAGGTCGAGGTTCTCAACAGAAGGGTATGAACATTACAAAGATGAGAGAAGGGTATCTCAAGGACAAAACCCTTCCGGTCCTGAAACGGTCATCTTACATCCAAGGTTATCAACCCACACGTCCGGACATAAACATGAACCCTATCATCAATAGAGATTTCACCCGAAAATGGGTATGGTGATTTATGACCGCCCGGAAAGTACTCCTCCCGGTTATCGGAAAATGTTCTACAAATATCAAATATGGAATGCATATCCATCGCCCCCGGATATAACACATAACCCCGGGCATCAACCAACACGTCATGAACTAAAATTACCACGGCAGTTTACCCCGCGTCCCCTTGTCCCCACCACACAAGTTCTCCGTCTCTCGGGACCACATGTGTCCTGTTCTGCTCAGCCTCACTTTCTGTCAGCGATGTAATCTTCAGCGTGGCGAACTTGACCAGGCGAGGCAGGGAGATGACCAGAGAGGAAGCGCGGTCACGGAACGCGGACCTGGTCACGAAGTTGGTCACAGGATCCGTCAAACTGGCAACGGCTCCCACTAGTGATCACTCTACATAAATGTCTGGAAAATTTCAACTATAAATTCCAAAATATATAAATCATCTTTTTTGCAAGGTTTATATGCTTTCTAAAATATTATATACAAAAATAACTTAAATTACAATCTACACTAGAGAAAATGATTTGAACAACCTATTGTAATCAATATTTAACAAAGTTTTATATGTAGGAAAAAATGAAATATTTTTGTTTTATTTCCGACGTTTCTTTGTAATAAGATTGCTTGAGTACTTTGATACTCTGGTCCTTCCACCATACAGTAGTTACTAGTTAGTACTTGAAAAAGCTTTCATCTGAATTCAGGTGAATCTCATCTCCATGAATCTCATCATTGGTACCCCATCCTACTAGTTATGATCATTCAATTCAATTCACTCAAGGAAACCAACTGCACCGTACCTCAATAGCAGATTCCTTCACCTTTGAATATATTTATTTAATTTTTTTCAGAAAATTGACCTTCAGCTCTCAAAAATTTAATTGTTCAATGTCCAAAATTTCATAAGAATACTAAAAATAACCTGAAAAGGATTATAAATAAATAAATAACACATAAAAGAATTTCTCATATTTTCATTTTTTTCCATCCCATGTACGGTAGTAGATCAGAGGTGTTTCTCTTTTTTTTTTCTTCCTGTTTTTACTCCTCCACTGCAAATGGGCTCCCCTCCTCAGCCATGGAACTCCCTTTGTCCAAACCCTAAGTTATTTGAGCCAACAAGGAAGGAAGGAAGGAAAGGAAGGATGCCCAATGCCCATGAAGAAGGTCCAACCCTCATTTCTACAACTCATTGCTTGATTGCATCACAGGAATGCAGTGTAGGAATGTTGTGTTAGCTGTGGAGCACAATTGGACAAATTCACTCCCTCCCTCCCTCCGAAACTCTCATCTCATCACCAGGCTCCACTGGAATTCCTCTTGTTTTTGGAAGGCAGAGATTTTTGGTATATTTTTTGAATTTTTTTGAATTTTTGTGTGATTGAGATTCTGGTGCTAGGGTTTGGTGTGGTGGGCATGTATGTGTGATCAGTGAAGGAGTGGGGAGTTGGGGAGTTGGGGAGGGCGCTTGGATTCCATGAGCTTGTGTAGGTTGTATAGCATACATGCTGTAGGGGCAGGTGGGCCTGTGAATTGGAGATGGGTGCCGGGGGGGAGGAGCAGTGGGGGATGGATCACCAGGGCTTCAGGGGGGAGGAGTACGAGTAGGAGGGAGAGGAGCCGGAGTTCGAGGCCGGAGGATGATGGCGAAGAAGGCGACGGAGCTGGGGTTAGTTCGCTCTGGGATTCGAATGTGGAGAATGTGCGCAGGAGGAACCGGAATCGCTCCGATGGGAGAGAGGCGGCTTCGCAGACTACTTCTACACCTGACTGGTTGACGCCGAAGAAGGACTGGACTTTCAATTCTGAGGAGAATCGATCGGAGGCGAAGTGGGATAAACCAGACGAGGAGCGGCCATGGTGGAAATCGTCCAAGGTTGATGAGGAATATGATGACGAGGAGGAGGAGGAGGGGGAGGGGGAGGGGGGTGAGGAGTCGGACGAGGAGGATGATGATGATTCTGTAAGTTGCCAATTTGATCGAACTTATGATGTTTGAAACTGGATGTTTACTTCTCCAGCCGATTGTTTGGGTTGGGTTTTGGGGTTCTAGGTTGCATGAAATGCCAGTGCCTGTAAGTTATATATATCAAATGATGAGAATTAGAGCTTTGGACTGTTTGGGGGTGTATGAGTGGCAATGCAATCCACTTATGTTTTCTTACAAGTATCTAGAATGTTAGAAACAATTGACTGGAGGATCCTAAGCAAGTACAATAAGTATGCTAGGAGTAGGGCATCTTGTTGTTGCATTTGTTTCAGCAGTAGTATCTACATCTACCTGTCTAGAATATAGTGTTGCATGCTGAATTATGTGACTTCTTGAGATTTTCAAAACCTTTTGAAGTTGAGGTACCTTGGGTCAGTTAGAACCACTGGAAGAGTAAGTGCTGTGTATGTCCGAACGTGTCTCACCTAGAGCATACTGTGCAGGACCAGCTGTTCTCATCGTTGCGCTGGGGGATACCAGTGTCCTTCGTAGTCCTACCTTGGTTACTCGGCAATCCTGTGATACTATTGCTAGGTCTCGCTGCAGTTCCTGCAGTTCAGAAAGCCGTTGGTCCAGTTGTGAGTGAAGTCTGGCAAGCACTATTGAATCTTTCAGGATCTTCTTCACCGAAGCGAAGACGCAGAGCAAACACCTATGATTCCAACTCTGATGAAGGGGAGGATGCATATGCAAGCTGGGGTGGCGAACGTGACGACGGACAACCTTACAGATACAAAAGGCCTGCTTCTGGCGAGTCTGATGACAAATATCCTGCAGAAGCGTTTCCATATTCAGATGTGGGCATTAACAGACCCGCATCAACAGAGGGTGGGCAACAAAGCAGGAAAGCTGGGCAGAGTGTGAGCATGGGGGGCTGGGAGGATTTGGAAGCTGAGAAGCGTGGGAGGATGCCTGTGCGCAGGACGAAGAAGCCATCGAAGTTAGGATGGAGAAGCAAGAGAAAAGAGAAGCCATTGTTTGTGCGCTTGCTTGTTGCTTTGTTCCCATTCCTTCGCAACTGGGGTGGCTGGCTCTCCATTTTTCTGCTTTTCCCTTATCTTGGTGGTAGTCTAGAGGGCAACCTTTTCACATACTTTGTTTCATAGCTCTCTTATCATGTAAAACCGATTGTAAAGATTTTATAGTACATATGTTGTAGGGAGACTTCATTTCAGCTTGTCTGATTGAGAGTCCTCACATCAGCTAGTCTGGTAGAATAGTGCCGTAATCAGGTGGCTCCTCTGATTTGATAAGTTGCATCAAATCTTCCGGTACCAAAAAATGGATAAATCGATCATTGGTTCAATAATCTTTCTTGTTTGCATTGTTTTGGTATTTTTGATACTAAAGTGATGCTCAGTGTGGTTTTATCAGTTGGTAAGAGAAAGATACCATGTACACCAATGCTCCTGACTTTTCATGATTCATGCCATTGATAATCAGGCCAATCACCACAATAATGTACTAGCTGCTGTCGTCCTAAACAAGGCTTCTTGCACAACAATCTCCCCATCTCACCTACATCTAGTACACTAACTACAAAAGGAATCGGGTGGGGTATGTGTCTAGGTCCTTGACATCACTGAAAAGGGTACTTAGTAGTTTATCTTGATCATTAGCCATCACTATGATTGGAAGGAAGGAAGATGATTACATGCCAGAATTATCAAAAACTACTAAGAACTATTTGGCATGAGTTTGAAGAAGTGAGGGTAGTTCATCTCTTTTTTAAGGTTTCTCTCAATTATTAATTTAACTACAACTTGTGCGGAATGTTAAGTTATTAGTACAATACAAAAGACCTAATCTATACACAATCAATAAAAAAAAGTCATGATGTGAGTATAGCTTTTTTTTTCTGGCAACTAAAGTTTGCACAATGTTGGCCCAGATTTGGAATGAATAGATGCCTTGAGCTCTGCCATGAAGTTGTCGCTAAAGAAAAAATTCTATTAAAATAGGAATACTAAAAACCGTGAAGGTCCAAAAGTTGTGTAATTGATTAACATTGAAATAGTCAAAACTCTGACTATAAATCCCTTTTTAGTAAATTACTATTGACCAATTGGCTTCTTGTATATTCTTTATTTTTTGTAGAATTGTGGATCAGTCCATATATTGACTTTTGATTAATCAAAATATAGGTTCAAGATGAGCCTATGTAATCACGTAGTGCTTTGAAATTTTTTCACTTTGAAAAATTGTAGAAAAATATCTACATGAGATAAACATATGAAATCAATTTGCCTCTTTACGGTGTCTTTTCTTCTGTGTAGAAAAATTGAGTCCCTAAATAAAATCTTATTTTTAATAATCCAAATCTCCATATTTTCACGGTTCTATGCTAGTGAGCTACCTCCAGATCTGACAGATTAGCTGCAAAGAAAGAGGAGACCAACCCCCCTTCCTTTTTGGAACCACATCCCATTGGCAAACCAGTGTCACAGGCCCCACCTAATTGGCGAATTGCCCACCCCTTCCAATCTGTCAGACTGACACCCTGACACCCTAACAGCCACTCCACAACTTACGTCGCTTATCGACAGAAAAATCATCCATCCGCCACAGAAACCACAGATGAACAGTCACGACGACGTTCGTAGGCTCAGCTCACAATGCGAACGAGTCTCATCCCGGAGAGGCACAAAACGCGCGTGGAGAGAGAGGGGCACCAAGACCCGCCACTGTACCCAACACCAACAACTGATCTACAGTTTTGTAGAGTTATTGAAGCTAAATGTCGGAAATCACTATATTTAGGTGGAATTAGGTGTGTGACGGGTGTGGGGGTTGGCCTCCAACGAGCGGGGCGGCAAGGAGCGGAGGCGGACACAAAAGAAAAGTTGGAGGGCGCGAGGGGCGAGGTTTTGTTTCGTTTTCGTTTTTTGCCGCGCGTTGCGAGAGAGAGAGAGAGAGCGAGAGGGACACGATCCGGGGGGAGCTATGGAGCCCGAGGAGCAGCCTCTGGTCGCGACGCCGCAACGGTTCTCTTTCGATTGGCAGGCGCTTAAGCACGAGGAGGCTAAGCTTGCCTACACTGCGCTCGCGCTCTTCGTCACACTCGTGCTGCTTTTATTTGGTACTGTACTTGCCAGTCTGTCGCTCTCTTGCTAGGGTTTGATGTGGTCGGCTTCGTCTCTGGTCACGGCTTACGTTCTCCTTAGTATTTATTTTTTTGTTGAGGTTAAGTGGATTTTTTTAATGTGAGGTTAGAAGAGCTGGTGCGTGATGGCCATTGAGATTTGAGGTTTGAGGTTTTCGTGAGCTTGAGGATTTTTAATTTATTTTTTAGATTTGACGGAGATGAGTAGTTACGTGGTGGACTGAGGAGTATTTGATATTTTTTGTAGTTACGCGCGTTGCATTCAGGCGGAAGAAGCCGAAAACGGTGCTATTGCTAGGGTTGAATGGCGCGGGAAAGACTGCGCTCTTTTTTCAGGTAGTACTCTTCTGCTTTTCACGTGGAATGGCTGAGGTCTGGTTGGTGTTAGAGCTGAACTTGTTACTATTGCCGCATGTTGTCTTTTTTGTAAGGGGATATAGTTTGGTAAGATGATAAGTGGATCTAATTTTCCGAAGCTGGGGTTTGCGTTTCAATGGACCTTGATTGTGAGTGGTTAAATGGCGCAGTTGAAAGATGGCACAACTCATCAGGGGGCGGTCACGTCAATGGAACCTAACGACGATACGTTCGTGTTACATTCGGAGTCGACGAAGGTATGTCTGTTCAGATATGTGTTCAAATGGTAACGATTATAGGTTTTATGGTTGGAATATTTCGTGGCGGGAGAAGCCACGCTTTTCGTATTGCAGTTTCTATGTAGTTCTGGAACGTGGTCGCAAGTCATGGATTGTATCCATAACGATCATTAATTGAGGAGTCTATGTTGCTCTGTGTGCTGATTCTTCTCATTACAAAGACTACTGTGACTATTTCGCGTGAGTGGATTTTCTGAGAGGAAGCAGGAGAGTTTACAGCACCTCGTTATTTCTTTAACCGAGAAGTGGGCCTGACTCTCTTTTTTTGTGGTGCAGAAGGGAAAAATAAAACCCGTTCACATCGTAGACGTTCCAGGACATCCTAAGCTGAGACCTCATTTGGAGGAGCTTTTACCGAAGTCTTGCTGCCTTGTCTTTGTGGTAGACGCCCTTGATTTCATGCCTCACGTACGAGCTGCTGCAGAGTACGTTATATCAACTTTCCCTTAATTTCGATCATCGTCTGAGGCATTATCAGTGACTGAAAAAGTATCATCTATTGCTTCTATTGTTTGAATCTACTAGTTTTTTCTTAGTAGGCAGATCTGTAGGTTTCATAGGATTAGAGTGCGGGTATGAGCTTGGGAATGTGCGCATATCCAATGAACCTGTCGTTTTGCTATTTGGTTTTGTTTGTTTCTGTTTTGAGTGCAAAGTTCCAGTTCGAACGCCGTACTAATTTGGAAGTCTTCGGATATGTTCAGGTATTTGTATGAGTTACTTACGAATAAAGAAGTGGTGAGGAGAAAGATTCCATTGCTGTTGACGTGTAACAAGATGGACAAAGTCACTGCCCACTCTTCTAACTTTATTAAGGGGCAGCTGGAGAAAGAGCTGTAAGTGGCTATCCTACTTGTCTAAAATAGTGAGTTTCAAGAATATGAAACAACCTTTTTACGCCCAATATAGTTAAGAGGAAGCATGTACAGTACTGGGATTGCAGAATGCGCTTGAATGCACTCGTTTTGTTATCTACTTTCAGTGAACGAGGAACAAAATGTATGATGGTTTTACTGTGTTGCAGAAACAAACTTCGGAAGTCAAGGAGCGCTATTTCATCTGCTGATGTTTCTAGTGAAATCTATTTGGGATTGGAAGGCGAGGATCTTTTCAACTTCACCCAATGTAGCAATAAAATCACAGTTGCTGAAGTCTCGGCTCTTACGGGGAAGGTGGAGCAGGTGGAGCAATTCATTCGGGAGCACGTGAAGCAATGAGTTTGATAAGGTGATAATGCCGATGTGTTAGCTGGGAGGGAAATATCCTTTGCATGTAAACCCTGGTGAATTTACAAGATGCACCCTTCATATATTGGGATTAGTGGGCTGGTCTTTGACTAAAGACCCGTAGCAGCTGTAGATTTGTGCCGTAGTGAAGAGTAGTGGTCAGTTTGTTCATATCATTCTCTTTCCCTTGCTTTAGAGAGTTGTATTCGCGCCTTTAGTTTACAAGCTGTAGATCTGGTAGTAATGGCTTTAGAAGTTCATATTTTTTTCCCAAACAAGAATTCTCTGTACACTCTTTGTGTATCATCATTTGTTGAAGAGACAGATTCTTTTGTTTATGAGCGTCAATGATTTTTCTTCTTCAACATTCGATATTGTCTTTGTACGACTTGTTTATTTAACACAGGAATCGTGAAGCACCTACTGTCCAAGTGGAATTATCGCTTTCCACAGAAACTGCGATTTTTTTTGAAAAACACGTTGCAAGTCCTAAATTGTTTCCTGTTCAGTGGGAGGCACCTCACTTTCCTTGGGAAGAGGAAAAGCAAACGAAGATTTACGTTGATTGCATTGAGTGCATGTCCAAGAAATGTACCAATTTTCTTTCATGACAATTTTCCGAACCATCACTCTTGCAAAATAGTTAGCGAAGAGAGGGGAGCCAGCAATTCTGATTTTGGACGGTCTACAAGCCCTTTTCAGAAAACTTTCCCAAATTCAGTTCGACCCAAATTTGCTCCAGAACACTCCTTCCCTCCTAATCACCCATTGTATTTTATTTTCAACAGTGCCAGATGCAATGCAATGAAATCCTTTCATTAGTATCAAAAGAATGTGAGGTTGCATATTCGTTCGAAGAGCATACCGTTCGATAACCATACCATGCTCTAGACTCAGGGTAAAGAGGGACAGATTATAGATGCAAGCGAGATAGGTTCCCTGAAGAATGAAGCTCTGGTCAATAGAGTAAAACTTCGCCTCTCAGGCCTTATACTGCCACGAGGATTCTCATGCTTAACACAGGGAGTCCTTCCGCCAAGAAGGTGGACAGCAGATTCTTTTACGTGAGTAAGTTTTTGCTGCGAAGAGACCTAAGAGTAACAGTTCAAAGAGAAGCATTTAGAGACCAATAGGTGTTTGTCGAATATAAAGAACAGCTGAACTTAAAACAGAAGCTGCGGGGATAACGAATACAACAAAAGCAGACACCCATTGGATTCAGAAAATAGGAAGACGCGCGTACCAATTTCATTTCGTAATCAAGAGAAAAATGAACAGTTAGGTGTTCTTGCCTTGGGTCTTGTGTGCACCTGAATACTCGTATTTTGATCAAGTTTAACTCGTATCAAAAAGTGGCTCTCCAAAATTTAAAAGGTAAGGGTGGGAACACAATGTTAGTGACTAGTCCCACTGCAATACCTTGGATAGAAAGCATATGACACATGCTACAAATCGAAGCTCTAAATAGCATACAAGTCAGCTGACGCCGTCCAGAGCAATATTCAAGTTGGGCCTTGCTGCAATCTTGGCTCTTTTTACTGCTTCTGCCTTCTTGGCTGCCTCCCCTTCGAAGTGTGCAAATGCAGCATCCAAAGTTTGACACATTGGTTGCAGAAGCCTTGACAGTTGGTGCCGTGCATCAGTTGCAGCGTTCTCCTTCATACTTTGGATTCGATTGTACAACTGGGCCATGGCATCCTTCAACCGAGTTGCCTTCTCTATCAATGCTTTGTTCGTAAGAGGGTATGCCGCCCAGAAGTGGCGAAGCAGCTCATTGGCAGTGTTGGAGTGCTGGAGCAACTCGTCCCTTGTGGCCCTGGGCAAACTTTCTAGGATGTTACGCTCCGCCGCTGTACCCGTGGTGTGCCTTGAACTTGCAATGTGTTGAGTCATGTCAGTGAGTATCTTGAACGCAAGATCGGGTGCAATTGCAGGGTCCCTTTGCCTCTTGGGCTGAAAATTCTTCAGTTGAGCCTTGAAAGTACTTAGCATCACAGCCGGACTGACAGTTGCGGAGTTCGACCCAGTTGTGGTTCCTCCTTCCAGCCCTGTGGACTGCTGTGAGTCAAAGTAATTTCGGGGATCCTGGATTGTAAGAGGAACAAAAGAAGATGGTGGGGGCCCCTGGAGATCTTCCATTTCTGTCATGAGAGATATCCTTTCTGTCCTCCGCTTCTCGGCTCCACGATCCGCTGCCTCGTTAGCAATATCCTTCTGTAGTGCCCTCGCCAGAGCATGTGCGACTGTCGTCGTATCCTTTAGCTCGGTGTCCAAAGGGCTTCCTTCGAGCACAACGGCGGCGTGGCGATTGATGTCGTGTATAATGGTGCGTTTGCGAGCACCACCCTCGTTCATCTCCACACTTTCTTTGGCCCCATCTCGAAGCACTCCGTGACCCGGTAAAGAGAGATAGTCATCGTTCAAATCGGCGGCCATGTCGAGTGTGGGATCTACCCTCTGGATTTTATGCCTGGCACTTTCGGCGATGATATCATCGTCCCTGGTGAAGACTGCTAAATCCTCATCCTCGGCCGCCTCAGCTGCTGCTGCAGCACTGTTTTTGGTCCTGTACAAATATTCGGCCCGACAGTACTTGGTCCAGAACGCACTTTCCGTCATCTTCGACGGGACGTTCATCAGAAATGCACGGTGAACGGCGGGCTTCTCTGCAAAAATCTGGTGGATGATTTCCGGGGTGAGGTTGAATGTTACCTTGTTCGATCTTCCGTCTGTAAGGGGGCGGACATCCGCGAGCATAGCACTTCGAAGTCCTGTGCGCTGCTTCTGCGCCCCACCCTGCTCATCTTCCAGCAGGTTCTTCCGAGTCGCCCAAAATTCAACTTCCGACAACACATTACCACCAACAAGCTGTTGATGAAGCTTCAGCAGATCTGGGTCCTGCTGCAAGAGCTTCATCCTGCGTCCCATCTCTACCGGGTCCAATTGGTCCCCACCATGCGTCGGCTTCGCTGCACTTGACGCGGACGCCACAGCTGGAGCAGAGCCTCCGACCTTATTCCTGGCTAACACATTGCTCACGGCATCACGTGCCGGCGCCCGCTCATCGTAGTTCTGAAACTCGAACATGTACGACCTGCCCTCAACATCCGTCAGCACTTTCATAAACGCCTTCTTGCCAGGGACTTCCTTGCTACATTGGTGCGTAGTTATGTTGGAGGACTTGACATCCAAAGGCACCCCTGAGGTCGGATCGTTCGGAGTCCATTTCAACCCCTGCACGTTGATCATCAACACTCCCGCTATGCCAGTATCCTTGGGATTCGCCAAAAATTTGGCACGCACAGTCACGGGCGGCATATCCATGATTGCCAACCACAACCCTAACGCCTGCCAATACCCACACACCTATTACGTAGAACGGCCCGCCTAATACCTCGCAAAACTTAAGCCTCCGATGCGCATAAACTGCAGCCGAATTCGTCCTCGCGTCAAAAATATCTCACTGCAATAAGACTGCGCTATAACTCATCACCGACCCACTAGAGACTCCAATAATCGTGCAATCTATGCAACACATTTGCGAGCTTTCAACCCTGCATTATCAGTTTCTTTTAAAACGGCATCTTGTCCTTCCTGGCTTCCTCGGCAGTAGAAGATCTCACAGTTTGCTCATCCGCTTCCCTGGATCTCTGTCTTCTAGCTGCAGATTCTGCTTCAGAGTTCTTTGCCATCACTTCAGCAACCCCCTCCTGGTATCCCTCCACGAAGCTCTTGAGTGCGTCTCGGTACGCGCTCGCGCGTGTCATATAGATGCGTTGCAGGGCGGGTTTTATGTGCTCTGCGCCCGCTCTTGCAGCCAATGCTGCACAATTCAAGTACGTTTGTCACTCAACCACTGAAGTATATCAACAATCCAAGTAGACTTACCACTAGAGTTTCCAGAGAACCAAAAACCGGTACACTTTTCTAGCCGAATTCAGTCCTAAATATGACGCAGCTGAGGACACACGTTTCAAGGTAATACTCTAATTCTACTCGATCTCACTAGCTGCAAAAAAGCTACGAAGAGGAAAACCGCAATTGAGAAAGGGAAAGTAAACCCTAAACCTCCCATCCAGGATCCTAAACTATCCAATTGCTGGAAGGAAGGTTTCAATGCGTTCTCGGTAATAACCAAGACCATAGCTGCTTACCAATTTCCTCTAACGAAGACGGTTCTGCTGGTTTCTCCTTCTCTGCAACATCCGAATCATCCTGTTCTTCAAGGCCAGCTTTCTTCCAATCCTCCTTCGTCAATCCGTCCCTCGTGAAGCTCTTCGCATGAAGACTGGCCGCTGTTCTCACTATCTGCAGCGAGCACTAGGGTTAATGCAGCCTTCCTCGGATTGTCAAACTCTCGGCACGATTCCTCTCCACGAAGAAGTCTATCAATCAACCATCCAACCAACCAATTCTTACTAAACCCATTCCGAACCCCCCAAAATGAATCAAGGAAGAGCGATTGGCACACACATATACGTAATCCTTGGCCGTGAGCTTCCTGGGCTTAGGTTTAGCCTGGACGTGAGGAGGATCCGGCAACGACGACGGAAACGCAATCTCCTTCAAGTCATGCTTCACGTAACGCTTGATATTCCGCCACGCCACGCCCCACTTCATCCCTACTCCTCAAAACCCCTCAAATTGTACATGCCTCCGCATTAGGTCGGAAACCCAACTGAAGTCAACACCCCACATCAATCCACCATCACTCCCTCCGCAGCAACCGCAACCAATCTCCCAACAACATCATTGCATCAACTTCCGAGATAGATATCCTTCCATGAGATGCACAACTAAGCTATGCCAAAGTATATGATCTAAAACACATCCCAGAAACTAAAACCCTTTACATAAACCTAGGCTATCGATTGTTTCGCCTCCCATCCATGATGATGTAGAATGAATTGACTCGTCCCGCACTGTTCATCATCAACCCACCCAGTCTGTCGATCGGAAGACCTGGGTTGGGACTCGGCGGAAGGAGTTGCACGCCGGTTCCACCTAGAAACCACAACCCTAAGTTAGAAGCCAAGTGACGCAGCTCTCGAGTCTCGCCATGTGCCATGTGAAATCAGAAGGAGCGCGATGGCGATGGGTTTGACGCAGATGAGATTGTCTTGACCATCATATCATTCTTCAGTCGCCGTGCACATCCCAATCATCAGCCGATCGATCGGAGAATAAGGTGGCGAGTTTGAGCATTGTGGTCTCTGTTTCTGGGGATGTTCGACGATGGAGGTATTTCTTTGCTCTTGCGCAGATTTGTTCTTTGATTGAGTAGGAGTTTGGAATAGGTAGTTGCTTTCTGGAACACTGAGAGTTGCCTGTTGGGTGGAGAGTTTGTCATGGAAAAGAAGTGGGCTATTGAGCAGTATGTTAGGCGTTTTTTTTCTTTTTGTGTATTTGGTTGGTTGGGTAAGTTTAGGAAGTGGTGATGTTATTTGTGGAATTAGAGTGGGTGTGAGTACAGCTGATGGTCATGTTTGTATGTGTGAGCGCTTGGCAGATGTGAGAAGGAAGTGGGTTCTGTATCTGTGAGTTTTGGAGAGACGGGGATTGTTCTGCGGAAGGCAGTCTGCTTCAAGGCGCTTCGGGATGAAGCGAATAAGCTGAATGATAGTAGAGGAGAAGCTGGAAGTGGAGCCTCCACGATGTCATCGTCCCCTGTCACGCCCACTCCTTCAACGACTTCAAGGATGCGGGGAGGAGTCAGAGCTTCTGATAGAGAGTATGATCTTGGGGTAGTTGCTAAGCAGCAGCAGATTGCGAGAGATCTCCCGTTGCCGTCACTCACTGCGTCACAACTCTTGGCCTGTGAAAATGCCCTGAAGCAGCTGAAGCTGAAAGCAAAGGGCAACGGTGGGCGGAATTTGGATGGAGCAATTGATTGTGAATTTGACACACTGCAGGTATTGAAATATTATTAGCTTCCGTGTTCAAGAATTTTTCTTAGTTTCTGATACTTTATTGAACACGAAACGTACCTAGTTGTGTTTCCTAGGTTAGTTTCCTAGGTTAGGATGTCATCTTGATTGTCGTTGCGTAGAGTGCTGATAGTTGATGTATAGCGTTGTTTATATCGTTTATTCTTGCTACAAATACAGAAGGATGCTATGCAACGTAGATGCTGTGACGAAGTTTCATCAAGCTTGACTCGTGAGACTGATGCGTTGATTGTTTAGGTGGAACGAATGCACAATTACAAGGCATTCTCACAAACAACAGTGGCATTAGCTCCGTTCAACAAAGCCAAGAACCGTTATGTCAATGTTCTGCCATGTATCCTGAATTTCTCTGTACAATCTCAGTTCCTTGGTTTCTTGTTCATGTAGTTTTCAGGTTGATTGGGTTTGTGATGTCAATTAAGTTAAGAGAAACCATGGATTGACGAGGTTCGGTGCTTCAGTTGATCTGCTGGCTGGTTACAAAAGGTCTTTATGTAGACTTCTCAATCTTTCGTTATGTACTGAATTTATGTATTGAAGAATGTTTTACTTCTTTAACTTGATGCAATAGATGACAGCACAAGGGTGGTGATCGCCAGGAAACACTCTGGTCCCCCTCTCTCTGATTACATCAATGCAAGCTTTGTTCAGGTATTACTCGTACGCAAATTTGGATTGTAGGGTTGCATGATTAGTCTTCGTCCTGGTTTTATCAAAAGTTGTCTTGAATGTGTTGAAGTCTAATTATATAGTTAGTTAGAGTATACATATTCATTTCTGACGCAGTTTATCTATGTATCATCATAAAACTGAGACTGATTGACTGTAAGTCTTCTCCCAACTACTGAGGCAACGGTGTGCTAAACTTCGTGTGCAGGACAATGTTCACGAGTATTTGCCCAGGTATATAGCCACTCAAGGGCCATTGCCCACCACAGTGAACGACTTCTGGACCATGGTGCTCCAGCAGCGGTGCCCTGTCATCATCATGCTTACACGAATTGTGGATGGTAGTCAAGTAAGTAAAGTTTTTTAAGCAGGTTAGGGGATAACTGTAGCTATGAAGCATTGCTTTCCTCCTTCGATTACTGTGAACATCCATTAGTAAAGTTTCTGTTAGGGCAACGGAGTTCAAGAGAGCCTTGGTTTTGACTTTTGATCCATTTACATGGCAGAACAAATGTGCTCATTACTTTCCCAAAGATGAAAACCAGTCTCAAACATATGGACAAATTCTTGTAATAAATAAGAGCTTTATCTGCAGTCCGCATGGTATAGCCAGACGAATCTTCACAGTTCAGGACACCAAGGTACTTCTTACTCCTGTTTCAAGTTCTATGCGATGCTGTGAGCAATTGACCAACTCTAATCAAACTTTTCATCAGTCTAAGCTGTTTAAATAGCACTTTCTGTATCAAAGTAGAAGGGTGGATTGGTGACTATGGGGTGGAACACCTTAAAATTTTAAATATAAGGAGTAACAAGGGTTGGCATAGGGTAAGGAGGTCTTCAAATCTGATAGTGCCACATTTTATTCCCTGTTAGTCTACACCTTGTAGAGTACATCAGTGAATGTGGATTGGCTTGTGCAGTCTCCAGAACAACCGTGGACAGTAGTACACTATGAGTACTTGGAATGGCCTGATCACTACGTTCCACCTTCAACAAGGTCTGTCCGTGAGCTAATTCGAGCCTCGTTTGGGATACCCCCTCAAGCTGGGCCATTTGTTGTCCATTGCAGGTGCACCCTCTTTGCTCATTCGAAAGGTTGAAATTGTTTAGGCCAGCTCAGCACAGATTAACGAAACTCGGTTTTTTAATCTGTGGAATAAGAATTTTGAAACTCAGTTTGAAGTCTTGCGCCTAACTTTTCATCAGCAGCACAATATTTGAATCCGAGTTTCGTTAATGCACTATGACTCTTCGGCAGGACCACATTATTGTGATATGTAATGTTCTTGTCTTCACTTGCAGTGCTGGCATAGGAAGGACAGGGACATATTGCGCCATTGATCACACCCTACGTAGGATCTTACAAGGTGACTTGGGCGCAGTGGACATTGAAAACACAGTGCGCCAGTTCAGATTGCAGCGTGATGGTATGGTGCAAACCACGGTAAGATACTTGCTTGACCCATTAGCTCCAGTGTTCTAGGGGTTGAAAATACAGGCGAATTATTTGCTTAGTTAAAACTAAGTTGGATACCCAATAGCAAAATATTGGTTCTATGTTCTGCAAATTGGGGTACCTAAAAGAAAAGATGTTGAACCCAAGTAGATAAAAATTTGATACTCCTTCATTCTTAATAATTGATGAAGTCACTTTGGATTCAAACTTGCTCATTTGCTTCTCCGATCCTGACATGAATTTCTGCATGCTCTCTGTTATTATATTGTTTGTAAGATGTAGCTTTGTGAGTTTCTGCTACCGTGTTTTGGTTTTGGATTAAATCCTCAGGGCTGTTACTGCCACAAAGTGACTTGTCCAGGCTGGTTCTAAAGGAGTCAATTGTTGGCTCAACAGGATCAATACCGGTTCTGTTATGAGGCTGTCATTCAAGAGCTTGAAGACTACATCAACACCGCGAAGCGATGAAGAAATCATTAATTGTCGAGGATTTTCATTATTCCACGAACGGCATTCGGAGGTTGTGATTTGAGATGTAAGTTTTTAGTTGTAAGCATTTGTAGGTTTAAAGTTTTACAGGTTTGATTAGTAATATTTAGGGAAAGCACCATTTATCGCATAGGTATGAGAAAGAAAATTTGCACAGGCATTGATTGATCATCAATAGAAGCAACATGATCTATGATTTCTGATCTAAAGATTCTAGACTCAGAGGCATTGACACCATGCTGCAGGAATCTCTGCATCTGTGCAATTTCTGGTTTCTGGAACTTCATTTCGTAGCAGGTCAATACCGTTCTTCGATCTCTCCTCTTCTGCCTCGTCTACCCATCTTGTGCCCTTCAACCCTGCAAGTCGAATCCCCTGCAATGTTCTGTAAAGATCCAAACCTGTCACCAACCTCTGTTGGTTTATGCTCATCAGCTTGTGGCGATTTTCTTGATCTGCAAACCATGGCGGCAACATGATGGCCAACATGGGGTTCTTGTGCTCGACTGCTCCATTTTGGAACAATCCGAAATTGAGCCCCATGTGTAAGCCATGGTCGGCAGCTATGATCAACGCTGTCCGGTTCCAGTCCTGATCAGTCATCTTCTTCACGTATGCAGCCAAGCCATCGTCCAAATGCCGGAGCACTTCGGTGGTACCTTCATGCCCTTCTAGAAACCATGCTAGCGTGAATTTAGCTCGGTGAGGGTAAGCAAGTTGAAATGATTCTAAGTACTGGAGCTCATGTTCATGCACATGCTGGCCTTTGAGGCATCTCGCAGTGATAGAATATGGCCCTTTGAAGTTTCCAAAAGGGTTGGAATCCTCTGCGAAGAAATCGGAGTGGCAGAACGGAGAGATAAGCTCGTGATCAAAGCATTGTCGATCTTCCTCCGACTTGCGGTTCATGTAAGCGGCGTTGAGGTCCTGGCAAGTGTCGGCGGTGTAGAGAGTCACCCAGCCGGAGTTTGCAAAATCCTCCCACAATGGGGACATCCATTCCTCAGTGGGATCTGTTGAAGACCCTTGGAACATGGCTCGCGAGTTTGGCTCTGTGCAGAAGGACATCACGTTGTATCGGAAGAACTGGTACAACCGAGTCAAGCCCCTGGCTTCTACTTCCTCCAGAGCAGTCACAGTGTGCCGGAGGCGCCTGTGAAATCCCCGACGGCTGGTTGCATCCAAGAACAGGAAGATGACATCGAGCTTTGTATTGTGGTGGGGATCTTCTGCGGGAGAGCTGGTTCGAGTCAAGGCTTTCGAGGTCGGTCTTACTCGTGCCACGAGTTTCTCAACCCCACCGCAGCGAACTATGGCAGCTTCAGCTCCTGTAGGAAGGGTGACTGTCTGAAATACTTTGTAGGGAACCTCACCTGCTTCCCGAACTTTGTCCATAACGAGCTTGTTGAACGGCCTGCGAAGTGTACCTTCGTAAGCTTCTTCCACGAGTTTGTCAGCCTTCGGCCAATCAAGCGTGGATGGGAGTGGGGTATACGTAAGTCGTGTTGCAGCATTGCAACTCACAGTGAGAGCTCCATCCATGGTGAAATTGACGTGGAAGCCCAGAATCTTTGCAGCTTTTTGGTCATATTCGTTGCCGCATGTCATCGTGCCCGCCCAAAAGTTTTGCGCGCCGGCAGGGAGGATGTCCACCCAGGGGAGGCCACGATCCACTGGTGTGCATATTCCAATTTGCTCCTTTAAGGGCAATATGCGCTCACCACGGAATCCTTGATCCCAGATCTGGTTTGCTCTGTGAAGAGAGACTGTTGTTGCGACAGCGCCCACAATCAAGATGGGCAAATGCACTGCCGCCAGCTTCCTCCATCCCACCATGCGCCACAGCCCGTACTCTACACCAGCTATACCGACCGCTGGAATGACGAACACAACGAACACGAGCATGTTGTACGCTCCGTGATGTTTGAGGTTTCCCCCATGATCATACAGAAACATGAGGTTCCATGAAGCGGTGATCATGGCCAGGAGGACGACCCTCGTCCGCCCTGAGATGCTGGGGCTGAACATGGCTACATAGATTGCAGCCAGGAAGCACGCCGTGGCCGAAAAGAAGCATGCTCCGATGCGACCCAGTTGCCCAATCACTGTGTTCAGGTCCCCCCCCACCAGCGATCCCGAGTACAGGCACATCCATAGAGATGTCAAGATTAACACTGCAGCTACAGGATTTGTGTCGCAGAAGAGGAGTTTGCGCCATCTCAATTTACTCACGGCGACTATGAATTTTTCCACCCCGCCCTGCCGTCCTTGAATCCAGTGGCCATGATTATGGTTGAGTGCTGGCATGTGTGGTTCATCGTCATCACTGAAACTATTCTTCCGTCGTATTCGGTATCTTTTGAATTTTGTGACCTTTGGAATTCGGATACTCAGTCTTCCCAGCATCCAGTTCGGAGATCTCCTGTCTCCATGATTCATTTGAGCTCCAGAAGTGCAGCTCTGACCTCGGATCCATGCAAGAGATTCACCTTGGAATCGGTATTATGCCACAGCTTGAGTTGCAGATAATACCTGGAGTCATATCAGATTATCAAAAGATCAAATAGTTGTTTCGGCAACCAGCCCTCGGAATTATCCTCTCAATGAAAACTTTGTCATCCTAAGCCGTGAAATGGATCAGCAAATGAGGTATTTGCGTTTCCATGTCCATCAGCTGTCAAAATTGACCTGTGCTAATTCGAGAGACACCGTCTTCTCTGCATTCTGCCCGCTCTCCACACTGAGGTCACGGAGAAGTACATGGTGAGCCTGGAGAGTAAATTTTCTCTTTACTGCCTTTCTCATGGCGCTTATCTTCATAATATCTCCATTTCCTTCCATATCTACCGCGACACTGAAGAGTTTAGATATAGATTGCAGATATTCTCGTCATCTCATAAATCAATGATTCCAGCGTCAACAATAAACTCCTCCTCAATTTTGAGTTTTAGGGGTTCCCTCCTCAATTAGGTCTATTCATGTCGAATGAGCTACATGATGGGCAATTCACAGACGCGAGCAATAACCTCTTCTACTTTTCATTCAGAACCCTCCAGATTGCGAGAAGCTCAGCTTTTTAATATCTTGGCTGTCGAAAGAGAAAAAAGTATGGAAAATCTCCTGAACTTCCGTAGGATGGCATTGCATAAGGTTGACGTTGCCTGTCAACAGTTGCACAGTTCAACTTGATATGTGTCCTTCCATTTATCAGATCCTGACAATATTGATCTGCAGGGAGCGTTTTGCACTTGCTTCTTCTTCAAGAGATCATGTCAACGGTATGTGTTCCAGAATCGAATACATTACATACATCCCTCCTAGTCATGCGTCAGGTCACATTGAGAAGGAGGCCGGATCGCGGTAAATTTTGCACACGGCTTGTGCAATCAGATTGCCCAAGAAGGTAACGCAGGGAGTACTCAAATGCCTACCTTAATGTCATTAACTTCGTTAAACAATATCCTCAGCGGGAAGCATAGCAGCCAACCCTACTACAATCAATGCCCAAGGAATTATGACAGAACAGCGTACTTTGTTCATGAAAGTTAGCACATTATCGATTGCATACATAATCCTCTTCTCTGATAACTGCCATACAATTAATTGCGCAACAGAGCTACATTGTGAGCTAAACAATCACGGTTCTGTCACTTCACGCTGCGTAATCAGCATGGTTGGAAGTTGGTTCTAAGCAGATAATGGACAGAACGGGTGTGGCGGAGGTATATACACATGTGAAGGGAAACCAGATATTTGATTGCAGAATTTTTTAATTTTTTTAATTTTTTAATTTTTTGCTGCAAATGAACGGATTTCATTGCAAAGAGCCAATTACAACCCTCATCGGACCAAGGTCCAGGGCGAGAAAGGGACTTCTGAACATATTCAAAGCCAATTGAGTAGCACTCCTGTGGGTGGGCACTGGGATCACATTCCAAGTAACAGTGGATGATTGCAGAAATTTGGGACTTCAAGTGTACAGATACGCCATAGCAAATGCAAATGATACAAGTTATAAGGATAGGTGGTAGGTTTATTATTGCTGTAAACCGAACTGAGTTTGTACTTTGATTGAGCAGCCGTTACCTAATGAGGATGCAAGTGGGTTGAGTGTAGGCCATGATGTGAATGAACGTACAGATCGATTTCCAAACATGGCCGTAAGTAAACACATCTCACATCCGAACATGGCACCACCAATCTCACGTCTGAACGTGCGTCGTGCATCACTGCATTGACATATCATTGCATTAATTAAGTAGTTTATTTACTTATAATTCTGACACAGATGCCCAGATTCCAGAATGCTTAACGACGATTGCAGGTGAACGCATGATTGAAAGTCCGTACTGTTTTCCAGCACAATCCAATGAGACATAGCCAATGATTGACCCATCCTCTTCACATAAACCTACCATCACTGTTGGATAATCACCGGCCCGGTTCGGTTTAGAGATCAGCATCGGTTTTAACAACATTTTCATCCAAGTAGCAACTTACTGGGAATCGACGCTACAGGTGATAGCATCGGAGCTTCCTGATAGTGGACATGACACTCAACATTATCCGCAACAGTGACGAAGCCCGGATCCCTCCTCTCCTGTCACCTGTGCATCGGAAGACTTACTCTTCGACTGACTCATATGGGAACCTGATTCTCACAGGATGCGAGAATAATCCGGCCTCAGATGGAGCATCGATGGAGCTCAGATCTCGACAGGAATGATTCCCAAGTGTTTTGAGATGTCGTTTTGACCCAAGTGCTTGCAACCATCTCTGTGTCGTCACTCAGCATCCTGGAAGGTCGCTCGGATGAGCAGAGTGAAGAGCACAAGAGATGTCGGAGGATGGTCCATCGACCTGATTCGTAGATCATTTTGGCATATGAGCCAACTTGTGATTCCTTTCTCCGGTATCGCCAATTCAACTGCAACCCATGAGTGTGTATGTGTTTTGGTTAGAACAAAAGAGGCGCAAAGGCCACCTCGCCGAAAAGGAGTGTGTTTGGATGCTTTGCAATTGACTTCATTTTTGTTCAATTGCCGATTTGACCTCGTCGTTTGTATTTTGGACGCTTCTCCGAGATTCGGAACATCTGGGTTGGCAATCATTCGGGGTGCTTGGGGTGTGAATTGCGGCTGAAGCTTTCTTCTCTGTTTGCAGCTCTGAATTACATACTACTGTCGATAGTCTGCCCTGCGTTCTGCGCTCGGCTCTGTCTCGCCGTTCTGGAGTTCAGTCTGGATTTGAAATCACGTGGTTCTTGCTCTGCAGTAGGATGATCTGCGTTGATAGCTTTTTCCACGAATGCGACTGTAGTGGTCTCTGGAACAGTTGAAAAGCTGGTGCACGAAGCTGCAATGTCCTTCATGAGTTGGAAAAAGAAGCTGTTACAAGCTAGAGTGTTCGCGGCTTCACCCTGAAGTCGCAATTTGTGGATTCTGCAGTGGTTTTCAGAGCTCCAGTTTGCAAGTAGGCTTCGGCTTGCTCAGCATCCTGTGGCGATGGCACGGTAGAGGTATGTGGAAGACTTCTCAATTGGGCGTCTGGTAACCAACTTGCAAGTGGTGTAAGTTTAATGTGATCCCGGCCACAGAGACAACGTGAGATTGCGAGCGACCATGCCCCTGGTAGAGTCTGGTGGAGGTGGTGAAGCCTTGGCGATGTCGGTGTTGTGAGCCTGCCTTCAGCATGCAGAGGAAGGCAAACCAGAATGGGTTTCCGGTGGTGGTCATGGCAAGTAATTCTGCCAGGAGCCTCTCTCGTTGTGCTCCTTGTCGCAGTGAATTTCTTTGTAGCACCTATAGTGCCCACCTTTCCTGTGGACTCGAGTGCCCTAATCTTCCAACGCATCAATGGCACGGACGCTGAGCGATTCCTGCCTTGCAAGAAGCACGGAGCAGTCGTGTACCGCAATGCTACTTGGAAGCCAGATGTGGGCTGCTGGTTGTCGCAATGTGGCAACTCCGCCATCCCAGTTCCTGTTGTGGAAGTGAGTGCGGCAATCTCTCTCTTTACTGGCATTTTTCATATATTAGATTCATTTGTTTATTTTGATAAAAAAATTAAGTTCATAAATTGAGTTTTTGTTTCCGTGCTACAAGCGCTGCAATCCAGGAGGATTGCTGCACGTAGAACGTTTTCTTTTTCCATTTACAGTATGTTGAAACCAAGCTTACGCGGTTGGGTTCTGTTGAAACAGAAATTATGGGAAAACCATTGCAATCCAGAGTGCAATGACCGTGGAGTGTGTAACATGGAGCTTGCTCAATGCCGGTGCTCCGTGGGCTTCTCAGGTTAGTGGAAAACTTTGTCCACCTCGATGTTATTGATGGTAGGGTTCACATTTCCAGACTAGTGGGGGTTGGGAGGATGAGTTCTAACATCACGCAGATTTTTATATCTATTCACTTGTTGGCCATTCGACTCGCATGAATAGATCCCTTTGAAGTTGAATCTGTACTGTATCTCATAAGCTCCTTCGGTGAGGTGGAGGCATAATCCTTTAGGTGCACGTCCCTTTTGAGTTTGTATTATCTCCAGATTGCATTGTGTTAACATATTATTTTCAAAGGCTTGCTAATATGTCCTAAAGGATCCTAAGCCAACGAGTGGTGCACATGTATCTGTACCTCCTTCAATACTGTACCTCTTGATTGAAATGATTCAAATGTGTCGACCAAAAAATGCTGTGATCGTAGCGCTGCATGCATTTTATCACGTTTTTAATTGATGACAGCCCTATTCATTTGGTGGCAACAGGACCCGGCTGCAAGACGGAAGTGTCTCGGGAATGTAATAAAGTTACTAGCAAAGAGAATCCCTATGGCGCCTGGGGTGTATCCATTTGTCCCGGGCAATGTGATAAGCGTACTACGCACTGCCTTTGCGGAAGTAGCAGTAAATATCCCGATCGGCCATTAGCTGAGGCTTGTGGTTTTCGTTTGAAGTAAGCGATTTATGCTGCTCTCTTTCTGTGGCAACATGAATTTGTCTTATGACGTGGTTATGGTAGCCCCTTTAGCTTACTGTTGGAAAACGCAATGACTTGAAGATTTGTAAGCTTATAATCTCACTAAGGGCTAAGGAACGCCTTGAATTGTACTTTAGAAACCTCAATAGCGTGACCATAATGATGAATCTGCCTTTGTAAATGCAGGGGTGATTCGACTGTCGACTGGACAAAGGCTGACATGGATTTTGCGTATGGGAATAAGAGCTATAAGGGCTGGTGCAATTTTGATGCCAAAGATGTGCATGAACCTCTCAAGGGTCCTTACTGCGATTGCACGTATGATGGTCAGTGGGGAGTAGTTTGTGAGATTCCCTGCGAGAGCTTTTGCATCAACCAGTGTAACTACAATGGGCTTTGTCAAAAAGGCTTTTGTGCGGTTGGTTCCTTCACTCTCCCATCACTGATAAACAAAAGCGTGATTATATGCTCCCATCTTTAGTCAGTCCTCTCCAGTCGCTATATCCACTTACAGATTCCAAAGTTGCATGGTTTGCTACTGTAGCAGGAAGGGAAGTGCTGCCAGGGCATCTTTGAATATTCAATTTAGACCCAGTAATAAGCAGAGTGTTGTGCATCATGTAGTGCAGGAAAGGCTGGTATGGCGCTGATTGTAGTGTGCCTTCCTATTTACCTTCGCTCGAGGAACGTCCAACGTGGCTGCTTCAAGCTGCTGCTGATATGTCTTCAAATGAGACAGTCCGTAGCCCAGCACCTGTAACCACAATGAAAAAACGACCACTAGTTTACGTATATGACCTCCCTGCTGAATTGAGCACTCAGTTGCTTCAGGTAGGCACGCACCTCACGCAAAGTTGTACGAGTTTGGTTGTCATCATTGACAATTTTTTTTTGTGTCAAATTTCGCCTGTGCAGAGTGTCTATCTAGTAATCGTCAGCGATTACAAAGATGACCAGAGCATTTCACCATGGAGTTATCTTATCTCCTATCTTAGTTTCGTTCAGACCTTCGAAACTATCCTCTATTAAATGATCTGCAACTTATACTATTGATTATACCTGGTTTCAAGAACCATCAGAGAACATGTATGTTGGAAACCGGAATTGTCTGTTCAGTATAAGAGAAGTTCTGATTACCAAAATTTGACAGAAACAATTTGCTTTGCAGGGTAGGCACTTCAAGTTTCACTGTGTAAACCGTCTCTACAGCGCTGAAAATGATACAATGTGGACCGAGAGTCTGTACGGTGCGGGGGTATGTGCCCGCCGTTTCCCTTTCTTCTTGGTTGCCTACAATGTTTGACTTTGATCTTCCCTGACAATTACAATTTAGATAAACATGCTAGTGTGGTTCGGGTTTTGTATGGAGAGCTACATTTCTGTTGTTTGTTATTCTGACCTGATCTGTGAATTCAATTTAGTAGTGGCTTAGCACGGATCAGTTCTCTTTAGTCTTCGTTTCATGTTCTTGTGATTAAGGACTCCCCAGCTATATCGTCATTGCTCAGGGACCATGCCTTGATTGTCCATCTTATGAAGAATTGACTGAAAAGACCGTGTCTTTGATTGCACAAAACGTTTTGGGCAACTGGCTCATGAAGGTTTACTCAACTCTGAGGTGGTTGATGAACCCGCGCAGATTGCATTGTACGAGAGCCTGCTTGCAAGTGAACACCGGACCACTAACGGCGATGAGGCAGATTTTTTCTACGTGCCTCTCTTACATGCTTGCATCGTTGAACAAGCGGATGACACTCCACATTTGAACATGCAGGTTCCATCTGGCATCAACTCTTTCATAGTTGCGCATATGCCAGTCAATTCTTTTATTGAATATCCTGCCTGTTATTTTGGAGTTTGGGTGAGGAAGATGTGTTTGGTTACTTCATGCCAGTTTATGTTTTGTGCTCTAATTTGAATTAGTGTTTCTTCCATGCAGGGAAAGTTTATGGGTTTGAGACAGTACTTTGCTGGAGACTATACCAAGCGGGCATACTTGCACATGCAACAGAATTATCCGTATTGGAATCGCTCTGCTGGACGTGATCACATCTGGGTAGACCGCCTACTTTGAAAATTTCCTTTTGAAGGACATATCCATGTCTGAGATTGAGGTTTTGTGTGGGTTGAGTTGGTGTAGTACACTTGTTGAATATTCTCAGTGTACTTTGTGTCGGCTTCCCTTTAAGTTCATTTCCTGTGCACGTTTGCTGCTTATAAATGGGCACGTCTGCTGGTGTTGGGTCAGTTTTTCCCATGGGATGAAGGAGCATGCTCGACGCCAAAGGAGATATGGAATAGCATGATGTTGGTTCACTGGGGCAACACAAACGCAAATCACAAGAGGTCCACCACGGCATATCATGCTGATAACTGGGATCTCATTCCACCAGAGTGGCGTGGCAATCATCCTTGCTACGACCCTGCAAAAGACCTTGTCCTGCCAGCATGGAAATATCCGGATCCTTTTCCAGTCCTGCAGAACTTCTCGAGTCGGTAAAGTTCGGCTATAACTAATGCCCTCAAGCCAACGTCACGCCATGTCAAGACGAGACAATTCGTTAGAAGAATTTCTGCTTTCACAGGGCATTTTACATTTGATATACAATAACTTCTGTTTAGGTATTAGTAAGTAAAAACTTCTGAACATATCACGTGCATGCAGACCTCGCCAAGATCGACCAACACTTTTCTACTTTAACGGTAGACTGGGGAATGCATATGAGAACGGTCGACCGGAACATAGGTATGTCTCCTGCACAGGATCACCTTTCTGCCTTGGGTCAACTCTTGCAATATTCTTAGTCCCTCCATCTATCCATCTACTAACCTCAAGTTATACTCTTGACTTATTACCAAATTATATCACACGGTGACCATTGAAGATAAAGACTGTCCAATGTGCACACACGAGTACAGATTTAATCATATCAATCATGTATCATGCCGAAGTTTCTTCTCATGTTTGGTGTGATTTGGCTCTAAACTTTCGTCGGGTTGCACTAGATGTTGAGATCTGGGTTTGATGATGACAGTTACAGCATGGGCATCAGGCAAAGAGTGGCAGCAGAGTTTGGGTCACAGCCCGACAAGAATGGGAAACTGGGCCGGCAAGTAGCAGACGACGTCGTGGTTCAGTCCAAACGAAGACCAGAATACAAGCTTGACCTGTCGAGGTCTCGATTTTGTGGCGTATTTCCAGGAGATGGCTGGAGTGGCCGCATGGAAGACAGTATTCTGAACGGTTGTATCCCTGTCATTATTCAGGTACTTTCACATTGTCAACCTCGGAGCACTCGTAGATCCCCTTGATTTCATTTTGCCCTCGCATACAATTATATGTTAGATTCAGTAGTTCTCCATCGTGCTGCTTGACTAGAATTACTAATCAGGGCAGCATGTTTGGCGGGGCTGCTGCAGGATGGTATTCATCTGCCGTTTGAGAATGTTCTAGACTATGAGAGCTTCACCGTACGGATAGCGGAAGATGACATCCCCAATCTCACCACCATACTCAGGGTATGGATTGAAATTCTGACGCGTGTTACTTTGATGATAGATTTTTGCGGTTTATGTGATCAGTCAACGAAGTGGTTCGAGGGTTTTGAACCAAAAATCTGTCTTAATTATGTGTACAGATGCCAGGAGCCCTCTTTCCTTTTATGCATTTTAATGGCATTGTGCTGGCAGGCCATAAACGAAACGGACGTTGATTCTATGTTGGCAGCAATTCGAGGTATGTGGCAGCGGTTCACATACCACTCTACCGTTAAGCTGGAGGCAAAGAGGCAAAAGTTGACTCGTAACGTCGAAAATACATGGGCCTCTGTATACAACACTCTCACAGGCGATGACGCCTTCTCCACCTTCATTCAGGTCAGGGTTAACTGGAATGAAACAGCAGGTCCTCAGTTTCCGCAATTCTTACGATCTTGAAGTGTTTAGAAGTATTGCGATGAACCGTCTTTCAGGGCACGAACTTCGATGGGTTTTATGCTGATAAAACGTTGTTTCGTGAGACAGGTGTTGCACTACAAATTACACTCAGACAAATGGCGACGTGAGATAAAGCAACAATCAAAGGATTATGGAGTCTCACAGAGATGTAAATGAAAACTGTGAGACGAGAATTCGAGCGGACATAGTAAATCTTCTCTCTCGCCTTGGTATTTGTGCACGTGCCACAGGGTCTAGAAAGATGATACTATTGGAAATTGGAGTTCAGTGCTGCCCTGTATAACTGCGAAGCTGAAATTTTCGTAGCAGGGGAGAAAAGGTCCAAATTGGACCAAGATAAATCGCCTTCACACAACAAAGAAACAGAACCGTCAGGCAGGATTAGGTGGCACAATCTAATGTACATTCCCAATATACGGTACCAGGATTGGGAGTCATTTGAGGCATCTGATCATATTCCACTCCCATACCAATTCAATTGTACTAGCGTAACTAAATTGGAGCAGTCCTCTGCTCAAGAGTTCAAGGAGAATGGGGCAATTAGATCGACCTAGATTTAGAAGTCGTCCAGCCGAGGTTTTACACTTCGACCAAGACTCATCAGATGAAATCCTTTGAGTACGGATCTAAAAATAATATGGCCGTCAGTACTTTGTAAGGAAGTTCTCCAATGCTGAATCTTACGTAAATAATAAGCCTCAGACAAGAAACTTAGCCTTTCGAAAAATCTAGCCTGATTACAATATGTCACTCATGATAAGCATTATTACCTATAATAGATCGTCTCAAATGCAATCTTCTTTTGATTGCAGTAACCCTGTACACGTCTGGCAGCCAGTGCACTCCCCTCAACCATACTTTGTAATCTAAACCCATCATCAAATAACTTAAACCATACAATGTTCGATGCCCTCTGATCACAATGCTCCGTCCAAATACGAAACCAACTCAGCCAAACAATAAAACTCATAACCATGATCCTCTAGAATAAAATACCAAATACCCGTAAACGAACTAAAACCTCGCCAACAAAATGAACACTATCTATCCATCCATCCACGGACCACATCAGAGACTGAATACCAACAAAAACATCGAGCCGCCGCCTTACAAAAGATGCGATTGAAAACTGAAAATGCTTTATTTGGGCAACCCTACAAAAGTGCCTGCAAAAATGGACACTATCTCTACCTTTCAATTAGACCCCTGGAAGTTTGCCAGAGGTTAACATATATGTATCCACTGCCGCAACTACATCTACCTTCTACTTCACCAACCGGAACAGCTTCGGTGCCGCCTGCGCAACAACCCACATGACAGTATCCTCAGAATCCCATTAGGACCACACACAACATAATTCAACAGCACATTTCCCACTTCCAGAAAAGCCCCTGAAACAAAACCAACTCGTCAAGTATGTCTATTAAAAATAGACAATTCAACCAAAATGTCCTCCATACACCATCCCTTCTTTCCATCGCTGGGATTGCCAATGGCAAAAAGACAATTGACCAACTGTATGCGACATCCTGCACAACCCCACACGCCCAAGCACAAACCCAAATCCTCTCCACGCGTCACTGCAACACTCAAACACCCGCTCCAAACATTCGTTCAGAAAACACTTACGCATTTGTCCACGCAACCCCAGTAGTCAAAATATTGCCCTGTGCAGTGCTTCTCTCCGCCCTCATCTTCTTCCACCCGCTTCTCACAAGCCTGACAAAAAACAACCACAATTATCAATCAACTGCCCCATCCCCTCCTACATTGACACCACAAGAAAACCCCACCTCCACCTCCATCTCCACAACCACCACCTTCCGCTTCTTTGTCCCAACAGTCCCCCCACAACCACACGCCCCAACGCTCCATCACATTTCCTCCACCGACCCAAGAAACAACACGCTTGCCCACTCGATTCAACACATGAACAAAGCAATCATCATCCATGCTTCTCATCACGCCAAACACGATCATGTACCTGCAACGCCAGTAGTTGCTTCACACACTTCGGTTTGCAAGAATTCTCTAGCTCCGGCTTCGGGTCGTGCACCTCTTCCTCCTCTTCCTCTTCTTCCTCCTCCTCCGCCGGCGCTTCTTCTTCCTCCTCCGCCGGGGCTTCTTCCTCCGAAGGCATTTCCTCCGCCTTCTCCTCTGCTACCTCCTCCTGTGGGGTCTCCTGGGGTTGCTCCTCAGCCTCAGCAGCCCTGCACACCAATCCCGTATTACATCACCATGTTACCATCCAAAACTACAGCCCAACAATGTGATACCCCGTCGGACACCAACAGTTTCTTGCCCGTAAAAACCCTAACATCCCGCACACTCCCCACGTGCCACCCCACATGTCGACGCCTCAGCTTCCAACACGCAACACACCATGATGGACCTCCATAGACTTACACATTCACCAACAGCCCGTCCCATACCAGTCCAGCTTCGCCATCTGTCAGACCACAACCGAAATACGAATAGAATCCGATGGAAACCGAGCAACCCATGTCATCATGTCATGGCAGCCATTCGAACGTCTCGCGATCGCACCCCACTCATCTGTACACCAGCCATCACAAACGCAATCTACACCATCCCAAGAAACGTACACGACCTGGACTTCACGTCACGCTCACAATTACACAGTCTCTTACACAAAACGCCTCGCCATCACGTCCCACTCCAATGAGCCCCTTGTAAGCCCTCATCTGATGCTACTTCAGCCATCAAGTGAGCCTCGTCGGTCCGGCCTCAATCAGCCCAATCAACTAGTACAGCAACCCCGATGTCGCCCATTACTGCTCTCTAAGTACACCGCAATTGTGTCACCACTCGGCTACGCATTCCAGCTACACCAACCAAATCGCAAAGCATCCTCGTGACATGACCGACATTCTGATGCATTACTTCTCCCGATCGGCGCTGAATGCATGCCATCACAGCACACCGAGCGCTTCATGTCCCATCCAAAATACCAATCGACCAGCTACCACGCCGGTCCACAAGTTAGTCACCCCGCACAAACAACAGTTCCTCTAACGCCACCGAACACGAAGCCCTTAAAAACAAAATCCCCGTAACATCGTCCGCTCCTCAAGCGACAATCCATCCCACGCTCGACCGCAGGTACTCAAATACTAGGGTTTCCGGTGCAACCCCCAATCTAGACACTCCACTGCCTCCCGCCACCACGGCCAGCTACCTAGCTAGCCCGCCCCAATCCAATGCGGCGCGCGACGGTCCATGTTCTAGTGACCCGGCCGAATCCAGACGCTGGCTCCCCTACACAGATCTCCCATACGGCATCCCATCCGGGAATTGGCCCATCCGAGGAGAGGAGAGGCGCATGCATGCATGGTGCAGGTCCCGAAAGCGAGTGAGAGGGTCCTTGACATGAAGAGACGAAAGCGATGGACGGGAGAGGAGGGGAGCGTGGCTTACATGGTTGGAGGATCGACCGGGGCGGCGGCGGCGACGATGGGCGGAGAAGGTGGACGTCGAAGAGCAGCGCAGCGCAGCGGCGGCAACAGGCAAGTCGAAGCCAATGCGAGTGCGAATGCGATTGTGGCGTGGGCGAACAGAAGAGACGCAGCTGAAGGCGAGGAGAGGAGCCGAGGAGGCCCTTGGTTGATGACAATGGTTGCGGTGCTCCGTCCCTCCGGGTCTCTCTCTCTCTCTCTCACCGTTTTCTGGACTCACGCCGGTCTCTCCTGCATTGCATTGCATTGCATTCATCCAATCTCCCCAAAACCATGTCACTATGACTTGCAATGTGCATATGTGACATTTCTAGACATTTCTAGACATTTCTAGACATTTCTACAACGGGGATGATAGAGCAACACCACTGGTCCTTTAACCCTTTAAGCCTCTACATGGCTCATACGCTTCGGCGTCTGAAATAGGCCTAGCGGCGGCTTGTAAATACCTTTATCATCTATGTTGCGGCTTCTAAACGATTGTTGACCTACAAATTTGAGCCCGTTTAAGGCTGGCTATTAATGCTTCAAATAGTAATAACCAAACATGTGCTTCAAATAGTAATAACCAAACTTGTGCTTCAAATAGTATAAACCAAACCTGTGAAATCATTTGATTGAGTAGGTGTCGGGACTTCATACCCGTAAAGTGCTCATAGTTACAAGTTGAACAAAATCATGATTCCAATTGGTTTAAAGTTTCTACATATTTTGCAATTGTACATAAGTTGATTCCCTTAGCTGAGCTTGCCAATGTGAAATTTGAATGGTTATTGAGCACACTATCTTACATGTGGTTCTGTTGAACCATGATATGTTTTCCAAGTCCAATCACGGAGAAATCCTGATTGTGCTGACCAAAGTGCCAGTAGAAATTGCAAGTTGATTGAGCTCGGGGAGGGAGTCTTTTTGTATTCTAGTCATTTCCAATTTCAACTTTCAACCATAGCGTTGAAGAGATTCATTTTTCATCTTTAAGAGCATCCACACCCATCAAGAAATGGCCCTCCAAATTCAAGTTTAGTTGATTGAATTTGACATTCTATTTGTGATTGGTACATTGACTATTTGACGTGCACTTTTGGTACGTGAGGGGCCTTCAAGGGTGAGAGCATCCGCACCCGTGCCCCTGAACAGTGGCCGCACTCCCGAGTTGCGGGCCCGGGCTGGGAAATCCTCCCCACCGCAACACCCTGAACTGTGAAAGTTGTTGCGGGCTCACAAAATAATGGCCAGGCCACGCCAATTTCAGGAGTCTCTCAAGAATTTTGCGAGCCCAATTGTAGGAAGATCTTCCATTTTTATCAAGACCACTTTTGTTTAAGGAGCAGGAGGGGACCCACTTTCACGATCAAAATAGCAATAAAAAAGGGACCACAAATGAGAGTTCAAGGATGCAATGATGTAGGTCCCGCAGTTTCTTGTCTTGTGTCAGAGATGGACTCTTTTTGGAGAGATTTACTGCGGAGGGGTGGGGCTCATAAAATTTGGGGAGCCGCGTAAGGCTGTCAGGGCCCTCAGACGAAGGTATTTAGTGTCTCGCACCCCGCGCAGGGGTGCGGATGCTCTGAGGGACTGTGATTTCAAGAGCTCTTCAAATATAGATGAATAATTTTAGCTAGTCACCTTTAGCAAGCTGAGTGGAGATGCTCTAATGCTCAGTTCATCATAGCACAGCATCCTATGTAATTAGTTGTGCATTGATAAGGTAGAGGCTCATATTCCCGACTGAATTTCAGGTTTGCATACTTAGACTTGTGAAAGATTTTTTTTGGGATGCTCCGCAAAGCTATTGCAAAGGCATCCCCAAAAAAATTAAATTTTTGAGCATTTATACAATTTTCTATGAATTTTTGAGTCTGAAGGCATAGAATGACCATTAACCATTCACTAGAGTCCTACATTCATGAGAGGTTGGATTCTGAAAATAGAACGCTTTGACACCAATGAGAACCAATCATAAACTTTCAGTTTTCCCAAGTATGGACGTAATTAGAACCTTCTTGGATACTTTCTCAAGTAAGGCTGCTTGGTTCCTGACACCCTTTCCCCAATCAGTAGGGGTCGGAATTGCAACCCGCTCGTGAATACAACCATTTACCTTAGTAGGATGTGGAGTGACTGTATTCTTTCTTAGATTTGAAAATTACGACTGCTTGTAGCTCAGATCTTGATGGTAAAAAAAACTGTGAATCAGGTGTATGTCTATACAATTTTGACCTTCATGGAAATATAAAACATGAAGAAGAATTTGAATTGGTTGGCAAAAGCATAAATTAACCCCTAATGTCGAAATCAACCCGATCAGGGTCGATTTCGGTCCGGTCAGGCTCGCAGTTACTAAATTCAGATCAAATGAAGTTTTTTTTGGAAAATTGTAGAGATTTTTAATACCTTTCCAAAGAGCCATTTCATGCTTCAAAATTCCTCGTATTTTAGGAGATATCCACAGTCAAAGTTTAAAAACACTAATTGAAATCTGCCCAAAACTGCCCAAACTGCGGTATATGCTCATTTTATTCTCAAAAACTGCCCAAAATCAATTAAATTGCAGAAACTTCAAAAATTCACTATAAATTGAGATTTTACTTTTTTCCAAGTTTTGATTTTTGTTCAAGTTAATAAGGTTTTAAGTCCTGATTTCACCGATTGGATTTTCAATCCAATTATTCTGCACATGACTTTTTAATTGTCAAAAATTGGCCTTTGTAGTTGAATTTCAGCATACCTCTATGTGAATAATCAAGCATTTCTTTAGGTTTTATAGGTCGTATGAGGGTAAAAATTGCAAAGGCATGTTCCCAACTCACCTAAAAACAAGAATGTGAATAGCCTTATATCAAATTTTCTACCAAAAATGGTTTTTTCGGCCCTCAAAAAACTAGTTATTCTTTTTTCAACAAGTAAAAAAACTTTTTTTCCATCTTTAAACATTATGATCTCACAATTAGTAAGGAGTTTGAATTTAAGATTTGACATCCATATGGACATACAAGTAAGGTACAAGATCTTATGGTTGCATACGCAAAAATACATCAAAACTAAATAATTTGCACCTTGCATTTAAAGAGGGCAGTTTTGAGGGTTTTCTGCAATTTTGAGGGCATTTGACATTAGGGGTTAAACTAATTACATTTGAACCCTCAAATGGGCTCCAAAGAATTGACATACCAAGCTGTATCAAGTTAGCTAGTGTAGGTAGGCAAAGGACAATTTTTTTGTCCTTCAAAGGTTGTCATTTTGAGTGAAAGACACTCGGTACATGCGGTAATGGAAGAGTATTTCCCATTTAATATTTGAGGAGGGTCTGCCTCATTCAGCCATCACCATCCCTTCGTCCACCCATGCTATACAACCAACTCCACACCACCGCATACATACCTAGGGGGACGGGTAGATGGTGAATCCCAGCTTTGACTTCTTTCCATAGTCCACTAACAGCCTCTCCAGTAGCAGTGACCCTAGACCGGATCCGGTACCTCCTCCCACTGCATTGAACACCAAGAAACGCTGCAGTCGCGTGCAGTTAATGAATTAAAAAAATTGATTGATGATCACCTCAAGAGGGCTACATTTAAGGGGAAAATTTATTTGAAGGAGAGCATATTCAACGTTAGAACAATCGAGTTATGAACATTGACCTCAATTCTATAACAAATTTATCAAGTGACAAAAAGAGCATTCTTTTATCTATGAATGTCTTGTTCAACTTTGATCTACTATGTGACGTTCTAAAGTTAAAGGTCATATGGCAAGGAACCATAGAAAACTTGGTTATGATTTCAACTATGCTATGAAATGTAAGAAACTAAGAAAAAAATAAGAAAGAACCGTTTTAATATATTAAATGCATTTAAGTTGTGATTTACAATCCCTTTTCTTTTGAACATAGAACACAAATTTATATCAAATTATTGAAAGCGTTCCGTGTTAGCAACGACACAATTTTGTCAAAAAAGTATAAGAAGATTGTTAAAGAAAAAATACATGAACAGATTTTTCCAGCACTACTGTAAAAAAACCTTGTTTGAGCTCTACAACAAAACATCATTGAAATGACTTAAACAATAGCGTTAAAACTGAGTCTTAAGAAAAACATTATTTGGAGCTGTTATATTATGTCATTCTTGTGCCACAAAAGTGTCATTAAAATTTAGATGGATATTGTATATTTATCAATTTTTGTTACAATATACTTGAAGTTAAATCACAAATGCACAAAGTGCCCTCAACCAACATACCTTCTACAATGGAATACATACAATTCTACAACAAAAAGATACAACCACTAAAATCTAAACACTAATACACAAAATACACAAAATACAAATAAATAACCACAGAAAAAAATAAAAATAAACTCATAACATCACAATAAAAATTTAAAAAATTTAAAAAAAATAAAAAAAAATATATAATGTAAACAAAATAAATTAAAATAATAATGATAATAGAAATAAAATAAAATTAAGAATGATTTTCTTTACAACACCCTAAAAGGTTAAAGGGCCCTTCATTTATGCTAGTATCACAATACTGTAACACCATAGTAGGTTCATTCTTAAATAATTCTAAATATTAAAAATGGAAAAATAAATAAATTATGAAGACATAATAACAAAAATAGAATAAATTAGTTTATACAATATTTTGTTATTTCTAGGCCATTTCAGGTCATTTTTACTGATTTGTTTTGCCAAAAAACAAAAATTGAGAAATTCAAATTTTAAAAAATGAACCTTAATTTTTCAAAATAAATAAATATTTGTGTGGGGAAGACCAAACCTGTTATGGTGTTACAGTATACCAAAGTCAATTAATTAATTATATTAAAATATAAACATGAATATGAAGATTATAAATCTAAATCTAAATATAAACATAAATAAAATAAAAGTAGAATGAAAGAAAGAAATAATGTATAGAAATAAATAAATAAATATTTGAAGTTATTGGCACCAAGGGAATTACACCTAATAATGGTACTAATTACACATGATTCATAAGGAATTCAGAAGGAAGGTGATGGAGAAGGGGGTCGACCATTCTCAGCAACGAAGGGCCTCCCCTGAATTCCTCCCCTCCGCAATGGCAGTGTGCGCAGAATGAGCTGGGACTCGGACTCACTCATACTCGCTTCACTTGCTCTTGCTGCTGCTGCTGCTGCTGCTGCTGCTGCTCCACTCGTCGTCGACGTCGTCCACTGCCCCTCCGGATCTCTACCGTCGCCGCCGCCCCGCCTCTCCAACCATGTAAGCCACGCTCCCCTCCCCTCCCCTCCCCTCCCCCCCATGCATGCGTATGTCTCTCCTCGGATGGGCCAATTCCTGGATGCAGTATGACTGTCTGGGGGATCTGTGCACCATATGGCCGGGGCCAGCGAGCGTTTGGAATCACTCGGGTGGGTCACTAGATCATGGACCACCGCGTGTCGCGTTGCGTTGGGGCGGGCTAGCTAGCTAGCTGGCTGTGATGGCGGGAGGGAGGCAGTGGAGTGTCTAGATTCGGGATTGCACCGGAAACCCTAGAATTCTAGAACGTGCTGATGGTCGACCGTGGGATGGATGGATTCTCGGTTGAGGTGTGGGGAGGGGGGGTGTTGCATGATGCGGGGGGTTTGTTCTTGTATTTTAGGGTTTGGGAGCTGTGGCGTGGATGTGTGGGGAGTGTGTGGGAGATGCTAGGGTTGGCGGAATCTTGAGTTGTGTGTGAGGGCAATGAGCTGTTGTGTGCGATGGGGTGTGGCGTTGTTAGGTTGTAAGTATGGATGGTGAAATGGTGGTGTGCTACGGGATTGGTGTGCAGGGCTGCTGAGGCTGAGGAGCAACACCAGGAGGCCCCGCAGGAGGAGGTAGCAGAGGAGAAGGCGGAGGAAACGCCCTCGGAGGAAGAAGCCCCGGTGGAGGAGGAAGAAGACGCGCCGGCGGAGGAGGAGGAGGAGGAAGAGGAAGAAGAGGAAGAGGTGCACGACCCGAAGCCGGAGCTGGAGAGTTCGTGCAAACCGAAGTGTGTGAAGCAACTACTGGCGTTGCAGGTATATGATCGTGTTTGGCGTGATGAGAAGCATGGATGATTGCTTTGTTTATGTGTCGAATCGAGTGGGCGATTGTGAGGAGGAAATGTGGTGGAGCGTCGCATGGCGTTGTAGCAGGCGGCAGCGAAAGTAGCATGGTGGATGTGGGCCGGGTGGAACAGGAGGAGGGGAGTGATCTTGGTCGAGGTGTTTCTGGCTCTGTTTGGTTGGGGGACCCGGGGCTGTGGGGTTGTGGGCTCCCTGTGTGGAAGAAGAAGCAGAAGTTGGTGGTTGTGGAGGTGGATTTGGGGTTTTTGTGGGGTCAATGTACTGGGGGATGGGGCATTTGATGGATAAATGTGGTTGGTTTTTGTCAGGCTTGTGAGAAGCGGGTGGAAGAAGATGAGGGCGGAGAGAAGCACTGCACAGGGCAATATTTCGACTACTGGGGTTGCGTGGACAAATGCGTAAGTGTTTTCTGAACGAATGTTTGGAGCGGGTGTTTGAGTGTGGCAGTGAAGCGCGCTTTGAGTGGATTTGGGTTTGTCCCTGTGCGTGTGGGATTGTGGAGGATGTTGCATACACTTGGTTATTAGTGTTTTTGTCACTTGGCCAGTTAAGGATAGTCTGTGAAGGGAGTAGCGAGTATCTTACACGAGATGGAGATTTATTTCGAGCAATACTAGGGAGTGAGGTTCCGGGTTTAGGGTTAATGCTTGACTTTTGATATGGTCGTGCGATTTGCGCGTGTGTCGTGTTCTGTTGGTTTTGGTTGATGGATTGTGCTATGTGTGCCACTCAAGAGATTCTGAGGATGGGTTTATGTTGGCTGTTGCACAGGCGGCTCCTAAGGTGTTCAGGAAGCTCAAGTAGAAGGTGGATGTTATCGCTGCAGTGGATACGTATGTGTTGAAGCCTCTGGCAAACTTCCAGGTGTCTAATTGAAAGGTAGAGATAATGTCCATTTTTGCAGGCACTTTTTAGGGTCGCCCAAATAAAGCAATTTTAGTTTATTATCGCATCCTTATTAAGGTGGTGCTGTTATGGTGTCTTTTTCCGTGATTCTCTAAGGTGTCGTCTGGATTCGGTGAATGGGTAATGTGCACTTTGTTTTCGATGGTCTGGAGCATGTTCGGCTGGTGAGAGGCTTGGTGAGAGGTAGTGGGCTATTGCGAAGCAGGTGCACGAAATTCGAATCCGGTATATTTGAATTGGAGTGGATTGAGCTTGGAGTTCTTGAGCTGGGGTCTTATGTTTTGTGTGTTGTGTTAGCAGTTTGTATCGTGTGTCGCAAGGTTTGCTTTTGGCCATCATACTTTGCTTAAATGCGTTTTGCTGGACGTGCTTGTTCTCTTATATGCTTTTTCGGGGTTATGGTGTGGTTCCTTGTTATGGTTCCTTGCGCAGGGTGCAGTTTTCAAGAGAGGCTTTTGTCTGAATGTTGCCTGAAAGCAAAAGGTTAATGATTTTGAATATTCCCTGTGAAACAATTGTTCGGAATAGGATTTTCATCAGTTGAGCCAATTTCACCATTTCTTTGGGATGTGCCTTAAGTTGAAACTGCTAATGGTTGAGGATGTTTTGCTGGTCGACTTTTTACTCGACGACTATTTGTGTCAGATTTATGCATCTAAAGTTACTGTAGTGTGAAAGTCCTAACACGTGTTTTTGAAACTCGATTTTCAGAGTTAGAGTAGACGGTCAGAAACACAATTTGCTCTGAAGGATCTATGATTGTGCCTTGCATTAATTGCTTTGTGAGTTACCTTGCAGGTAAACTATTGCATTTGGGCTCACGTGCACAGCATGCCTGTGAAAACATCTGTCTGGTCTTGTATGACAACCGTTGTACCGCCTGATCGAATATCTGTGAGAAGTAAGTTATGTAGTGGGCATGCTTATTGCAACAGGGGATTAGTTCTGTTCTTTGCATTATTCATTCATAACTCCACAGATGCTGCATCTTAACCCTCTAAGCCCTTCCATGTCTAATACCCTATGGGTGAAATTGCATATAAGACAAGTGACATGACTCTGCTGTGGGGTTTCTCACATCAGTAGGGGTAACATAGAGCTCACCTTGAACTCCTACAATTCCTTGACTATTTCTAAACGAAAACACTCCCAAAATTGCTGTTTCCAAACCAAAGGGTTACATCTCCAATAGTAGATTTTGATTGATTTGATCACTATTTCTATTAATTTTGCCTTGAAGATCATGTACTAATTTTTTTGTTAAATATGACCCAATAGATTAGACAATTTTAAGTAACAAGCATTGGTTTTTCTATCCTACCCAAAAAGGATTAGCAGACTTTGATGAGCTTTTTGAAATTCACCAGTTTCTCGAAGAATGATTTTGGTCATTGTTCACAAATTTTGTTCTCAAATGCTTTAGATTACATTCTTCTAGTGTCTTTGTAACAATACTACTTCATGTCTTTGTGTTTATACTGTATATAATCTTCAACTTCAACTAAATTCTCTTTATATGTTGTACCTTTCTCTCGACGTGCTTTATAGCTCTTTCAATTTGATAGTGGGGTTCTTTTGAATTTTGATTCATTTGGCTTCCTCCTTTCATCTGGAATTATTGTTTGAATGCAATTGAGCCTCAAGTGCAATTCAATAATAGGAGACGATGGTGGCTCCCATAGAAGTATTTGGATGTAGTTATGTCTTGTGTATTAGCCTTTGTATGAGATGCAAAGACATGTGGCAACTTCAATGCAAATTTTATCAGAATTTTTCATTGCCAATTTAATCTTAAAGTGAAACCATTGCTTTTTAGAGAAAAGAGAGATTGCGAGGTTTGACAAGGTTCCAGAAAGGATTACAATAGGAGTGAACTTTGCAAGAGAGAATAAATTTAAATGTGCTATTGGCAGTGAGCAAAGAACCTAATATCGGTTCTATTGATGTTGAAGCTCAAGGTACTTGGTAATTAGAAGCAGTAGATAAAGTTGTTGTAGAATAATTTTGTTGGTGGAATTCTATTCCACATATCATGCTTGCCATTTATTGATGGAAATGATAAAAGCAGTGGGGAATAGCACACTGTTGGCAATAATTATCTAAAGCTTGATTCTTTTTGTGCAAATCTTCCTAGAATTATGAAGCTAAAATTGGTATAAAACTAGAGCCATTTCATAAGAATTAGGAAGAAACCGGTTGTCCAATTACATATGATAGTTGCATAAGCACTACAAATAGACCTTCCTAGCATTTTTTGTGTCATTCTTCAAGAAGACAATATTTCTTGAAGTGCCTTGATATAAGTGGGGAGAAAAAGTGGAGAATATATTGCAGAGCAAATTGAAGCAACAATTTTGGAAGTTTGAGTACAAAAAGTTGTTTAAGTTGTAATTGTCAAATCAAGCAACTACAAAAAGGCATGAAGAATTATAAAAGGCAAGTTTTGGCATGTAACTTGGAGTGGATGTGCTACACATGGATTGGATTTGGCTTTAGAAGACTTAAGTAAATTGACATGCTTATTGAAGGTTGTATCTGATGTTAACCCCTAAAGTTCTAAGAGAGCCAAAATGGCTCTTTGCGATTCTAGTCAGGCCACTGTGGGTGCGTTTTATTTTTACAAATTTTGAGACTTCTTTTGGTTGTAGATGTGGACGGTAGCTTTCCATAGAGCCAAAAAAATCAACATTTGGACTCACGGTTCATGAGTTAGAGCGTTTTAAAGATTTCAGCCAAACTTCGGGCAAGCTCTCAGCCACTGTGAATGCAACAAATTCTGCCCAAAACTGCCCAAAACTGCCCAAAACTGCCAAAATCTGCCCAAAGACGAAACTTCGAAATTCCACCAAAAATTGAGATTTTGATAATTTTCACATATAAAAATTCCTATATATAGAAGGCAGTAGAGCATGTTCCTGTCGTTTGGATTTTCAATCCAAGAATTTTTCATATGCTATTTTTATTGTCAAAAAACTGCCTTTGTTTGTGAATTTCAGCATACCCCCTAGTGGAAAATGATTTTTTTGGCAACCTTCCACATTTTTTTTGAATATGATATATTTTAAACATGTATCTAACTCACTTAGGAACAAGAATATGGAGAGACTCATTCCATATCTATTTTAAAAAATGGTTTTTTGGGCCTTCAAAACTTTGTTGTCCCCTTTTTGCGCAAGGAAGAAAAACTTATTTTTCAACTTTGAACATTACGATCTTGCAATTGGTGAGGAATGAGTGTGTGAGATTTGGTGGTCATTTAGACATAGAAGCTAGCTACACAATCTTACGGTTAGATGTACTAAAAAAGACCCCAAGTTTGCAAACTCCACCTTGCTTTGAAGAGGGGCTGTTTTGAGGCAGTTCTGATGAAAAATACCCTCAGAACTTTAGGGGTTAAATTAGTCAAAAGATTTGTTACTAATCACCATAAAAAAGCATTGTATTATTTTGGGAGTTTTCAAAACAAGAGAAGGATTTGAGATATTGAGGCCACAAGAACTAAATATGCTACAAATTTCATAATGTTGAAGACGTTATTGGATGTTAAAGTGCCTTAACAAATTAAATTTCAAAATGGTGCAATTGGATAGGAGATGATTTCAATGGCAGCTGAGGAATTTGTAGATTCAACGATGTTGAATATGCAATTTTTAAAAGATGTGAGATTGTGTGGTTTTTAAAACAATTAGATTCTAGATAGTTATAATTGGGCAAGTTTTATGAGTACATTGATCAATTCATCGAGCGTGTAAAATATATGAAAGAGGCTGGCAGTTTGAATGCAGGTTTAAAACAAAGATTTGAGAGGATGCTTTGATATTGGTGGTGGTTTTTCCATTGCGTATGCATTTTGTAGGATTTTTTTGGATCCAAAGTGGAAATTGGAAGGCCATCAGAAGGACAAAGACGTCATGAATAATAATTATAAAATTAAAACAATGATGTAAAAGAAGAAGCACAAATAGAAAAAGAATTTACCTAGTATAGAAATTCTAAGGATTTATTCTTGTTCCTTTATAATTTTGTTATCCAAAGGAATCTGCAGCTTATATGTTGTGGAGTGTATTTGAAGCTGAGACTTTTCTTTTGCAATTGTAGCAACGAAGATTTTAAGACAAGCCATTGTAGCCTCTAATTGTGAAAAAAGTTAGTCAACATTTGATTTCATCCATAATTAGTGATGTAATATGTACAAATAAAGTGATCCAAAATAAAATACTCAATATTATCTCCAATGAAAATTTTACAAAAGAAACAAATTCAAGTGGAGGTAGAGAAAATACAAGTCAAGAAGATATAAGAAAAAGAAAAGGGTCTTTTATTTTGAATGCATTAAAACAAAGTTGGTCCTTTTGTTTTCTTTTAAATATTCTCAAGGGAATTTTAAGATTTAAAAAATGTGCATGATTTCTCTTCACTGCATGATATTTCTTTAGTTTACAGTGATGTGCTAGGATGAGTACCTACATGTATACCAAATTGTTTCTATGACTGAATAGAGCAAATTTTTCTAAGCTAGCGCACATCATTCTCAAGCGGGCAAGCATGCACCGATGTCGAGGTTTGTTTCTCATGAGGCAAAGTTGTGATGAATATTTCAATAAGGCTTTTCATAAAGATTCATTGAAAGGTCAATTTTTGAGCACATTTTGGTGCAACAGATACCATGTAAAATATGTGTTGCCCCCAGATGAACATTAGCTTACTCCACTCCTTGAATTGTTTAAATTCTTCTTGAAAATCTGGAACATCAATTCTTTGTTCCCTGGAGTTTTGTGTGGCCGATGAGCTATTTGTTTGTTTGTTTATTTATTTATTTTGTTTGATTAACTTCTTCCTCTCAGGTACTCGTACAACTTCAAGTCGAGATGCTCCTTGAAACTCAATTTCCAATGTCCTCTTGGTTTTTAGAGATTGTGGCCGAATACTTCTTTTTGTCTATTGCCCCCTTTGCTTTTTCTAAGATATTTTCTTCACTCCACCCATTTTCTAAGCCAAAGTTTGAACATGAGATGAAAGAAATTTTTCCACTGCTTCAACAAGCAAGCACTTGACTAGCATTAGCTCCTACAACCATCTTTTCTATAATGACGGTCCATGTACCACCTTCCACGCTTGTGTTTGTTTTTGCACAATCCACCTTGCCTTTATTCATTCTTTCATCCACTACTCCAATCGATTTAGAGAGACTTGTTTTTCCTTTAGTACTTTTATCCTGGCTTGGAGCAATAAGCGGAACAATAAATGAAACTATGTTCCTTTTTTTTCTTTGACTCCTGGCCACCTCAGATGCCTTTGCCAACACAATTTATTAACCCGTAAAGGCCCTTAGTGTTTTTGGAGCCCAAATTGCCAAAAACATACTCGATTGATAGTGACCTATTGTTTTTAAATTTAGACTTGATATTTAATATTCAACCGCAGGATCTTGTAATTACCTTATTCAAAAAGGTATATACCAATTTTGAGATGAATCCACTATACAAATTGCAAGATTATAATGTTTGAAATCACTATTAAAGATTTTTTTGCTACTACCCTGAGAGTATACCGAAGTTTTGATGCCCAAAAACTATACTTTGCAAATACATTTGATCCATGGAGGATCATCAATTCCTTTAGATATAGAAGTTAGTTATAACCTTACAAAGTTTGAGCCTCATACATGGAAATAATCCTTGATTTTGTGAAACGAAGTGTACTGAAATTGCCTTACATTCTCCAAAATTAAAATTACTTAAAGGGTAATCTAAAAATGTCCAACTGGAAATCCGAATAGTTTGTCTAAAGAGGGAAAGAATCACTAGAAATTTCATTGCAATTGGAGTAGATCTCGAATTTTGGAAGTGTAAATTGTATATTTTACTTTTATTTTAAAGGGCAGCTTTGATTAAAGGGGGTTGTGCGGATGGACCCCTTACCATGTCATAAATACTAGATGAAATTTATTAAGCTTGGATGAAAAAGGAAGATTGTATGAAATAATTTATGTCGATGAAAATGTATTTGGATGAAAATAAAGCTTTGGATGATAAATGTCATTTGGATGAAAATTTTAACAACCTCTTTAGATGGAAATGGTTAGGTGAATGATAATTTTCTATTGGATGAAAAATGTCATAAATGTATATGGATGAAAAAATATTGGACCTATCATTTTGCAAGTGTCTACCTTTTGCAATTTTGACTTGTCACTTTTTGCCCTTGTGAATGACGGGCAACTTGGGCAGAAAATGTGAAAATTTGATTGGTTATTGGTTGCCTAGATGTAGAGCAGATTCTTCCAAAATTCATAACTTTTGCATCGTAACTCCAAATGCTTTTAAATTTGCATCATTAGAAAGACACCGTTGAAAGCTACATGAAATAAAAATTTCAAAAAACAATGAAATTCTAAAACCTTAGAGTAGCCTACCTAGAAGTGTTGCAACCAGAATATGGTCTCATTGGCCTTTAGGGTTAACTTCATGCAATATTGGGAGGACAAACCTTTGATACATAAATAATTTTTTAGGAGCCTCTGTTCAAATCTCAAGTGCCTTGAACACTTAGGAGAGACTGTTCTTCAGGCATCTCTTTCATTGCTCTATCATGGTGTAGTTTACATTTTGTAAACAAATCTTCATTAAAGATCAAGTTTGTAACACTACCGGAATGATTCCCCGCCCATTATAATATAGTGTGGCAAATTCTTCGTGACATCAATAACGACCCATTTTAATATATTCTAATATATTGTGGCAAATTCAACTCGACATCAATATTAAATAACAACGAGATTAGAGATTGTCGCAAGTGGTGGATTTGTTTCATTGGTTTTCATAGTTATACATTAGGGTTTTAAGATGTTCAATCTTCTTTAGATATGTTTATATATCTTATGTAAAATAGTTAATGCTATTATATGTGTAAAAAATCATTCAAACTTAGTTGTATCTAGAATGCTTATTAAATGACTTATTTATAATTCAAAATAATTTTTGACATTAACGTACATTTTTTGAGAACTGTCATTCTTATTTTTTAATATCTTTTTATTACATTTTACATCCATTGCATGAAATAGTTTTTACATCAATATATATTTCATACATATGATTGTGAAATTTATTTCATTTTAAAATTCAAACTTCATATCTATCACTTTTAGTTGTTAATTTTCATTTATTTTTAAAATATCAAATAATACTATAGCAAATGCTTTTATAAAAAATGGAAATAGTACTAAAAAAATTGTTTTAAAGAATGATCTAAAATAGGTCTTTAAAACAATTGCTTACAAGAACCATGCTTTGTTTTTCTTCAAAGCTCTTCTAGTTTTTCTTTTTTTCAAAAGTTATCCAAAAATCACATCTTAATATGAACGTACAAAGTGCCTGTCAAATTCTCAAATGTGTTTTAGCTAGACCTCCTTTGTTCTTTAGAAATTTGATTACAATCTATAAGATGCCAATATTAGTGTTCTATACATCTGATGAATAGAAGATTTTAGAATAGTCATAGATGGCATAAATTAGAACTTCAAACACCTTCCAAAAGTTCTTTGTTTTAATACCTTTGTGCAAGTATGAATTTCGTATAAAGAAGAGCAATTGTGAATCATCTATGCTTCATTTTGTGTTGAAGTATTCACCAAAATTTCCCAATATTTAATTCAATAAAATTTTCTTGAAAAGCATATCTAGACAATTGACATATCATACTTCAATCCATTACAACAAATTTCATCTTTAAATTGTCAATAACATTTTGGATTATCAAATGCAAAAAAAATTGTGAATTTCCTGTTTTAAAATATAGGAAATAATTGGTGCTAGCAATCATAGATCCAACAGTATGGACATAATCCAAAAGTCATAATTTAGAAATATTTTTTTAACATCAATTTAAATGCTTTTCTAGTTTTATTTTATGATGGAGCTTTATAATTCTACAAATGTGGAGAACAGTTGGATTCTTTAGTAATTGAAAACCTATGTTTTTAATCTAGCATGTTTGAGAAAATTTTAATTTGGAAAGGACAGCATCGTGGTGTACGATTTGATTGATATCCAACACCACCTAGATGATACCCACCTGATACTTAAGTAATACCCAAGTAATACTTAGATGATACCCGCCCAATACTCAGGTCCTCAGGCTCCAGGTGACATATAGCTCGTCGTGATGGCCGGCAGGGTGTTGATGATACAGTGTTCCGGTGGTCTTGCCATGGTAGTTTTTCGACGCATGTAGTACTAATAAATTATTTTAACTGCGAAAGAGAAGTCCAGGGTGGTCTTGAATATCAAACATTAGGCACTCGATCGAATTCAAGTGACCAATTCCCTGGCTTCTGAAGCTGCGACTTATCATATATTGTCTCGATCACTGCAACACCTACTGCGGTATGGTCCCAAATGCCATGGCCCGCAGATATGTGTAGACCATAGCAGATCGTTGAGGTTAGACTGTTCAAAGCAATAGAATTTTTAATTAGGAGACATGATCAATATGCAGGTGAGTAAGTTACATATATACAGTACTTTTGAAGTGGTTGATAGTACTAAGTAGGAGTAATGTCTTTCCTTTCGTAACTTCTCCACGTGCCATGTTGCAGCCGTGTGAATCTTTCTTCACCTGGTCCAGTGCAGGAGCATAATTTACTAGTCTGCGTGGGAGGCGTGATCCGCACAATGCTGCGCATGTGGGGTGGTGGATACTTCGTCCATCATACAATTCAGTAGACGAGACAACAATGCCGACAGACGGAAGAAGCAACTACTACTACTGCAGGGTGCACAAAGTGACTAGAATAGGTGACGTGTAACCTTCCGAACTAATTGCAGGGGCCACCGAACTGGATCAAAGTGTTATAATTATTCCATAAGCTGAATCATCAACTACAGTACCATTGAATCCCAGATCCGCCGGTCCAGATAGATTGAAGCCGACTTAAGAATAATAGATATTTCTCGCCTTTTCATTCGACGGATGGTATGGACTTCGGGAATACGCAACATCTTGACGTCGGGATTCACAGCTACTACTTTTACCATGCGTGTGCAGTGGGGATGGCACATGGGGCTGGCTGTCTTTATGTCTCTGCCAGACATGGGGAGTCGATATACAATACTACAATATGTTCTCTCAGATAGTGATGCTAGGAATATCTCATGGCGTGGGTGATGGCATGTAGCTTTAGCCTTTGGGAATTGATGCTGCTTTTGTCCCTCCGGAGCAGTTGCTTGGGAGATGGGAAATTGGGACAGCAATTGTGACTGCATGGGTTTGGAAAGAGTAAAGAGCTGGACTCTACACTAGTCTATTGCAACTGTAGCAGCAGTTAGCAGCTTTCGGAAAAGAAGGAAGATGATGTTTACTGGTGCTGCTTCTTTCAAGGAATTTTTTTCCGTGAAGATCAAGTAAACGCTACAGGTTATTACACAATAGCAGTGTTGAAAACGCTAACAGTGTTGAAATGCTCCTTCAGCAGATAACACTGACCAATTGCAGTCAATCCCCCAAGCACCCCAGATTGGAAAGAAAAGTGATTGTGAATCTCGATCTTTGCAATGACAGTTGCTAGTGCTGAGTCAGACAAGTTTATGTTGATTCGATTGAATAAAAAACGATCTCAGGAAGATTCATATTCTGACAAGTTGGCTCCTGTATTTAATTAATTCGAGGTGACATCGGATAACTGTAAGAGGCGTTTCATGCTGATATGTATCCGAAACGAATGGCGGTGACGGTTGATTCAAAACCTGTGGTTCACACTGATCGGCGGAGGTTGTGTGAAAGGCGCGGTTCAGTTTCAGGCTTGGCAAACTGCTGCTTACCCCTCAGGTTGGCGAGAAATTAACGTACGGCGGAAGTTGACGGTGTTACTTAGAACGATGGATTTCAGGAAGTGTAAATTTCAGAGACATTTGGGGTCCGGTAGCAAATGGATCTCTAATGGTGTGAAATGGACCAAGTGGAGGATACGATGTCAGCATTGAGATTCGGGTCCCTTGGGTTATCGAAGGGCTGGTCAAAAAGTATACGGAACACTCTGGAAATCGATGTGTCCAGTGCGTTTCGATTCAACTGTAGCACTCAGTTGACGTAAGAACACCTGCGCGGCATTGTGGCAAATTAGATACTTATTTTCTGCAACGTGATCATGTTGTTGATGTAATTTTTCTGGAAGCGGTGCGGATCAAGCGATTGAATCAAAATCAAATTATTATCTAGTGTGAGATTCAGTAATTCACTACGTAATTTATTGCAGACTGGCGACAGCGATGTTCAATCATTGGTTTTACTTGAAGCAGCAGAGCAAACGTAAACTAAAGATACTCCAGAAGTAGCTCGAGAGGTGAGAGCTCTGGGATGTGAGCCGTTGACAACGTGAAGTGGGTAATATTGCTCACGGGAAACTGGTCTAAGTTCCTGGAACATGAGTCCACCGTACGATCACTACTCCAAGTCGACGCTTACTAAACTAATTATGTTCCGACAGAGATTGATGCTCCAACGTCACAAGCTGCAAATTGCCAACTTGGGTGCAATCACTGGAACTGTGGGCATCTATTGAGATACTCAAAACTGAGTCTTCATGAAGAGTGCTGCGCCACGTGATTGCGTAATTTGCAAGCCTTTTAGTTGTACTGATATTGGTTGACTCAAGTACTGCGATTCTTAAATCCGGCCTGGACTCTAAATTCAATGTTCAGTAAGTCAGTTTATATTATTCCAATTCTTACAGGATAGATGTGGCGTTATTAAAATTCGACTATGAAGACGGAAAGCAGCTTCAGCATGGCTCGGAGACCCCGCTGCAAGATAACATATCAGTTACAATTCATGTCTAACAAGTATTGTTCTAGAATTTAATGAATACCATGTCGAGGTAGGCCGGCTTATTCTGCATTAGGCTTTGAATTATTATATAATTTGTTCAGTATAACTACATGCTTATGGAAATTTTCATAGAAGTCTAATATTTACTGTATGCTACACATCCTGTGCAATGCACTAGGGGTTAATTCATGGTAACAGGACCTGTAACCAGGGGGTTAATCGTGTACTTTCTTAAAGGTAAAAGAACCTTACTTGTTCATGACTCTTATTCAGATGCCATGTCTTTACTCTATCACAAGTGAAACATTGCAATGGAATTTCTTCATTTGGTTTAAAAATAGATCAAACAAACAATACGGATCCATATTCGCATGTTGTAGCCAACACTAAACTGTTTATATGCAAAATTTTATGCAGCAGTGCGTTTTCCCTTCCCAGTCATGTTGGAAAAGAGACTCCAGGAACAGAAAAGAAAGTTGGTAGTCAAGTGCACGCACCTACAGAATCTGGAATTGGAGACATCATGGATCATATCCGCAATTGACTTGGGTTCCTTGTAATTTTAAACTACTTGAAATTGAGGTCACCCAAACAGTCTCAGAAAATGAGAAGAAAAATAACTGGATTCCATGAATCTGGCTTCTGAATCAAGCCTGCCCGGCCACACGACCAGATGATCAGCCGGACAAGCCTCAGCTGCTCAGCATGCTACATACACCACATACAATGACCTGTTTCACTGATTCCAGTGTTCCACCATTCGAAAGCTGGGTTAGCTTACAATGTCATAGATAATTACCCAAAGATGATTTAAAAAGAGGGCATAGAGAGGGGACACGTAGTAAGAGTCAAGACTATAATGGAAATACAGGCTTTAGATGAGATTTTGGTCACAGAAGAATTTGAGAGTGTTGAAAGAGCCTCGTAGTAACTTCAAAGCTCCATGATGGACACCGTTTTGGGGCAGCAACTGTGAAGTTAGCAGGTGGCACCGTCGAAGTGGAAAACCTTGTATGTAAGACCTCGCTTAACACGCTACAATGGATGTGCTTGAAGTTCATTGAGCATTGTTAACAAATTAAGTATTCAAATTATACACGTAGGTTAAAAATACGATAGACCACCAAAAAAAGTAGAAGGTATTGAGATGGGTCGCAGAGAGAGTATCATGTTTAGATGAATCTTTGTTTGAGATAATATCCAGAGATAATATATTATATTTCACATGCACTAGTTCTATTGAATTGCCATGTTAACTGTGTGGGTGTGAAGGTTCACATTTCAGACTCCCTTCAGTTAGAAACTCATCCCGTTGAAGTTTGCAAGGGTTACAATACTTACAGGGAGTACTCTCGAGTCTCGACAAGCTTGCTGCTTTAATATGGTGTATTTCGAGATAGAGAATCTGGTTTTTGCAGTCCTAATACTATTATACTACCAAATTAAAAAGTATCTCCATCTCTGGATTTTGAGAGGATATGACCAGATGCCCTGGGGCTATTTCTTTCCCGGGGTTGATTTAACCAGTCCATGTAATCGATGCAGGTTATGTAATCTAACACGAATCTTGATAGGAGGTAATCTTCCAGATCGGATGGAACCATATTAATCACAGTTACTTGCCGACGAGATCTACACAATTGAATTGCCGTGTTGCAATTTGTTAGTAGCTTGGAATAAAGTGGTTTTTGATGTACATAATGTTCTATCATGGATTTATTTTGTGTACGGCTTTAAATTTCACCTCCAGACTCCAGCTTGAAATAGGAGCACAACATCATGGAACACTCATTCCTGAACTTGCTGAACCAGGCGCTGAATCACATCTGGCATGACGTACGTCCTTGTTTACAAGTATCAGATGCGGTCATGATCTCGTCAGGATCCTGTCATGATCAGCAAGTTACAGTTTGGCATAAAAGTTTTATTCCATTTCTCGTTTTGAAATGATTGTCAGTTCCGATTAACAGAGGAAGAGCACAATACATTCAATCCGGATTCCACTGACGGTTTGTTTGGATCACTGAAAACACTGGCTTTATCAGAAAATCAGATTGAAATTTGACTAAGTCAAATTCTATTGCAATGACATGTATTAAGTCACTTGTCGTTTTAGTGTCTCAGAAAGCTCAAGCAACTGAATTGAGATAGAAGAATTTGCACTGATATTTAGGCACTCACTGAACCGAACATGAGAAACGGAAGCTGCGAGCGGACCCAGCGTCGAAGTTGAAGTTACTTTGCCCAACTGCAATGATCAAGATTTAGGATATCTTTTCAGGAAAGAGCTAGACTGAAAAAAATGGAATCCTGGGAGCAAGAAAATTGCAGTCATGTGCTGTACCAGGTACTCTGCTACCTTTGGAGCTTTTGGCGTGTGCTGTCAAAGCCAGTCTGATACTGTATCTACTTGATTCGATGACTTGCGGTAGGTCTAAGAAAGTCGGTTTTCATTTCACTCTTTTTTCGTAGGTATAAGTAAATTGGTTCTCTTCAGAGTCAAAGTTTGGAGGCTGCCCTTGTAAAACTCATGTATACTAAAATTTGGGTAAGTTATTAGTTTGAATAAGAATCAAATGGTTTAGAAATATACATTAAAATCAAAAAAAAAAAATAAAATCAATAAATAAATAAATTAGCTCCTAGAGTTAAAATATACCAAAAATTGCCTAGATTAAGATTTGTTAGACTTGAGGTAGAAATTAGTTAGTATTGGTAGTTTTGATAGTTTTGGCAAATTTGCAACAAGAATATTTAAGGATTAATTAATATTTACCATTCCTAGTATTGGCAGTATTGCCATGATGGAAGACCTTTGTATAGTGCAAAAATTTGACATTGAGCGCGAATTTTTGGTCCATGTTCTTTTCGTGGTTTTAGATAAGATGCTATCAATGGAAATATTAAAAAATTATTATTTGATTTTTTTCAATCTATACACATTAAAAATGGCAGTTTTAGAATGAAAATTTAAAAATTTAAAAATACATGTAAAAAGACAAACTTTCAATTTCCACCTATTCCAATAAGGATCATTTTCAAAATTAGAATATTATGCATATTACAAAGCTTGATATAAGGTAGTGGCACTAAAAATTGCCAATTCTATAGCTCTTCTACTTCTTAAATGAAACAATAGATTTGAAAACATTACACAAAGGTTTCAATGGACACTTATAATGATTTTTGATGAAAAAATTTCAATTTTTTTGGTAGTCGTAGTGATTTTTGAGTAATAATGATTGAATGTGGTGATAATAAGGTGAGAGTGTGGCAGAGATGGGATCATTTCTACAGTGGCGCTCATAGGCAAATGGCGCTTATAGGGTGGTCCACCTTAACCTATAGTAGGTGGTTATAAGAACAAAAATTAAGAACAAACAAAAAAGTACTATAATAAAATAAGTGGAAAATTGACCAACCATTAAACCATGCTAGAAATAGTCTCAGGTGTGACGATTTGAATGCCTCTAATATAATATAAAGCGGTAGAAGGTGAGACATTGGAAGAAGCTGTGACAGTTGTTGTGCTGCACAGTTGTTGGTGATGCTACCATACAGTATTTCTTATGGGTTATTATGTGCTGAATTTCTACTTGAGTAGAAACTGCTGAGCACCAGTTCAACCAATTCAAAACCTCAAGTGATTGTTGATAAATATGAAAGTTTGGATATGCTGAAAAGTGTAAATTCACTGGAGCCCGTCAGTATGGAATCCATATGCAGAGTACAATCTTGAACACTGGAACTCGTTCCATTATCTCAAAATTCGAAAGCGGTGGCCATACTTAAGCTTCATAATCGGAGTTGTCTACAGAAGCCGGCCAAGCACCACACTCGACATTTAACCACCGAAAAGTAGAACCAAAGTTTAGGACCTGCACGTTATACATAAACTTGCACTTCGCAAGAAGGATAGCCGCCTGGATACGTCAGAAGATTATTCTTATGGAGAATCACTGCATAATGATTCACCTGCCACACTTATGTTTCCAAAGTTTAACGTGCAGGTTAAAGACACCTAAATAACCTGATATAGTCTAATCACGTGAATATTAATCGGCTAATCATGGTCGAACTACGTGAATTCTTGCTAATCTGTAACTTGTAAGTTCCCGAGAAGATCAACCGTTGCGTTTTTCATTTGTTTGAAACAACAGAGACCGACCTGTTGAGTTTCTTGTGTCAAGTCGTTGCTCCTACTCGGCCCCGCTTTGTGTCGGTTTCCCTGGACTGCAATGGAACTTGTGCTCATTTGTGCCAAAAAAGAAGAAACAAAACAAAGCAAAAAAACAGAGGCCAACCACTAGTTCATAGCCATGTCTAGACTATGTATTGGGTCACGTCAAGACTGTTAGCTGGACGTCCTTCAGTATGTGAGGAGCTGTTGGACATTGTCCAGATTGGCTGGATCTTGTTTTTTTTTTTGGAGCAATAAAAGAAGATTTATTGCAAGAAAAACAGAGTACAAGCCCTCATCAGACGAAAGTCCAGGGCCAAAAGAACAAGTCACCAGAAGATGATAGGAGCATCAGGGGGAGATTGGCTGGATCTTGGTGAAGGTGTATCAAAGTGGTTTTGATTGAGTTCTGTGAACCTTGACTATTTAGTGCTGGGACAAACATTTCCTTACGTACTTGTGCATCTGATCATGAGGATGACTTACGATGAATGACACAGATTCGGAGGTTAACTAGATCAATTGAAGTTACTGCTCTTTATGGTCTGAGAGGATTTAAGCTAAGTGGCGCCGATGGAGCGGTTTCCAGCTGGACAGCGATTGTGAACAGACTGATAACTCTCGGTTTCTTACAACAAAGTTATCATCTAAGTTATCATCTAACAGGTCCCCAGTATCTCAAACTCCATTCAAATTTAAGACAAAAACTTCAACCTCAATCAGCAATTTGGCCATTTTACTGAGCTGACTTGCACTAACCACTGATCTCTGTGCATGGTGCTCGGTGCTTAGTAGCTTGAGCTAATTCTAAGCATTCTTCTGAACGTGGGATTAAATAATTAATTAAAAAAAATGGTGGATTATGGTTTTATTTGCAATGAAATGTGTGCCATTGGTTTTTAAAAATAAATTAATGAAAATTAATCATTATATAAAAATCATGAAAAAGCAACCAAAAAATGGTTGCTAGGGGTTAAAGTTTTATTAGGTTTAGTAGCCCGGCCAAAAATTGGCGATCTTGGTAGTCAGATGTAAAAAGTTTAAAATTTGCTATATGAACCTGGCCTAGAATCCAGGTACCGAAGGTCCAAGTGCTGGTATTTCTGTGATTATGTAGGAATTCTAAAAGTGGTTTCTCATTCAAAAAGGAATATAGACCTGGCCCAGATGGGATTTCGGCATGTGCAGAAGATTTGCTGTCCACCCAAAGTTGTATCGAGTCCCAACTCCCAAGACCTAAGCTGGCCGAGCCATGATCACAATGTCAAGTTACAAGTCAAATGGGAGGAATGATTTTTATTTTTGTTTTTTGTTTGGTTTTGACAGATGGTGAGAATTCCATTGCACATAAGGTAGTGGTGTCAAAAACCGAGCAGGTCCAAAAACCGAGCAGTAGCCAATAGTGCAAGGTCCCAAAAATTTGTGCAGACTGTTTTCCAGAAACTGTTCAAGAGTGTTGCTAAAACCGTCCATGCCTTAAAAACTGAATGCTTCTGATTGGTGCAGAAGCTATTTATTTTCAGAATCCAACCTCTCATGAATGTCAGGACTCTATGCTCGGTTTTTGGCCCACCTAAGGCTTGACACTCAAAAATTCATAGGAAATTAGAGCATCCCCAATAGCACACTATAATGCCTCCCTCTAAACCAAATCTATCTTTTGACTGACCTAAAATTAGACATTGAAATTACCATCATTAGAAGCGCATTAAAATAAACGTGAGATATTTCTTAAGAAAAAAAAATTGTAAAAATTTGACAAAGGTGAAATGTCCCATTGAAAATACCACATTTTCAAATTTTAGAGGGAGTACACCAAATCTTGCTTAAAAATGGAAAGATCCACCCACACTCCCTCTATATTTCAGAAAATGTAGAGGGAGTGTGGGTGGATCTTTCCATTTTTAAGCAAGATTTGGTGTACTCCCTCTAAATTTTGAATATGTGGTATTTTCAATGAGGGATTTCACCTTTGTCAAATTTTTGCAATTTTTTTTTCTTAAGAAATATCTCACGTTTATTTTAATGCACTTCTAATGATGGTAATTTCAATGTCTAATTTTAGGTCAGTCAAAAGATAGATTTGGTTTAAAGGGAGGCTTTTTAGTGTGCTATTGGGGATGCCCTTAGAGACTTACTCAAAAAATGTGTTTTTTTTTTTTTTTTTTTTTTTTTTTTTGAAGCAAAATTCATTGCAGAGAATTAAAATACAAGCCCTCATCGGGGAAGCCCAGGGCCAAATGTGTTTTTTTTTTTTTTTTTTTTGGGATGGACTTGCACTAGCTTTGCAGACCATCTAAAAATTCTACCAAATATTTACCACTATTCTAAGTATGCACACCTGAAATTTGCTCGGTTTCTGACACCATTACGGGGGAGAGCACAATAACGTGGACCACAAAGTGCAAAATGTGACCACCAACAAGTGAATATGAAGTGTGCTGTTTTTTAAGGCTTAGAGCTGATTTTGAGCATTTTGGTGTAGTTTTTGAGCATTTTAGTCACTTTCTAGGGTGTCACAAGGTATCTTATATACATCTTCATAAAAAGAACATCTTCAATTGAAACTTAATCTAACCACTAGTTCTAATTCATGAAAATGAACTTTTCCAAAGTCTTAATTTCTTCATTTGGAGCCACCTATTGTCTTTAGAGGATGTTTTTTTCAATTTGAAAAACAATGTTCGGTGAAAAAAAACGCACAAAAAGTACCGCGGAAGTGACCCTCTTAAAAAGTATCCTTGCGGTACTTTTGGAACCCTAAACCAATCAATGAGTATATTAATTGACTATTTTAGAATACTTCTTAAACATATAGAGTGCACCGCGAAATTAAAAGTGATTTCGGACAAAACCCTAAACCGTTATGTTCACTTTTCCAAATGACGACCATTCACTTTGTCTGACTTTGACGTCTCCGTTTTCCATTGTAAACTCAATATCTTTTCTCGCAACTTTGGGGAGTTGAAGAAGATCAAGTCTACTTTCCGTATCCCAAACTTAATTTTGCATCAACATAACATAAATCCCACTTTCTCTAGTCTTTACAAAAGGGGCTGAAAGCCTGAAATTGGAAAAAAGATAAGCACTTTTGTGGTTCACTTTATTGTGCTTCCCCCTTACCTTAGAGGAAAAACACCGCTGCAGAAAATCGGAGGAATGATTTCAATCTTCTAGGAATCGCTTCCTTTGGAAATTTCTTTTGAAACACGCACTAGTTCAAAGGTGTACAACTATGGTAGGAGCACCTAAAATCACCAACTTAAGCAATCTGACCTTTATTTAGCAATTTAAAAATATTTATAAAAAATCTAATCTTTAAAATAGCATTTCATGGGGAATGCAAAAATTTGTATCATGAAATTTGTAATTCTCAATTTTATAGAAAATCTCAAAGTGTAAAGTCTCTGTGACCCATTTCTAACTTAGAATTTTCCTATGAGCAATAATAGTGGTCTTCAATTCTGCTCACCATTGAACCCAAAACCACATTCTATGATTGTAAGATTTCACCCACTAGCAAGGTGACCAATAATCAAATTAGGATTGGCAATTCGCTTTTAAAGATTCTGGAGGTTGGTGGGATCATAGGGGGTGGTGATTTTGGAGGCTGTGGTGGTTTTAGATGCTCCTACCATACACCAAAGAAGAACACCAAATTGTGTCTAATTACACCAAAAATTTTGATTCTTCTTTGGTATAGTTGTACACCTTTTCTACTAATGACAAGAAACTTCATTTCTGAAGAGAGCAACAATTCAAACCAAATAGTCCCTCTTGGACACATAGGGCTCCTCTAAACTTGTGAAGGAGATAAAAGGAAACACCTTTAATAATCAATAGAACTATTTGTAAAGTCACTTCAAATTTGACTTAAAATCTATGACTTAAAACATATCTTTATTTTCTAATTGTAAATTATTAAATATTAGAGGAAACCTATTTGATCAAAAATTTAATTTGGTATTTTCATATAACATTGAAAGGAAATGTTTGAAATCACAACCTTACATTGAATTTCATTATTCAAATAATGAGTTGTTTGTTTGTGAAAAGAATCAATATTGAATGTGAAATAAACATTAAAGGTTGGAATTATATAAGAAGTCTATAAACATTTTATCATTAGTAATTCCTAAAATTTTAGTCCATCATGTTATAGACTTTGTCAATGTATGTTATGATTGGATCTGTTAAACGAATTGTAAAATAAAATATAAAAATAAAATAAAATAAAAATAAAAATAAAAATAAATAAATAAATAAAACTCTAGTTATGGGAGACACCGAACTACCTCAGCAAGTTTGTTAATAAGTAATTATCCTTCAAAAACATAAAATTTATAAAATCATGAAAACAAAAAGAGACACACACACATATATATATATATATATATATATATATATATATATATATATATATATATATATATATATATATATATATATATATATATATATATATAAAATTAATTTTTTTTGATGATATTTTATTATATTTAAGCCATTTGAGGTTATTTTTAGTGATCTTTTGCTAAAAATAAAATAAAAAATAAAATTTCAGAGGGCGAACCTTATTTTTTCCAACAGAACAAATATTCTTGCGGGAGGAAACAAACCTGCTATGGTTTATTATAGTGGCTCAAAACCCATCCTTCAAGCCATCCTTCAACTTAGCCCATCCGAGTCAAGCCATCCTTCAACTTTGCCCATCCTCCAAACCCATCCTTCAAACCATCCATCCATCCATCCATGATCCTTGTAACCATCCCAAACACGCTCATAGGGTCCCACACCATCCTCCTCAGTCCAGTCCAGGAACATGCTCGTAGTATATAAATAGAAACTTATGTCGGCTAGTGCCCAGCCTGGCCGGCTGGATGAAGACTAGTGCAACTGAACTGCTTCTGTCTGCCCCTGCCCCTGCCCCTGCCCCTGCCCCTGCCCCAGCCCCAGCCATTATCACTTCATTATAGACAAGCTCAACAAAAACAGGAGATTGTCACGGGACGGGCGCTGGCTACTTGAGGCTTTGGGGCGCCCTCGGCTCCTCGCGACGATCCCTGGGCTAATAGTAGAAAGTGAAAGGGCAAATCCAAGGAAGTCGGCCTCCCATTCGGCACTAAGTTACCGGATTGGAATGTTCTGTCCTTCAACTGCAGTTCCAGTGCCGATCCTCTCGCGTGATGCATCGGAGGCTCAAGGGGTCATCCACGTCCTCCCACCTGTCGATGTCGTCGATTATCAGGGGTCACAGCGACTCTGGCTATGGGGGTGACAGTATTTAAACAGTGCACCAGTTGTGCAGTGCAGAAGAGAGCTGTCTCCAGGGTAGCGTATGTAGGCGAGCGTACAGACTGTGGTAGTAGGTCTTTCTGATCGATATCTCATGACCCCTAGTCTTTTTGAACTGGTCCGAAACCTCCGAGGTTGTAGACTAGTGGCTTAGTACTGCACAGGGATCTCCTGTAGTGTAGTGTTGAGTTGAGCAGCCCAGAGTGGTTCTCATCAAATTTATCTGCTTTGCTCAGGCTGCCGCTTATACATCGGTTCAGAGTAGCGCTATTTGTTGTCTCACTTTTCACCTAGACTTGTTGAAGCAGCACTGAGCGAGTTGTCGGGAGTCTGTTGAAATTGGAGCGTCGGTGGCAATCACTCATTGATGGGTTCAAGAAATGCTGATTATCTCTCTCGTCTATGTTGCAGATTCTTCATTTGCCGTTGATACTGGTGCTAGTCAAGAGACTCAGTACTGTTATCATATAAGCAAAAGAAGAATCTGCAACATAAACCAGAACAGATAGTCGATCAGGATCAGGACTCGTAACTTTGGATGCAGCTGGAGGACTAATTCTTCTTTGTCGATATCGCTGTTAGAATTTACTGTTCGCTGGTGGGTCAACTTCAATCTGAGCAGCTCTCTGCCCTCTTCCCGCGGACTTTGATAACGAGACTCTGTCTTCAATTCAATGAGGTTCCCTGAGTCTCTTGGTGGTGTCTGCCATAGTGCTCTGCAGTGTCTACAGTTCTGAGAAATCTACAGAACATTCAATGCCCTTACCCTCGACGCGGAAGACAAGAGGGTCTAAGTCACGCGTACGTTTGCGTATTAATTTAAGCTTGGGGTACGGTAATATTAGTCTGATTACTCCGAGCAGTACTATCACTGTGGATACATGCATGCAAAACGGTGTCAATTTGTACTCCTTAGATGCGATAATTCATTGATAAGCGTTACAAAACTGAACCATTCGATTCTTTGTCTTGAATACGCTTCTGAGGGCGAGCTTTTGGCAGAGCGGACCTATCACGTTTTTTGTTTGAAGTTGTAAAATGGCGCTGAGAGCGACGACTGTTTCTATCAGGTTGGTGATATTTACCTATTCCCACTCTTATTTGCATGAGTTCCCAGAAATTGGTACTGTTCCAGTTATGTCCAAGGACGGAGGGATGAGTGAGTCAGACTCTAGCTGGCCCAGGCCAGCGTCTGGAAAGCGATCAGTAGAGACAATAATCATTGACTTGCCATTTCGGGACACGCAATCAAAAGGACTCTAGGGAATGAGGAGTCACTATGTTTCAATAAAGTGAATGTGGCTACAGTGCCGTCTTCTGCTGTCAGTTTGGGCCGGGGAACGGTACAAGTTAAGCGAAAATATCCAAGTTTTACATGAAATACCAACTGTCTGGGCAATGGGTCATGATAACAAGTGCGCACTGAATTCTATTTTATTTCGCAATAAAAACGCGACCTCGCCCCCTGCCCAAGGGAAAAGAATACAAACCGGCCACAGCAGCAGGGCAGATCCCCAGGCAAGAATTGCGCACTGAAATTTGTGCAGCCTTGGCTTGGATGCGACCCAGCTTTCAAACGTCCCCACACCTTTCAATACTAAATTTCTCTACTTTCGATAATTTAAAACTCTTGTTTCACGGGGTTATTTAGTTTTGCAGAATCTTATCCTGAACTAGCATTGGTTTGTAACTTGTAACGGTCTACAACAGTCCGTCTACATTCCATGTGCAAGTTATGGTATTCAATCTGCATTAATGGAATCAGATAAGGGTGGAGATAGCAACACTTGTGTACATTAAATGTGTGCTACTTGGAAGGATTACGTAAAGTATATTATGGCAACCAAAGATTGATCCCGAATAATTCTCATTCAACTTAATAATTAATTCAACGGCACTGCAGATACACTAGATTAATCAGTGAATCGAAAGTCATGCATCCGAGACGACAACCAATGCTTCGACGATTTCATGATTACACTCATGTGTAGGAAAATAGCATACATCTAATGTAGTACACAAGTGTTCCTATCTCCACCCTTGTCTGATTCCAATAATGTAGATTGAATACCATAATTTGCACATGAAGTGCAGTGCATATGCAGTACAATGTAGGAAAATAGCATACATGTAATGTACACAAGTGTTCCTATCCAAATAATAGACGAATTCACCTCAAGGGCAGTGATAATTGTTCAGCTCTCCAAAGCTTTATAGCGATCGGCAGTTCTTATCTCTAGCTGGAATTGAGGGCCATATTAATCCAGTTCCAGGCTTCAATAAAATGAGGCTCTGATCAGGCCTGCGAAATGCACCTTAGATTGAGAAATTGCTTGCTTAACTTCCTTACCGAGGCATGCACGTACTGTCACGAAGTTTCAGGTTCGGAAAAAGACTGGTTGTCCGCAATAGACGTAATTCAAGCGGGCTCCTCAAAAGGAACCGGAGTTCTTTCTTTTGGTAGTCCCAGCTAGGGCCCTAGAGGATACTAATCATCAACACCGCTGGTAAATATGCCCGTCACCGCACACAGCCCAACGTTCACGCAACACCAACATCAAACACCAAACCTTTGTTTTTTGGCAGATTGTCAATCTACAGTTGTTTTTCCTCCTGCTACTGGACACTGTTTCACACTGTACGGTGAAGGGCATAGAGATTTTTGGAAGAAATTCTCACTGCTACTGTCACTTCAATCAATTATACTTTCTGTTGTGGTGAATATTTTCAAATACAATTTCCCTAAATACTTCAGAACTTGATAAATCATAATCATACAAATTTTCATTTCATTGAGCAGTTCCTTGTCAGTCTTTGTGAAGAAAAACTCAAAGTCCTGTTGTACGGTTAATGGTGTCAACCTTGATCCCGCACCAGCTCATAAGTGCAACTGCACGTGGAAGCGAGCCCGTTGAATACGATATGCATACGTCGAGCTTCGACAAGAAAGGTTAAATCACAGCCTGGCCGGTGCTCCACTAGAGCGCCGTGCAGTTTCACCAGCAAAAAGTTAACGTTCAAGAGGAGGAAACCAGTTTGAATTTTTGTAAATGCTAGTCACTGGAATATGTACCACTTCTTAAATATTTCCAGAGCATCTAGGTGTATATATCGGTCAGTAGCTGGGTAGATAGAATTTAAGCGGTGTGTTTGTCCACCATGTATTCTCTAGTTGCCGAATTATAGGTTTTAAAATTGCAAACAGTAGGTCCGCTGTGTAACTCATGCATGAGCGCACCACCTGATGATAACAGTCAACTTGGTGACCCACGCACAAGATTCTACGCAGATAATTCATGAAGTAGTGACTCGACGTAAGACAATGATGACTCATAATATACTGCACGTGAAGCAGTTTCAAACCAATAAGGTGCATTGAGTGGTATGGTCGATTAAGTTAAAAGATAGATGTTAATATTCAGTGAAACTAAGCAGTTCATGTTCCAAGAATCAGGTGCCACGTAGTTATGTGCTTGTAAACAAAACAATGTGTGCTGCACGAGGGGAACTTGATGGGGCCTTGTCCATATTCCTTCACGACCTGTGAGGTCACTATTTGAATCTATACTTGAAAAAGTCAAGCAATGGAATATCTCACGCCATTTGACTCAAAAAAATTAAAAGGTATTTAAAAAACTTGGTAGTCAATTAGCTTCAGTAAATATAGAAATTCAGAACCAAGTTTGTGTTGCACCTGGAATATAGGAATGGCCTGAACCTTCTCGATCACCTTCTGTGGTGATAAAGACTACTCATAAAGGCTAATTTTGATAACTCTCGTCCTTCTTACCAGACAGCCACTTATCTCTATGCAAGTGTCGCAACAAAGGTTTCTCTGTGTGAACTCAAAAAAGCTCAAATGCTGGTTTTATAGTGTGCAGCCAAATTGGGCTTTAGGCAGAGGAAGATTCCTACTTGGCTGGTTCACATATCCTGCCAGCAGGGGCAGGGGCAGGCAGCCCGGAAGTGCCTACGGTAGGCTGTGGATTTTATACGTACATTCTGCTGGTAGAGACATAGACATAGCAACCCCCTTCGTTTTAGACTCTCTGATTTTACCAATGTACGCACAAGAGCATCACCACCTATTCCTCCCTAAGAGCACGGAGAGGGCCTGTTTGGAGTGCCTCGGCCTTCTTGCCGGGACTCGGGAGCAGTGGTGATTTTTCACAAGGTCCGAAACATGTCCAAGGACATGTTTTGAAAAAAAAAACATTTCAAGTGGACGGGTTCTCTGAAAATGAACCGGTTTTTGGACCTGTCGAATTCACTTTGGACGGGTTCTAAAAAGAAACATTTAAAAAAAAATTCTCCCACAAAAAATGAATGATGCAAATATCAATTACATCATATCATATATGAAATGTGAATGTGAACATAATGGAGTCAAATCACTAATACTTAATCAAAATACCAATCTTCAAGAGATTGATTCACATCTACACATTGATTCATCAACCACAATATATATTTAGAACCTTTTAAACACAATATGAGAGATTTAAATTCAATCACCACTCGCATGGAATACAAAAACCCTAAATGTATGACTTACCCTAAACCTAGACTCTATGTTGATTCTTATATACATTACTTCTCTATCACTTGAAAAAAAATTTAAAAATATAAAAATAAATAAAAATAAATAAAAATAAAATATATATATATATATATATATATATATATATATATATATATATATATATATATATATATATATATATATATATATATATATATATGTTCGGTCCATAAGAGAATATTCGAGCATATTCGAGCATATTTGAGAAAAAATTAGGAATATTCATAGAATATGTCCGATTTTCACCCCGGACCGACCGGTCTATCCGTCCGTCCGTACGTCCGTGTCCGGAAATTTTGCCCATGTCCGTCCGTTATGACAACCCTGACTGGAAACAAAGAATTTTTGCATGAGCAAGTTGCAACCAAGTTTTGGTGGACCAATCATATTTTGCCACATAATGTCAATTATGATTTTCTTACGTTTAGTTTTTTGTGGTGTTAGTTAACCGTTTTAGAACACCATCACGTTTAGTTTAGAAAGAGTCTAGTATACAAAAAGGGAGTTTGACAAACTTCCTACTTTGAAAAAATTTAGATAATTAGTTACGGGGAATAAAAATATGATATAACTTGCATTCTTCATCATTTCTTCTTCTTCATCTCAAAAAAATTTCACATAATTTCTAATTCCATAATCCATTACTTTTGGTCAAATCACCTCATTTTAATCGTTGTTGGTATTCCTACCTTAGTCCACCTCGAACAATCACTTCCAAGCTGAAAACGCACCACTGAGCTGTGCAAGAGCTGTACCAAAAAAAAACAGACAAAAAAAAAAACCTCGCAGTTTCTGCTTGGGGTGTGATTGGTTTTAGGTGCTTCTACTTATGCCTACTAGCATTTTAGAATAGGGAAATAAGATTGTGTTTAAACAAAATTTGGAATATGTAAGTCAAATATTGAATACCTCTACAAGTAATTCTGATATAAGTTGACTAGACTGGTTGAAGTGGCTGCAAAGAGAACCTTGTAGCATTGCATTTAGCCAACTTGGTTGAACTTGGGCAATCATATGTGGCCCCTATGGGCCTGCATTCATTGATCCTCTAAAAAAAGTCATATTATTCTCAGTCATTTTTTCTCCAGGAGGGATATTTCTAAATCTTTGCAAAAATTTCACTTTAAAAATCTTTCAACGTTTGTCACCTTGTTGTACAAGGTTCAAAAAATAATGTTGCAAACCTTTAAAGTTTTATGGAGAGAAAAAAATTCAATATAGGAAGATATTTTTAACAATCTCAGAGGCAAGCATATTATTTGTTTGTATAAAAAATAGCAAAGGTAATAAAGGAATGTAGTAAGATTTTTAGAGCAACCCCTGTTTGAAGATAAATGACTTTGAAGATCTTAGATTTTTTACTAGAGTCTTAACCCCTAAAGGTTTTGGAAATCCAAAGTGGCTCTCGGCTGTTTCAGGCAGCCTGAATGAAGGGGTTAAAAATAATATTTTTGCCTAAGAATTTTACTGGGTGCTCCCTACATGGCAATGTGTATGTGGTAAAATTTGCAAAGCCAAATTTTACTTTTAGAACCTTAATCTGGAAATTTTAGGTTTCAAGTCCAAAAAGGGCAGTTTAAGAATTTGGTTTTTTTAGATTTTTTTTTTGAGAAATGTGTTCATAACCAATTCACTACTCAAAATCCAAAGTGGTCTATGTCAAAAAGCTTACCAATTTTACAAGGGCATCCTCCAAAAATTACAAAAACAATCTTTACAGTTTTTGGTAATTTTACAATTTCTTCTTTCAAAATTCGTTAAAATTTGAAATTTAGGAACTTTTCAAATTTTATTTTTCCAATAATTCAAAAACTCATAGACGTAACTTTCAACAGTTCACTTTTTTAAAAATAAAAAAAAATTAACGTTAATTAAGTTTTACCATATTGTGGTTTTTGTACCTTCTTCTGGAAAATAATTTTGCATGAAGGCCAAAAAAGCATAATGAAACTCTAAAATTTTGCATGGAGGTGCTCAGCTGCCTAACTCGGTTACCTACATGGAAAAAAATATGAGCAAAATGTTTGGAGTAACAATCATCAAGTCTCCCTTGGCACCATTTAAAGTATGCCTTTCGCGCAAAGCCAAAAAGCCAAAAATAAAAATAAAAATAAATAAAAATAAAAAACAAAAATACTTTGAACATTACAATCTTACAAACGGTAAAGATTCACGGCCGTTGAAATTTGACATGGTATTAGTGCATGTAATTAGGTTCAAGATCTTACGGTTGAATGTACCAAAAAAGTAAAAACATAAGAATCATACTCCAACTTCTACAGGGTTGTCAAAAACCACAGTTTTTGGTTTTGGAGGTCCAAAAATGGCTTGAATCTTTAGGGGTTAATGAGATTAACCATATTTCTACAAGCCATTATAATTTCCTATACCTACAGAAGTTTTCAAAAAATACATTCAAAATTGACATACTAAGAACATGCTTGAAATTTCAAAAAGTCCATTCATGGACAATGGTCTTTAAAAGTGAAATGCAATTAATCTCTTATTTTTCCTTGAGTCTTTATTGAATTGTAATTTATTTATCTACATATGTAACTTATATGCTGAAAATAGAAATTTAAAGCTAAAATTATTAAATATAGAGTCTGAGTGGTGTTGAAAATGTGCATACTCCACTGCCTCCACTATAGGGGCGGTTTACTCTACGGACCATGAAGATAACCAAAGAGAATTAAAATGATTTCATGGTCACGACTCTTGGTTTAGAGCCGTGACTGTGAAAAAGAAAAAATCATTTTTTAAATGTCTTGATCACTTGTCATGGTGTAAAGCGGATTTGGACCGGGACGACTTTGGACTGAATTTTTCAGATTTTGGCCAATCACTGATTTTGTGCCCAACGGTCCCTTTGTTTTCCGTCGAGTCGACCTCTTTACCTTGACTAAGTCGACTCCACTAAAAACCCGTTGGACCATGAAACATTATCCACTAGGTGGAAAATAGCACATTTTGGTGACCTCAAGCTTTGTGGTCAATCTCCTTTTTTCAAGGTAGTGTAAAGCGAAGTCGGACCGAGACAACTTCCTTGGCCAATCACAGATTTTAGAGGGCCGTGGTCAATGTCCACGGTCCATAGTGTAAACCGCCCCATAGTACAACTAACTTGAAATTTATAAATTGGCACACTTGACATTGACACCTTACTCTCAAACTGTAGTTAATATGTGGGCAATGAGCAAACAATTTGGAATATAGTTTCGAGCACATTGGATTCTTTTTCAAAATTTAGTGCAAAAGGGTACCCGTATCGTGAAAATGCCCTACACAAGGATTGGATTCTGTTTCTATGAATGGACCTCACTTTTAGACATTGACCATATTCTTAAAACCAAACATGTAACATGTACCGTCAAGTCTAGTACTCATGATACAAACTTGTCTGCATATATAAATCCATGGTCTCGATTATGTCAGCTTACTTGCATTCTAAACTCTCTCGATGTGGATTGAAGTGATGGATCTCAAATTAACATACATGAAATGACGATGCAACAGACTCAGAGATCATGATGTAATCAAGAGCCGCGCTAAAATATTCGCCGAAGCTGTCGTACTGAGCTTCTGCATTTGCAGTAAAGATGTTGATTTCGTCGATCATTTATCATGTATAAATAAGCACCTTCATACTTTATATATAAAACTAACTTAGATATTAGAGGCATTATTGCGATGTACATGCAGCGGTCCTCGAGCAACACTAGAGTACTCCTCAACAACGAAAGTGTGTCGTGACTTGCAAGGACCCCCTGCGTCTAGCGGTGCATCTAGAGGTGTCTGTACACATCCTTTCTACCGGTTAAAGTGAGTCTAATCTCTCGAACTGTCTCCGAGCCAACAAATTCCTGTAGCGAAGTACATGACACGTAGTTGCTAGAATGTGCACTCCATAAATATTGGGAGTGCCTGCGAGTCCCTTTTTTCCCCGCAAGACGTTCAAAGCTTTAGCCTCCTGGACACCAGACAAGCATTTCTTTCCACAGGGCAAGAATGATTTTTGCTATGCTTTTGAAAAGCGACATTCTGTTCTTTATCACCAGTGTCTAAAGGCTATTTTTTAGTGGATGTGAATTCTCGGAAGATTGATCAACTCTAAGCAATTTGAGTTGCCATGTGATAAAGTTATATTCAATATCCTACTTTCAGTGGTGGATTTTTATTCATTTGTGCCCCAAAAGAGATGATATTCTACTTTCAAACTTGTCAAAATCTTTGCCTGCTTTTCTGGATTCAGCTGTGCAGGAAAGGTAGATCATAAGACGTGGCTTAATCGGCAGTTTTTTGAGGTTATTACACGGATAGAAGTACCTTGCTTCGAAAGCAACGCTCATCTAGGAGATGAATAGAGTATAAAGACATTGACTTCCAAAAGGGAGTATTCGATCAACGATTCAGGGAGATGACTTGAAAATCGAACCATCTTCCAGATTTCCTCTTCCAATAAAACATCATTCGCGTGATCAGTGCGTTTCTAATAAGTCGCATAACAGAATTTTAGACGGCTTCGACATGATTTGTTATCCAGGGCTCAAAAACTGCCAACACTGACTGTCAAGGATATGCTTCAGGATGAGACTGAGAATAATTGTCATGTTCAGTTTCCTCTGAAGCTCCATATATCTCAACTGATTTATTAGTTGGGAGTGTTGCTCGAGGACCTATCAAGATGGGAAGATGGCTTGGTGAATGACCTACTGAGCGGTGGAAAACAGACCTTTACAAAGTTGGAATGTAATATCATCCTCTTGTGCACAGACCAACTTCGTAATTTGAACCAAGGTGATGGAATGTATTGGTTGTTTGTATGATGATGCAAACTGTTCATTCCTAATTTTCATTACCAACAAAATCAGTCACTAGTTTTGGCACCTGATAGTGGTTGTCATGATGAGAGGAAGGCTCTGTGAATGACTTCTAAATCAACTAACTCTTTTTTCTCTTTTTTTTTTGGAGCAATGAAAGAAGATTTATTGCGAGGAAACAGAGTACAAGCCCTCATCGGGCGAAAAATCAACTAACTCTTCAAAGGTGGGAAAGAGACTCCATAAAATAGGAGATATAACTTCAACCTTTCATTACAAAGCCATCTTCCATTAAGATAATTGCATTCATTAGTTATTAGTGAAAAAAATATTTACTATTGGTTCTGTTTTTACATTAACCAGTAAATAAATCACTCATTGTGATAACCTCCACTAAGTTAGAAATATCTTACAGCAATCAAGCACATTAGTAGGTGCGCTTGCTCTAAGGTAATTTTGCAAAAGAACCCTTGGACATTTTCACTAGTAGAAATCCCGGTCCGAGATGACTACTCTTGAAAGCCAAAATGTGGCTCGTATGGGACAGAACTTGTCCTATACGACTATGTCGCAAAATGCAAGTCGCTTCGGACTTTGAGTCATTTGGGACTAGTCGAGTCATCGTCGTCTAGGACAGTGACCGAAACCGAGCCTTGTCGCGACGGACCATGTGTATGAATGTATTATCCTGGGGGGAAGCACAATAAAGTGGACCACAAAAGTGCTTAGCTCATTGCCAATTTCAGCTTGTTGTGTAAACACGCTAGAAAGTGGCATCTAAAACTTCTTGATGGCAAATTAAGTTTGTGATATAGAAAGTACACTTGATGTACTACAACTTCCGAAATTTGCGTTTGTAGTTGTTGAGTTGAGACACCTCTATGAACACCACAAAGTTGAACTAAGTGAATGCAGTCATTTGGAAAAGTGACCGTATTACATTGTAGTTTTGACAAAAATCACTTTTGACTTTGTGGGGCCCTTTGTTTGTACATTGCGCTTGTAGAAATGATCCAGGTGGCCGTGTTTGCAATCCTAGATTGGCGAAAAGTATCCCCGGGACATTTTTAAAACACTGTTTTCGGTGAAACTTTTTGTGAGGTTTTCTTCACCGAACATTGTTTTTTAAATTGGAAAAAACATCCTCTAAAGACAATAGAAGGCCCCAAATGAAGAAATCAAGACTTTGGAAAAGTTCATTTTCATGATTTAGAACTAGGGGTCAAATTAAGTTTCAATTGAAGATGCTTTTTTCATGGAGATGTGTGCAAGATACCTTATGACACCTTAAAAAGTGACTAAAATGCTCAAAAACTAAACCAAAATGCTCAAAATTAGCTTTGAGCTATAAAAAACAGCACACTTCATATTCACTTCTTAGTGATCACATATTGCACTTGGTAGTCCACTTTATTGTGCTTCCCCCCTCCTCGTATAATCAACATATCAGAAAACGGGAGCTGTACCTTGAACGTAATTAATCTTCCGAACATCGTGTACATATGCTGTAATTAATCTTCTGAATATGGTGTTCGTATGTTGGACATCTTGGAAGACTAGTAGAAATCTACTCCCTATGTATAGGATAGTCTTCAAATCTGAAGAGATGTACTCCATTTCACATGGATTTCTTAGGACGTTCACAATGTTCGCATACATAACATTTACAGAATGATATTTCCAATATGAAATCTTCGAATCACATTCAAAATGAAGCCTGGTTGCTTGATACAATGGATCAAATCCTTGCACCGCATTATAAGGATGGAAAGAATGAATACATGGGCATGCCTTAACATTATGAATACAAACTCTGAGCCTAACCGGTAATGCTGGAATTGCTAAAATTAGCTTACAATGTTTGTCACTCCTTGAAGCAGCTTCTTGTATCTAATTCACAACACACAATTAACACAATCAGTGCCATGCACAAGAGCCCAAACATATATGACAGACACCACATTCAAAGGTGGAAAGATACTAACCTTAGTTCCATGTAAAATTTCTTTAAAACATGAGAATTCTCAGAGCCATACAAAAGAGGAACAACAAACAGATGTTAAGTTGACATCATGGAAGGAAAAGCCCCAGGGTCGTATAAAACCTTGTTCATTTGATAGCATGCATGGAAAATGACCAAAATTGAACTCTCTTTAGCACAAATCTTCAAGTCAAGACTGAAAGATGCACTTAAGTCAGTAAGTAATCACCTGCTTCAGAAGCTCACGATAACGTGCTCGGATCTCACCACAGGCCTGCCCATCGAACACCTGAATTACACTATGTTCACACTTCTCCATGCTTTCATACATTTGAAGCAGCTTACAGAGCTTCTCAGGAGAACGTTCACTCGCTGCAACGCTTTCACCGAATCGCAAGAACAAACTGATGTCAGGCGCAGCTAGGTCACGCAGAATCTCCACCCACACTGATTGCCCCTCGTTCTTGAACACCTGTCGTGCAAGTCGTCTCTCACCAGCGTACAGCATCTTCACGACAACCTCAAGTTGCTCGGTCCATTTCTGTATCATTTCCTGAAGCTCATCCCATGAGATTGCATTCACTGACTTTGGAGTGATATTATCCATATAATCCACTTCCAAAGCCTGGAAAAAAATAAAAAGCACAGGGAATTAGTCAGCAAGAACGATTGAGGAAATTAGTAAATGACCCATACAGTATGCGGGATTGCAAACTCTAGCTTACCAAAAGATTGAACAATACAAAGTTTCAGGACGTTTGTAGCCTGTAAATTTGCAGAATGATAATGAAAGCCACTGTAGAAGGCATCATCAAGTACCAACGAGCAACTGATGCAAAAAGAGCACAGATGCACAGGGTAATCAAAAAACATGATTTCTCAAGTGATAACCCTCAACCTTCCCTCATAAAACTTTCGAAAGAGATATGGAACTTACCAGGAGGTCCTTCCACCAAAGCGAGTTGGTGGGCCTCTGCGGCAAGATCTAGCTTCCACCACTCCAACTGCTTTCATCACTGGGAGTTGCATGAGACTGTCAATGTAATGAGCAATTCGCAACTTAAATTGAAGATGAAAGCATCAACCCTAAACCTCCAAACAAAAACCCAAAATCTCCAAACAAAAAACCCTAAACCCCCATTCTCCCCCCTCCTCCTTCATCTCACCTCTCTCGACCAACTGCCTCCAGCTTTTCTTCCACTTCATTTCCCTTCAAATCACTCGGAGAAAGCTTAAAGAGCAGGGGGAAGACTTTCACTCCACAAACCTGCTTAGCTCCAGCATCGGCCACTTCGATGTCAATTATCCCTCCGACACTACCACAACTCCCACCCAGCATCGCCCAGCGGCTTCGATGATCTCACGAGCAAACTTCTCTGCCTTGGCCAGGCAGCTGGAATCCTGGTCGAAGAAAGCACGTTGGTTCACTCTTTCAGGTCATGGTAGAGCTGCTCCACGAACGCTTTCTCTTGTCCGCTGTAATAGTTGCTCAAGAATATGTCATGTTTGGGTTGGGGCTCGCAAACGCGTCTGCATAGTTGAACAAGGATGTCTCCCAATGCAAATTAGCAACTCAAGTCCGGGCAAAGTTACAAGTGCAAATTAATTCCGGGTTAACTTAGAGCAACTTGAAAAGCAGTGTGCTGGTCAGGAGCAGATGAACCTACTGGATGACATAAGTGTTATCAGCTGTTTTAAGTAGTAATAGAAGTCACCAGCAATAGATCACCTGTTTGGACTTCAGAATCTCAAATTCTACAATTACACTCTCATATTGAAATGTATCTACACCAAACATGTTCCAAGAGTACAAATTAAATACACTCATGCGATTAGAGTGAACATTTAGACATATCTATGAGTATTGAATTGTGCAAATGACGGTGCAGTCCATTATGATGAGTGAATTGAAAATATGTCCAAAATGACGAAGTCATTCAGGACAACAATTGACACGGTGGATGACATACTGTTGTGAACCTCCCTTGCGCCATTTCTTAGTCATATGGGACCACATCGGATTGAATTGCCCATCATCCCGGACCGTGATTTCTACTAGTGTTTTTTGGTTTGCTCAGGTAGCCTCGTGCGAGATCGTCTTTGCTGTCATGGCTTTTACAAACCATGTCTTTTACAAACCATGTCTTTAGTTACATTGACAATTGCAGAGACAATTGTAGGCTTGCTCTAGAGAAATAATTCATCTCTAATTGGTGCATCAATGAGGTATTTCTCTTAGCTGGTTTGTGTTATTTTAAGTGGAATAAAAAATTTAACTGAGGAAGCATGGTAAAGTGGACCAAAAAAGTGCTTATCTAAATGCAATTTCAGCCTTTTTGCAAAAATTGCACAAAAGTGATGGAAAGATGGATTTAGAAAAGTTTCGTGCAAAGTAGACACTTTAAAGTTATTGTACGAAGGCTTTCAATTCAAACAAAGTGAATGCAGTCATTTGAAAAAGTGGCTAAAAAAGAATCTTTAAAATCACTTTTGATGGCGTCATGCCCTCCATAAATTTGAGAGGTATTCTAAAATGGTCATTTCATATACTTGTTAATTGGTTTAGGTTTCCAAAAGTACCGCAAGGATGTTTTTTAAGAGGGTCATTTTGCAGTACTTTTTGTGAGTTTTTTTCACCGAACATTGTTTTTCAAATTGGAAGAAACATCCTCTAAAGAGGTTAGAGGCCACCAAACGAAGAATTTAAGACTTTGAAAATTTTCATTTTCATGATTTAGAACTAGTGGTCAAATTAAGTTTCAGTTATAGATGTTCTTTTAATGTAGATGCATGTGAGAAAACCTTCAACACCTTAAAAAGCGACTAAAATGCTCAGAAACTACACCAAAATGCTCAAAATTAGCTTTGAGCTTTGAAAAACATCACACTTCATAATCACTTCCTAGTGATCACATGTGTCACTTTTGTGGTCCACTTTACCATGCTTCCCCCCAATATGTAATAAACATTAGGAGAAAAATCAGGTCACAAAAAGGCCGTGTAAGCGGCACGTGAGAGAAAAAAACGGGTGCTGCCCGCGTACTTTTTGACATGGCACTGGCTGTGCCACCGTGGTGCCAGCAACCGCCACGGGGGCTCGAACCAATGACCTCCCCGCGAGGCGTGTGGAGGGCATAAGCTACAGTGCCGGGCTGACACAATCTGACCATTTGGGACCAAACCCCAAGCCGATCATTCATGTCTCAACTAATATTCCGAGGACCTTTGTTGTGAGTGCGCCATGCAGTCCTGTGCGGGCAGCAACTCTGGCATCCGCTGCCAGCGGCAGAGGTGCCCAAAGCAGGGGGTTCACCTAGAAAGGGCAGGCTTACACGGCCTTATTTTGAGCTCATTTTTCTCCTAATGAAGTGCTATGAAAACAACCTGCAAGGCTCTCCATGATGCATATACATACAATTCAAAAATAACTTCAAAAGTGATCTATGTAATAGGCATACATTTATTCTTCAGGCTAATTTCAAAGGCAATATATCCACATCAGAGTGTATTATTTTTGACAACATGATGAATTGCTCATAATATGAAAAGGTTTAAAGAGTTCATGGTAACAACAACTACTTGAGCAACAACACATATTTAACCGCGCGCCTAAGCACCATCTCTACATAAGGCTTATGATAACAATTATACAAGATAAACTACACATATACACATTTTGAAAATAACTTCAAGTATGTTTTATCCACATTGAAAAGCAACATATTTCAAATCATGATAAATTGTTCATGAAATGAGAAGGTGTTTTGATTTTAGATTATCTACAATAATTATAGATACACTATATATTTAATTCCGCGTGTCAACTCCATTTCTAAAAATGACCAATGAAATTAATTTTGCAAGAGGGATTGAGCATATAACATTGTAAGCATAACTTCAATGATGTTTTGTCCTCTTTGAGTGCAACATATTTGAAATCTTGACAAATATCTCTTGATATGAGAAGTATTTAGGAATTCAAGGTATCCATAGGAACTTGAGAAAAAATATGGAAATCTAACACTTCTACTTCTTAGTCCCTACTAAAAAATTAGTTAAATAAAGATATTTGGTATATTGTTTTAGTTTATTATTTGACTTTATCCTTATAAGCTATTATTTCAGTCTATCAATTAGTAAATCATTTTAGTATATTATTTTAATTTATTAGTCTATTTTGATCCATTATTTGGTCAATTCTTTAGACTATCATTGTAAAAGTTGAACAAATCTTTGGATCTAGAGTCCAAGTTTTATTGGTGGGAATAACTAGAACTTCCGGTTAACTAGAAATTTAGAATAAATAGGTAAAATAGAGTGCCGTGGATGAATTTGGCCAGGCGGGTTAAATTGGATGAGATGTGATCTCACCTCTTTGTCTACTAATCCTTTCTCTCTTCCCTTTGGCTTTCCAATAGACGGTAGTTGTGTTTTTTTGAATCTTAATCTAAATAAAGGAAGAGATGTAAACTTTTTGGCAAGATCTAGATCTAGTTGGATTGAAAATAGGAGTTTGTATTTTGAACCAATTTACAGCTATTACACAAATGGGTCATTTCAACCCCGTGAGCAAGTAGCAAATGGTCATTGGCAAAAGAAAAAGTTGGCTACGGTATATACAACTCGCCAAAAGTAAATGTCCGAATATTCAAAAGACTACCCGGATTACAAACATGCTTCAGAGCGGAGCTATTGGCCATACATAAAATACTCAAAATAATTTCAACCAAATATCCCAACAAAACAACACATATATTCAAAGACTGCCTCAATTGTCTATATGTACTCAACATCTAATTAAAACACCCAACCCTACACAACAACCATGCTCAAAAAATAATACTAACATCTACAATAAGAATACTCCTAATCCGTATACGACGTATTACTTTTTATATTATTTTAATATTTTCACTTTAGAAATTGTTAAGTGAAATTCAAAACTCTGAGCTTTGACTCAACAACCTTTTTTGGTTTTTACCCAGTAGGGGTAGTTAGAGACTTTTTTTACATGACATCCTTAGCTAGGTTTTATGAAAAATGCACTTCATATTCCACCTCTGAAATTGAACCATTACTTCATTTCCAAACCAAAAAAAAATCCATAAAAGAAGTTTTAACTGTATGAAAAATTTAAAAAACAAAACCATCTCAAAATAATTAACTAAAAAATAAGTAACCGTAATACCAAAAAAATAAAATATAGTAGCTTTGTACACACTTGTAGTATATTGCTATAAATTTTTGAAGTTCAAATATGACCTCCTTCTAGTATTTCCCCATAAAATAGGTGCAGTTTTGATAAGCGACATACTACCAAATCCAAGCAAAAATGCTAAATTTTGATAGAAAAAAATTAATTTTGTAAGAGAGAGATGAACTTCGGTCTCCAAAGGAGACCGACGTGAATTAAGTGTCTGTTCGATCTACCCCGATCCAAAGCCCACATGACAAAGGTATGGAAGTAAAGATTTACTCCCCCTTTTCGAGAGTAAACACTCTAGTCACAAGTAACCAATAACAAAAACCAGTAAAACGGGCATATGAGTTAGTTTGCAGTACAAGTTTGATCACCAAGCCACGAGCTCATTGTTGATTGGAGGTGAGTGTTTGTCTCATATAACTGATCCGGGTTTGAACCCTGATTTAATTTTGTAAACTTTATTGTAGTACACATTTTTTACTTTGGAATTCGAGAAACAATGTAATTTGTTTTGTAACAAAATTCCATCCAATATTTATTGATGATTTTCCAAAGATTGGAAAAGTGGATCAATTTGTGGACCTCGTCAAAAAGCTTGGGTGACCATAGCTTGCAACCACCCTCATATTAAACGTCCCATATACTGAGCACCAAATATAGTGATATTTGAATGTCCTGTAATAATTGGTGTTCATATTATGGGGCAAAAGGGTCGAGTGAAACAAACCGAGTTGCGTCGTACAATAGATTTTTATATTCTTTTATTGATTGCATATATCTTAGGAAATTTTTAAAATAAAAATAGAAATAAAAACTAGAGGTTTCTTAGAAGGCTCAAATTTTTTGTAATGAAAGTTTTGTTTCAGATTTTAAAGAATATATTACGAGCTAGATTATCATGTCAGACAGACCGTTAAGAGAAGTAGTGACAAAAAAGTAAAAAAGTAAAAGCAGGAGTATAAATAAATAAAAGAAATATAAAATTTTAAAAATATAAAGGTTAAGATTTTAAAAAAAAGGTAAAACTTAAAACATATGTGATCATTAAGCGCAACAAAAAATTTATTCATCATTATCATTTTAATCATCAAATATCATTATCATCATCTTCATCATTATCATTTGGCATAGCATGAGGTCCAAGAAGAACTAGATTACTGTATGTCATAGGCGAGTTTGACACCTTGTTGTCGAATAATTAATTCTCTTTTGACATTTTCAATTGGATAGTTCAATTTCCATGCCAATCCCGATTGTTTTGAGTACCAATAAAATTTTCTCTAAAAATAGAAAATTTTGGTTTTTTCGGCGACTTTAATTTTAATTTAATTTTCGTCGAACTAGCCTATGACATACAATAGATGTGTTTCATTGTTTTGGAGGAAGACGTAATTGGTGAAAATTTGGTGCAATTTTTAGACATACAACTGGAGAATAGAGAGGAGAATTGGATGAAGGACAAGTTGTTACTATATGGACAGGACAAGTTGTTACACTATGGAAAAAATTAAAGAATATGTATAAAAATAGATGACCAGTTGATTCTAGAAGATATCAAATGTATGTTGGTTCAAATGAAGAAAATGTACATGATACCATTATCTTGAATCCTAATGTTGAAGATGCATACGCATACGAAAGCAATAACATTATCAAATGTCACTGCGATCCACTAAAAACCAAACGAGATTATTATTTACATGCCAAAACTTTCACACTCTGCAATACGATGAGGAAAAATATGATTCCAATAGATTTCTTGCCGATTAAAAAAGATTGTGTGTTCAAAAATCGCATTGTGATAAAATGCAAAGTTTGAGGAAGAACAAAGACCAATGAATGGGAAAGTCACTGAAAGATATTTTGGAATCTATCAATGACTTTTGGAATGGAGAGAAGATAAGAATTTATCAAGATTGGTGGAATCTAGAACGCAAGTCGGAATTGCCTGTGATTTGCGAGAGGTGTGGAATGGGGCATTGTACATTTCCATACAAATGCGATTATGTGAGTGGTGGATGGAATGAAGAAGCAAAGAAGTATATCTTGGAATGCTGGAATTGTTGGGAAGAAGTATCCTTTGCAAAGAAGATGGTAAGGGGTGATCTATGGAATATAGTGTTGGCAGCTCAGTGGAATGGATTTACAGTTTCAAAGCACTACAATTAAAGTAGCAGGATTTTGGAAGTCTCTATCTTAAACTCGGGAACGACAAATCCGATGGAACTTATTCCTATACTTTTTATTTCAACAAAATTTGTTCTCAGAATTGGTGGTCTAAGCACACTAATGGACAAAAAAAATTAAACAATCAGTGGTTAATCTTTTAAACAATCTATGGTTCATTGACGAATTGCATGAAATTCATTATGACAGTTTTAATGTGGATTGCCCGCATTCTTTCAAAGACTAAACATTTTTCAAATATACCAAAAGATTTGAACATAACGGCAATGCTGATCAATGCTTGTTATTTGGGACCACCCAGCTCAATGCAAATTGAAAATGTTCAAACAATGAGGAAAATTTGCCTGTAGATAGTGCAAAATGAAATCTGAGTTAAGAGATGGTAATTATGTATACAGCCATAATTGTGAGCAAATTTCCATCCTCTTGAAAATAAAATGCTGCACAATTATGGCAAGTTGTACATGGTTTAAACCAATTGCCTCCCAATAACAAAAAGTACTTTCATAGTTGATAGTGATAGTCAAACAACTCGTATTTGCAAAGAGTCTTCTTTGTGGGATTTCTGTCACATATACGGCTTTGATTTTTCATTGGTCCTTCTTTATGATGTAATGCACATAATAGGCTTGAATATTTTTAAGTCGTATATAAAAAAAATTGTTCATGTAGATTAATGATGATACAAACAGAAAAATAAAGGTATTGGAGATGTATAGGGCGGGTGGAAGAAGCACGTCTTTGTGAATTAAGAGGGGGGCAATGGCCAAACAAACTAGTTGAGTATGGCAATTTTTTATGGCATAAGAAAACCAAAATTTTATTTTGTGGGTGTTGCCAAGTATACTACATGCACTCAACAAGGATGAGGGTATGGATTCCAAACTCTTGGAGTTAGAGTTGTGCATCATTGATATTGCACATTACATTTTCAACAAGACCCATATCAAAGGATGGACTTAAGTTGACCTCCGTATTGTCAACTTCTTCAAACATGGAAAATTTTGTCAAAAGATTTTTATACCCCAAAGGGAAGACCTTTAGAGCATGTTGCAAGTGCAGCACACATCTTGGAGGATGTATTGAGATTTGGACATTCAGACATATATTGGTGTTTTCATTATGAAAGAAATGTTCAAAAATAAAAAAGCATACACTCCAATGACATACAAGTTGAACATACATTTATTGGATTCTACACTTGGAGGCAATTCTAGAATGTGGAGACAAATGTATGTGCAGAGAGCAATGGAGTGGATATGTCTAAAAGGAAACTTCATGAACTTCACCAGTATTTGCATCTATTTCATTATTTAAATGAAGAGAACAACTATGACATTTTTCGTTGTCCATTATGGCTCAAGAAACACTTCCTTTCTTCTACCTCTATTGAAAATATCAACAAGTTATTGAAGAATGCATGAAAAAGTGTATGTTCATATATAGCCAGTAACAAGGGGATTTTTATTGGAAAAAAGACATGTAGGAGAACTTGGTCTAAAGCTGTAGATGTTGAGTTGGCTAATTTTCTACAACGACATTTTGTATTGGAGGCTTGGAGGATATATGTGTATACACACATTAAGAAGGGTATACTCAGAGTGCTATACGAGGTTGAAGACGATGTTGTTGTTCAGCCAAACTACTCCAAGCATGTACTTATGAAAGCTAATATATTTCATTTCATTTATGTATGGTTTTAAAAAGAAATACATAAGTTTTTTGGTGCAACATATTACTACCTTTATTAAACAACAAAATCAAATGGCCGGAGGAAATGACGCAAAACAATGGTCCAAAAAGAGACGGGTTATGTCAATCCAATTACAAAGATGCATTTGATATACAGAGATCAAATGGCACCATTTGACAACAAATGTTTTAGGCCTTTGAGTTTTCTACAACATAAATTCACAAAGGTTGGTTTTTTCTACAACGGAAGTAGAAGAGAAGGATTGAGAATTGCGTATGAAATGTATGATTGTACAAATTTTGAGTGTATAATAGAATTACATAAGAGAGTAATTGAGCAGCACGCTTATGTAATGAAGCAAGTGGCAACATTATTATGGTGTATAATTATAATAATAACCAATCTATATATACTATTATTTTTTAAATAAAAACATTTTTTCACTAGTGGAACTTGCAATTTTAAGTACTTACTAGTCTTAATTCTTGCTATGAATTGTTGAAGCAAATAAATATTTAAATTGTTAAAATGAAATATTCAACAACTAAATAATTGAACCTTCCAAAAAATGGATTTTTTCAAATTTTCAATTAATTAATAATATATTTTTTAACCTTGGAGCCAAGGTCTTAAAATTTTCAAATAATAAAAAAAATCATTTGAAGTGAGTTTGTAATGAAAAATCTATAGCAATTCCCAAGTATTTTTAAATTACGGTCAAATTTTACAGTTTTCTTAAATATGCAGCCAAGATTTGTAGAATCCTTCCTTTTTCCATTTTCATCCAAAATTAAAAACCATCATACTTTTGTATTCATTATTGCATGTCATTTCCAAAATCGAAACGTACTTTAAAATAGAGTTACATTCCAAAATATATATCTGGATGAAATTTAGAGGTAAAAGAAATAAACTATCTTGAGTTGCCATCAGTGTTGTAGAATAAAAAACGTGAATGATAATTTTGTTGTTTGAATTCCAAATGTTCCTAATGAATTTTTGTTGTTCTTGCTTTCGCTCTTGACTTGTTTACTACTCACATAAGAATGCAAGACTCGATAAAGGTCGACACCAAGTGTTGGTACAAGTAAACAACATGGATATTGCATCTAATATATTAACTCCAAAACGTTGTTGTGTCCATATTATGAATGTCATACAAAAATAAATGTCTCTTGCAATCTTGTTCAAGCATAGATGACTTTCATTCAAGACTTGTTAAAACAAGCTTCAAGTCCTATCTCTTGTATAACACTTTGATTTCAAAGTTTTCGAAGTTCATCATTTGATAATTGTACGAGTGAAAATGAATCTAAGTATATCTTGCCTCTTCAAAAAAGACTATGTGAACAATGTAGATTTTTCTAAATAAATTTCATAATAGTATGTTTTTATTGCATAGATGTTAGTTGCTATTTCCATGCGTCAAACATTCAAGGATTTAATTTGGTATAATGATTTTTCTTGTTTTGTATGGATATCATATTGATATCTCCCATGCAACTTACTTGCATTGCAATATAGTTGGTATCCTTAAAAATCCCATAAATGCATAGGCTTGGTATATAAGTTTCATAATATAAGGAAAAAGTAATTTATTTTATAGTGTTACACTTTTGTCAAAAATAGAGAATAACTCTATATTGGAATTCTGTTGTTCTTGCTTTCATCTTCAGTCTCTTTGTCTATTTTTGTTTGATTGTAAATCAGAAAAGATGTAAATAGATAAATAAGGATCTATAAGATTACAAATGCAGTGGTTTACATTTTTCCATAAATTTTGTTGTTGGAAAATTGTTTAAAACTCTAATTTGAAACTTAGAAAAGTTAAAAGTTTGACTATGGACCATTTTAGGTGGCATTTTTCACTTAGAGGAATATAAATAATTTTATGATATGCACTACAAAGCATAGCATGTATTAACACCATATTTGCTATAATGAGACCTTTTGCGGTATCATTTTTATCCTCGACTCAAGAATAAACCGCTTCATCTCTTTACTAGTCAATTTATATTAATAGATAAAAACACAAAATTTTAAAATTTTATTATAGGATCACTATTTGAGTATTATTTATTTTTGGTTTCATTTATTTATTTTTCAAATGAATTTTTCAATAACAAGCATTTTGTCTCAAAATTAGCAAAAAGTCTCAATGTAACAAATATGGTCATTATCATGGAAAAAATTAAATATACATTAAATATAACCGAATATTACCAACACTACCAGTAACTATAGTAACTATTTGTAAGATAATTATAAGATACAGTTGTATCAAAGTAGTAAAGAGGTGGTTGCTGCAGCTAGAATGTGACAAGGCATGCGAGGTGAAGCTATTAAAGTTGACATGACCGGGGTTATCCCAGCTAAAGAGCTCCTTGATTATGGGCGCCAGATGGTCGCATCAGGTTTACTAGGTAGTGAAGTTTGCACTATATTAATTAGTAAATTGGTGAAGGTTTCATATGTCTTTGATTGAATTCCCATGTCTTGTGGTCTCTTGTATTGTAGTTGTTGGGTTATTTTCTCCTTTTCAATTCTGGTCTAGACCCTCCATACTTCGTCTTTGTCTTCTTGATCTTCCCGGTCCTACCAAGACCAACGGGTATGTTTTTGGGAGTAGCTTCATGTTTATGTCATTTTTTTCTTTCTATGTTCAAGTGGTGTCATTTATGTGAGGGTATTTTTATTCTTAAGAGTATCCTCATAATACTATACCGGTTACCAATTATTTGTTGTGTTTTCCAGTGTGACTGGAAGAAGTAGTAAATGCAATGTTATGACGGAGGGGGGAGAGGGGGTCATTTTAGAGAAAGGAGGTTTCTGGAAGACATGGCTTCTGGGGAATACTAGCCTTTGTAGAAGTAGACTCAAAAAAAATGGTGGGTACAGTATGTGGGAAGAAGATGAGTTGAAAAAAAATATTAAAAACATATTGAAAAAGACTCTAAAATTATTTGTTGTATATTCATACAGTTCCTTTACAACTTTTCAAGAGAGTCATGCTTTAATAAAGAATATAGATTGCAACTTAGCAAGCTATTGTAAAAAAACAATAATTATTCTTTTTATAACAGATGATAGGTTAGAATTTATATACGTAGTTACATATTCTATTGTATGATTGTAACTTCATATTTATTTTGCATTTGAATCATGAACTTTTTTAACTTCTTGCAATGAAAAATTCAATATATTTCTTAAAATTACATTGAATACATCAAGTATTTCATCAATTTCTTCTACAACTATAACTTTACTCTTTTAAAAAATTCTCTTAAAAATGAGAATTTTGTTACAAACTATAACAAATGATAATTTGATGTCCTTGCAATTCTTGACATCCTTTCAAACCACCATTTTCCATCGGCTTTATTTATTTTTTCAACATCTTGAATCCAACTTTTGTCAAACTTATTGTTGTAATTATTTTAACTTATGCAACATAATACATGGAGACAACAATATTCGACATTATTTGTAGCAACTAAGAAATATACTTTATGAAAATTCTCCATGTGCCTTTCAAAATCCCAAGCACTCTATCAACACACATTCAAGTAGAGCAATTTGGTTTTCTTTGTATAGCTACAAAGCTTTACTTAATCCTATAAACATGCTATACATCTACTTATATGACAAATATTTATTTCTTGTATTGGTTATTCGTTTAGTTTTAAATTAAAACATTATCTATTCGTGAAGATTACTTGTCTATTGAAATTCATAGTTTTAAATTTGGAATTAGTATCTATAATATCTCATACACAAGCAAAGTAAAAAGATTTTTGATAGTAAATATTGTCACTACCTATCACTATTGCCACTAGAAGAATGTACCATTAGGTGTAATTTGGGGTCATGAAAAGGCCGTGTAAGCCTGCCCTTTCTAGGTGAACTCCCTGCTGCCCCCCGCACTGTCGCTGGCAGCGGGTGCCAGAGTCGCTGCCCGCACAGAACTGCGTGGCGCACTGTGATTAACAGTTCTCGGAAGAATTCTTGAGACATGAACGACTTGTCTCGGGGTTTGGTCCCAAGTGGGCAGGTGATGTCAGTCCGGCACTGTAGATTGTGCCCTCCACACGCCTTGCTCGGAGGTCATTGGTTTGAGCCCCCGTGGCGGTTGCTGCCACCACGGTGGCACCTTCGGTGCCATGTCAAAAAGTACGCGGGCAGCGCCCGTTTTTTTCTCTCATGTGCCACTTACACGGCCTTTTCGTGACCCGATTTTGCACCTAATGAACTAGTCAAAGGCAATTATTTTATACTAAGTGTAATGCACAACTTCAAATTCTTTATCTAAAGCTCTAAATTTTACTTCATTTAAAACTTGTTTAAATGTTTTTGTGATTTTTATTTTATTTTATTGTACTGCCAATTTTTTTCAAAATTATCAAAATTGTACCTTTTCTAACTTTGATTTTTTTCTCCAATACCATGTGGTCTATCACCAAAATCAAGCCCCAAATATGAACTTTTCAAAATGTTTTCAATAGTGTGCCATCTAATGAAGGCACATTTTAATTCAATTGAGAATTTCTTTGAAATATTCTAGAAGTAGAAAATATCTAAATGTAAACTTTACCATCATAAACAAATATAGACTAATTGAAAAAGTTTAAGAATATTTTTAACAAAATCTATAAATATTTCATGAATATTATTTTATTCATAGAATTGTTTTTTTGATAGCTACCAAAAAGAATCTTGTGAAGGCATGTGATCTATTAATCTAAGGCACAATGCATCTCTTTGGTTGAATAATTTTATATGATAAAATTTTAGCTTTAATTTCTTTTGTCTTTGGATTATAGCACTTCAAAGGATGCAATATTTTTTAGTGGCCATCTTTTTTAGAGTGTGTATTGGAATCCAATCTTCCTAATAGGAATTTATGCAAGCCTTTTAACTTTTAAATGAATCTGATGTCAAGATATTTGAGTTATTTGTAAAGGCATCCAGTCTTTTGTCCTCCTTTTTTCATGGACTAGAGCTAGTACCATTCCTTCTCCTCCTCGGTCCTACCCCTCTACCCAATTCTTCTCCCTCCCTCCAAATTTTTATGAATAAAAATTTCAATCTATCAATTATTCTATTTTTGGTCTATAGTAAGATCATGCCGATCCGGTCCTTTCCAAATTATAGGTCAAAAACTCAGGTTTTGAAGGACTTTACAAATAACTCTATTGTAGGGATATTGCAATAAGACTTTGGTTGACTTTATAGATGTAATTAAACAAAGATAAAGGGAATCAAAGGATTTGTTATTTTCTTAAGTTAGACTTATATTAATCAATTAATTTTAAACAATTTCATCTACATAAGAAATACATCTTATATAAGTAGATTAGACCAATGACTTTTTGTATCATAATTCATAAATATGGTTTCTTTTCAATACCATTTTGTATCTTGTTTTTTGTTTTGCGTCTTCTTAATAGATTTAGATTTATTTATTCATTACAATTAAAACATATTAAAGATATAAACTAAAAAGGTTAATTAGATTAATTTAAATATTGTACAATTGTAGATAAAATTAGTCCCAAATTCTACTAGAGCATTATTGTTAGTCAAGTCCTTCTCATTTTGCTCAATAGATTTGACAAAACTCATGATGTTTGAAGAATTGCCTCAAAATTATGTAATTTATATAATATATTCATTAAAATATTTATTTTGAAATATTGATGGATTCATTGTCTATCTCATTGAAGGGAATATTTTCTATTCTTAATGGATACACATGTAAATTGGCCTCCGTGTCATATTGACTTTTATAGCCTACGCATATTCCGATCGATCAATATTCAATGAGCCACTTCAATGAATGGTCTGAAGATCCTCTTATGAAGTTCACCAAACAATAAAACTTAGAAGTCAAATGACAAGTCTCTCGTTTTGGCATTCCATGGTTTTTTTTTTTTTTTTTTGGCTAAATTTGGTGCCACATGCTCCAAATCATAACTTACACTCTATTATACCAAATTGGATTTTTAGAATGTCAAACTGAGCACCTTAAAGAGATCTATACTTTCTTAGAATAGAGCTCAAGCAAATTAAAAATAGAATAATGCTTAAAATGGAGTTTAAAAGAGATTTTGGGAGTGGTATCAATAGTAATAATAATAGGGGCAAAGATTTGCCCCACCCCTCCTACCCCTCCCACCCCTTCCATGAAAGATTGCCACACAACCATATCTGCTTTGAGTTGCCCTTTCACAAGCTTCAGTTCACATCTGTTCTCAGCCATGGACGTTCGGGTGATCCCCACAAACATTCCACAAATGAATCCAAATACTCCTCTTGCTGTGCATGCTGCATTGACATCACCTTCAAACAAGTCGATGTTGCTACAGCATAGGATAAATCGCTCTACAATTTTTCAGAAGGTTGGATCAAGTTCAGATTTCCTAGAACCGATTTGAGTCACAAGATCATCAATAAAAAATCACACATGAATGCCATCATGTATCACCACAACGTGATTGATAAAAAGAGGGCATGAGAGTACAGAAAGAAATGTAAAGAGAGGAGTAAAAGAAAGAAAGTTGCTGCAAAAAGATTTCTCCAGTGAAGGGTAGCGGAGCCAGCCTTGAGGGCAGCGGAGCTAACGAAAACGTCAGCTCTGCTGTCCTTTTTCATCCAGCAGCAGTTGGCATTCCAGGCCTCCCACCCCTCCCGAACCTGGGCTACCCGAACCTGGGCTCCAAGCTTTGTTACTGAGGGATTTAGACAGTTCCCCATTGACATTGGAAAGTGCAACATTGAATGGTTCGGGGATCCTTTTATTCAGTGTAAAACTACTTCTCAGCTCATTGACATTGTAAAAGTGAAACATTGGATGCCATAAAGTGGATCCACTCAAGCATTTGATGCTCCTCCCCAAAAGAGTCAAGACCCCAAAACTCAGACTTATCCGAATCTCTTCCTAGACTCATTCATAGACCACAAAACACAACACAGCAAAGCAAGAAAGGGAAGAAAGCGCAACACCTTGACCAGATCGACCAACACCAGCCTCCAGCTGTCGGCCCCCGCGAGCATGCATCCCCAGCCAACACTGTACCTGTACCACCCCCTCCAAGCCAACCCCCCGTCCCCACGACACATGGCCCCCGCCGCAGCCCGCCCCCAAAACTTTCCCACCGGCTGCCCTCCCCACCCACCACCCCCTCCAAGTGTCCCCCCCTCGTCGCCGCCACCTGGCCCCGCTCCCGCCACCCTGTCCTCGCGACAGCCTTCACCGACGCCATAGCACCCAAAGCCGCGCACATCTACGCCCCCCGTAGATTCCAACACCCCAGCCCAAACCTCGTGTCGACAATCCATCCAAGCATTAACTAACAACTGTAACTTCTGAAAACCTTAATAAATCCTAGTTCAGTGGACACCAACATTGTACCATTGCAGGCGATGCTGGAATGATGCTGTAATCCACTTCCGAAAGCATTTCCTCTTTTCAGAAGATCTCACATTATTATATGTGGATCGATCTGTGAAGGTCGGACACCGAGACCAGGTCTAGATTCATGTTGACAGGATACTTATCTAGATATTGGTGATGATGCTGCTGTGCAGTGATTTCAATTGAGATCGGTGATGATATCGATCGATCGATCGGAGTCTGGAAGATTGGGAATGAATTTGTTGTCTAGATGAAGTAGACTGATCGGTTATTTGGAGTTCATGTGGAGATCGTCACTGTGTAGTGGTGAGATTTGGGGCGGAGGGGGAAATTAGTAGTGAGTTTGAAATTCACATGGGCGACTCGATCCGAAGTTTTCGGTTTTGGATTCAGAGTTGGGTGGGGAAAGGATTGTTTAAGAGGTAGTGTTGCAAATATATACGGAAGTTCTGGAAAAGGTGGGACGTGATTGAAGGTGGTTGATTGTTTATAGCGAGTGGGAGGGAGGGAGGGAGAGGGTGCGTTTTGGGAGCACCATGAACGGGGGGCAGACGGAGGATGGGTCGCGGGCGCCGTTGCTAGGTTTCCTGACGACTGATCTGGGGAGAGGGGAGGAGGTGCGGCGGGATGATCAGTCGGAGAAGAGTTTCTCGCACACGGTGAGGTTTGAGGACGAGGTTGGGACGGGGCCGAAGATGAGGGAGCGGGTTGTGGACATTGACGATCCGAAACGCAGTAGAAATATAATGTTGGCGAGTGTGTTGTCGCATCCGCACGATGAGCTGCGGTACTTTCGGAACGGGCTGCGATGTTTGGGGCTCGATCAGTCGACCAAGTTCAAAGTCGGGTTGTCGTGGATCGTGTTTGTTTTGTTCACGTTTATAGTGCCATTTGTGAACCTTACTCATGTGTCGTGTCCCGACTGCGATCCGCAGCACCGGCACCCGTTTGAGGGACTCGTGCAAATTGCGGAATCCTCGTTGGCGGCAGTGTCGTTCTTGTGCTTGTCGCACATTGTGCGGAGACATGGCTTGCGCCGGACGCTGCTCCTTGACAGGATCGTGCGGGAGTCCGTCGAGGTTCGGACGGGATACGAATCTGAGCTTCATGTGAGTTTACTTTCCTTCGTTATTTCTTTGTACTCAGACTTGAGGTTTTTTTGCGAATGTGTCATTTTAGGGTTGACGAGAACAATCTTCCCCTATTCCCACGAACTTAAGCCAGCATCAATTAACGACAAGAGGGACATAAAATCTTTGCTCTTTTGAAGACAACTTAGGTTATAATTTATTTCAGATACCTGGGGCAATTCACATCTCTTTCTTCAGTCCCTGCAGACCTGAAGTACGAGATATCTATGGTTTCCGATGCAGCTAGTTAGGGCTCCCTGTAAAGAATTGTGATGTATGTAGTGGATGAAGCTAAGTTTCCTATTAATTCATGTAAAGCCTGTATGACTTCTCCATTTCTTTCCTGGGGCTCCTTTCTCTCCAACTGCCGCTTGTAGATATGAGTCAGTGATAGCACTTTATTGTAATGTTGAAGTGCAAGTCTCCTACACAATGTTGCTGGATTGCTGGTTATTGAAATCTAGACCTTGTCTCTGAAGGAACTGGACAGGTCGGATCATACAATCTGTCAAGCGGAATCTGATCACGAGTGAATTTGTTCAAGCATTCCGTGAGGAAAAATCATGTGCATGTATTGCCTTGATTGAACTGACTGTGTTGGAACTGCTGTTGTGCAGAGTGCATTTTCATTGCTTGCTTCAATCCTTCTGCCGGTTGCAACAATCGAAATCGTCTTCCGGGTGTGGTGGTACTACTACGTCACTGTTACCATCCCGTTCATTGAGGACGATCGCAGGCTTAGCCTCATCCTCAATATTGCCTTTTTTTCGTCTGGCTTATTGTCATGGCTGTATCGAACTTCTGTGTTCCTATTCACTTGCATCTTGTTCCGGCTTATGTGCTCTCTTCAAATCCTTCGACTCAAAGGCTACATCAAACTTCTTGGGACGACGCCCAATGTCTCAATCATCCTGACAGAGCACATGCGCATTCGGAGCCAATTGACCACCATAAGTCACAGATTTCGTGCATTTATGGTCTTATCACTCTTCACCATCAGCTTCAGCCAAGTGTGGTCTCTCTTCGTACTTCTCAGTTCATATGAAAAATTCAATTTTTTTCGCGCTGGAGATCTTGTTGTAAGTTACTCATGCTCAATTCTCCTCATGGTCATTTCACGAAGTTTTCACATTATAATTCTTTAATTTCTTATTTCCAAAGAGTCAATTATTTTTTCAGACATTGAGTAGCTAATTTGAACTAAAATGAATTTGCAGGTATGCTCTGTGGTACAAGTGACTGGTTTAATGCTTTGCCTAAACGGAGCGTCAAAGATTACTCACAGGGCACAACGAATCATTGGCATTGTAAGCCAATGGCATGCCCTAGCAACCTGCAACCCTCATGCTGTTACAGATTCGCAGAAAAATGGCGATGATCCTTCACAGTGGTCAACCACCATGCGTGGGCCTGCTCACCCACACCTGTACAACGACTCCTCGGAAGAAAATGACAGCGATGAAGACTCACCCCGTCACTCCAATGATGTTGACCAATACATTCACGACATGGAGAATTTCCAGAAGCGGAATGCTTTGGGTACGTCACCTCTGTTCAACCTCTTCTTTCTCGAAACTTGAATCATACTCTAAATTTGTATCACATAAATTTTCATCCTACAAATCACCACTGTACTGTACTGTAAAACATCGAGTTTCGAAGGTTTAATCGTCTCTGTGTCCTTGTACTTATGCATACTTGGTCAATGCGTTATTGCAGTATGCTACTTACAGCAGGCGAAAACTGGAATCTCCTTGTATGGATGTGTTCTAGACCGGGGCTTTCTCTATGGGATGTTTGGGTGCACAGTCTCGCTCACCCTCTTCATCCTCGGTAAAACCATCGTCACTTGAGCTCAAGATTGTGAAGTCGTCTTCTTGCAACGTATATAAATAATTGTAATTGTAGTTGTAATTGTGTAAGCGATAGTAGTTTGTCAGGTGTAAAACCTTGCACAGACAACGCCAGTTTTTCTTTCGGCAGAAGATGTGAACATGTTTATGTGTAAAACATGTAGATTGAGGCATTTCCTTTTTGGGTAGAAATAGCTTGTGAAGTGTAAAACATGTATATCTAGTGTCTGATATGAGTTAGACACCCCCAACCCCATCAGAGTGGAAGAGTAGTATATGTACTGTAAATGAAGAAATATGCAGTTCGAGTTGCGGTGTCAACCTGACGAAAAGTGCACAGTGATTGCTTTTACGAGAAAGCTTATACAAAATTGTCATCTCAAGGAGTACCACCTCCAAGTGAAGAAGTGAGTTAGGGAATATTAATATATGGCGGCATCAGCAGCAGTTAGCACATTGGATCGATGAGAGGATGAGGGTTAGACATCTTGTAGCACAGGGAGTTGGGGTACTTAGCAAGCTGTATCAGGGGTGATCACCCATTGTTGTAACCGACATTGATAATCAAATCTATATTTTTCTTGTCATGCAGACTATTGCCTGAGAAAATTGTGGAATTAGGAGGAAGGACGGTCGTACTTGGGCCTATCCCTCTCCAATTTTTTTTGTGTAAGTATAATTCTTTGTCCCCGGTGCCACTGTCCACATTCAGCTACTCTAGTGCAACATGTTGGATTAGTGACGTGCGGGTGATCAATAATTCATAGAAAGCCGATTCAGCGGCTATTTAGATACTCCTGATTGATTAACGGCTGGATGTCATAAGCCACGTTAGTTCACAGCTTCAACACACTAATTTTTTGGGGAATGTAACTTATAGATATTGAACTATGCATGGCCATGGCTTGTCGAACAATTCATGACCTCAGTCAGTGCACGAGTCCTCATGTTGCAACATTTTTCCCAGTGGGGTTCGAATTGTGCATGGGAATAGGGTGCCCTTCATGAGTAAGGGACGCAGCATTGTGCACAATTCCCCCTAAGATAGGTACACCCATTCCTGAAACATATCAAGTGGTGATCAAGTTCAACATGAACAAATAACGTCGCTAAGCATTTGTAACGAAGGAAACAAACTCAGATTTCTATTTTCTATAGTTGTCATACATGTAAATTTGATAATTGAGGCCAGAAACTGGTCAGAAGAACTGACCATCTGGAGCACCTACTTTTCAAGAAAAGAACTCGCTTCACCCCCCGCGCTACTTTGAAACTTAACTGTATCTACTGTATAAACTAGATGAACCTACTTCTAGCTACAAAATTGGACATTGTCAGAAAGGCTACAAAACGCAGTAAGTGCTCAATAAAAGGGAAACTCGATGACGGGTTCCTCTTTCAATGCGTCGAATTTTTTCTCCACGCATATACATACTAGAGGCAGCCTTGGGTTGTGATCATGCAGCCAGTGAGCAAGCCACCTCTGATGTAACCTTAGTCAAGGTCTCCAACTAAAATTTGTGTACCAATAAGAGGGCAGTGAAAAAGCTTTATTATCTGCTAAAACTCGTTAGGCATGAAGAAAGAGAACGCAATAATTCTCACAAGTTTCTGCACATACATGTTATTCAACCAGAGCAGACCTTAACTCTAAGCTGTAATGGTCCCTCTGATACAGTGCAGAAAGAATGCAGCTATTGATTTACACTTACACTCAGAAGGATACAACCGCACCAGTGGTCTCGGAAGCAGGCTTGGACTTGGCAAGAGCAGTCAAGCCTTTGAGCAGTAAGGGTTGCACGTGCTCTTTAAAATAGGCGGCAGCGTCTTGTGACGTAGGATAAGGCTCCAATATCACTGCCATAACAATGGTTTCGGAGTTGTTAAACAGGTGTACAAGAGGCAAAGCACCACATGCAATGAACATTCCTAAATGTGTTATAAGAGGTCATAAGCTTCAGAAGGGATCCGAATAACAAAATAGAGCAGACAATACAATGTACTTTCAAGCGCTCTAACTGTTGTAAGTTCTGGTCGTATTAGCACATGCGTTCAGTGCTGCGTTCGCAATTTCTATGTCGTATACAAGGCTTAAATGTTGGTTGAAAACAGCAGCTTCCATTCCTCGTAGATTTAAAACACAGACACAGTAAACAGATAACGAAGTTGGGAAGTACCTGTGGGGAAGAAGAATTTTATCTCAATTTCAGCATCTTTTACAGTGTCACTGCCATGTACTGCATTCATCCGACCATCTGTACCATACAATGCCCGGATCCTGCAAGGCTAAATCTGAAGAGGTCAGAAAGCTCGAAATTGCAAAATCTAATTGTTGCATCTTCAACCTATTGTGTGCCTATTGCCTAGAAAATTCACCTGGTGGAGGTTGGGAAGGAGTGTTTATTCGGACCAATTCTTTCTGATCGAGGATAGTCCACGATTGTCAACCGGTTTTCATAGTGGCAGAAAACAGTAGTTAAGGTAGGAGTAAGGAATAGATAACGAACCAGGAAAAAAACTTGGCGAACTAGTACTAAGTATCATCAAACAGCTCATAGGACAAGTACAACGATGCTTCACAGCTGTGTCAGTGAATTTATGGTACAAGAATCTGTTGGCGTGAATCCAATGAATAGCACAGGTATCATGCTGATGCATACATTCATGAAATTACGTCTACTGTTTGCATGATGAAAAAATTCCTGAAAGAATAAATATGGCAATCATACGTTTGAGGAGCTTCTCTGCGTGCACGATTGGAGTCTTTGGGACCGAGTAGCGCACGAAATGCTCGACAGCAATTATCCCTCACCAGCACCATACAATGAATCGAACGGCTGCAAGGATCATGATAACACAACAAGTTGTAGAGAGCAAACGTCGCATGAAAACATCTATTTTCAACTCATGAGAAATCCAGTTAGGAGAATGCAGGAGACACCGAGATGATGCAAGCGCTCAGCGGACATGTTCACCATAAAAGATAAAGCTCGAGCTCAGTCTATTAAGTGACTTATGGCTGTACTGTAGTAAATGCTTACCTGAACTCATAGTATTTATGAGAGATAAACTTGAAGAGCACCTTATCATGAAGCGGATAAGGGTCTCAAAGTATGGCATTTTAGCATGGGCTCGATAGAATTGCTCTGCCCGCACCCTCGTCAACTGTAACATAGGAATTTCACTTCAACAACGTGAGTAAAAATGTTATTGATGTGATCCAAAGTATAAGTGCATTACTAAGAGAAAGTGGTGTCAGGGATCGCTAGTTCTAATACTATATATGGTGAAAAAGCAATGAATTATAGAAATTCACCTTGAAGGTGCCTTCGGCGACGACATTGAATCCGAACATGTGAATCATATGGCAGATGTTTTGCTTGTAGCCCAGACGCATGGCATCAGGCTTGATGATGCACAACGTCGAATCCATTGGAAACAATGCACTCGTGACTCTCACCATCTTGACGGGCTTTTTTTCGCTTCTTATAGGCAGAATAATGGCGGATTCTTCGGGCCTGCTTTGCTCTGAACGCCGTTAGTTGACTCATGATTCTTCGGAAACCTTGTTTTAGTTCAATTTTTTAGCTCAAAACATGCCCATATGATCACAGCCTCAAACGCTAAACCGCAGCTTATCATTATAATAGAATCTACTAAATACTGCTAAACCCTCGGGCTTTCGGGAGTTCGTACTGTAACAAGAGTTTAAGAGATGCACCATGGATACCAAAGAAAAACAAACAGCCGTAAGCACTGCCGTTAGAACACGAAGCTGACCAGGAAGCTAACTCACACACCGAGACACATCAGAACGCCACATCACAATCAAACCTAATGATCTTCAAACCCCTAGTAAGCCGATATCAAACGGCCATAAGAACAAGAATCCAACCAAAATTCTCCAAGCCGTAGCCACGACACGACATCTACAGCCAAAACAGAACTTCCAATCACACCCATTCCATCCAAACACACGCCGAAAGCAATTGCACACATTCGAGCAAACGACATCCATTAATGCTCCGAAACACAAACAGACATACTTCGATCACAACCAAATTAACCCCCGCGATATACACAACAAATTGACAACGAAAACGTCAATCTCCATTGTCAAAGAAAAGAACGCTCACTGCGAACACCTAAATTCACATCAGCTTCAAATTTCCAATCCACACGCTCTCAAAAGCACAAACCCTGGCCGACCGAACAAAAACCCCGGCAAAACCTGACGCACTACGGAATCACTAAACCTGTGGCCTCCCAAACTCATAACACACACATGAAAGACAATAAGCTCTGGTAAAGGAACTGCGAGAGATGCTAGGAGTCACCTGTTAACCAGATAACGGAGCCGGTATGGAGAGGATTACGGCCCTCGTTTCTGCAGCAATTAACGCGCTTAACCAGCCGGATCGTTGCCGCGCCAGTACTGAGCTCCACAATGCACGCTCCAGGGAATGAGCCCGTTGAAATCTCTGAGCGCCGGGGAGCCGGAGAGCAAGAGAGGCACCACCATCACCGCACTGCAACGAACTCCGCAGGATGCGTCGCGTCAGGGTTTCGCTCACGCTCCTCCAGTCCTCCTTCACGTGAAACCGCATGCAACCGTCGCCTCCGCCTCACCACGCTCACACTCGCTCCCCCCTCCAGCCTCACATCTAGGCAAGGCCCTAGATTTTCATCCCATATCTACATTCTAGACAGATATCGAAGCCATGTCCGGGCACGTATCTGCAAATTTCTCATCAGAGGAACTCGAAGAGAGTTCACATCGTGGAGATACCTAGGTCATACTATGTTTGATGAGTTGATACCTGGTTCATACTTAGGAGAGAAGAGTTCTTTAGGAGTTACGATGTCCACTTTTTGGTTGCTACCTAGGTGGTACTGGCGTTGTACTTGGGTCAATACCGCGCAGGTCTAGTTTGATACCCTGTTTATACTTGGGTGGGGTGGTGAAGGAGTCTCGTGGATTAGGGTTGGAGGGCGAGGAGGGTGGGCTACTTGGGGAACTGGCGCAGTCAGGGCAATTCTTTTGCTGCTCGCCTTGTCGCGGTCGCTGCGTCTACTGCCTGCCTCCCTGCACGCCTTGCGCGTTCATCTCTGTTCCGCAATGGGTAAGCCACGCTCCGTGTCCCTCTCTATCGTGCTCATGTTTCTGGAATTCATTTCTAGGGGGTGGTGTTTTCGGGATTTGACGAGGAAACCCTAGTTGTTGGACTGGCGGTTCGTTGTGCTGATTTCTTGTGTAATGTGTTGCAGCCAAGATTAAGGTTCATGAGCTCCGTGCCAAGAGCAAGAATGAACTGCTTAATCAGGTATGTGCATTGCTTTTGAGCGTTTTTGAGCTGTTTTTGGTTATACAGGTTTTGTGCTTGTGTGAATGGTGCTTTTCCTTCGGGAATGTAGCTATTTTCTGGAGGGTCGGGGTTGATGGTTTTGTGGATTTGTGAATTCAGTTGAAGGAGCTGAAGGCTGAGCTTGCAGCCTTGAGGGTTGCCAAGGTCACCGGAGGAGCGCCGAACAAGTTGTCTAAGATGTACGTTATTTCTCTCTTCCTTGAGTGGACTGACAGGTCTTGACCTAATATTCTGGGCTTGCATTCTGTTCATTAATCGAAATATGCGCGATTGTAACACTGTTGTTTCGAGTACCCGATCTTGGTAATTGTCTATGATGTGATTGTGGATTCTGTGATCGACATAGAAGTACAGAATACTGTTTTGCATCGGGTTTTATCGGCGTGTTTACGATGAGGTGTTCTTAGGTGATTCTGATATGTTGGATCTCCTCAGTTTGGCTCGTGATGCAATGTCGACACTTTCCTGATTGGTCTATGATGCCTAAATTTTGCGTTATCTTTCCGAATGGTTGGATTTGTCCATCCTTGTGGAGTCAAGATGACTGAGACCCCCTTTTAGCACAGAGATGGTTTTGAATTCTTTGATAAGAGCAATTTCGCTTGACATTTAAGATTATTCTTTGATTCTGCCACTGGTTTTTACGTATTTGTTTGTTTTTACTTCTTCTGTTTCCTATGATCCTCTGTTCTTGAAATAACTCAGCATAGGAACTTCCACACTTATACTTCCTACTCGCCTTACATGGTTCATGCTCCTCATAGTTTAGATCATGACTGTGGTTGTGCAGCAAGGTGGTCAGGCTCTCAATCGCCCAGGTGTTGACCGTCATTTCACAGACACAGAAGGCTACCCTTCGTGAAGCGTACAGCAAGAAGAAATTTATCCCCATTGACTTGCGCCCGAAGAAAACCCGCGCTATCCGCAGAAGATTGACAAAGCACCAGGTGTGTTTTCGTACCCTAGCACTGTGAAGTAAACAGGCATCTTCAATGCTGAGATAGTTGCTTTATATGAAGATCAGCAACAATCGTGTTCTCTTTTTGAATGTACAAGTATTCCTCTATGTGCTGAATTGAGACCCTTGTTGTGCAGGCCTCGATGAAGACCGAGAAACAGAAGAAGAAGGAAGCCTACTTCCCCATGAGGAAGTTCGCAATCAAGGCTTAGAAGTCCGCGTCAAATGTATTGGTGGCTTATCCTGGCGAATTTCTTATATAAAGTGGGAGTTCCTGTTTCTAGCCTCAATTTTAATTATCCACTTGGTTCTTTTTTTCCCAATTTTTGCGAGGGAATTTAATGCTGATATATTTGCTCCTGCTGATGAATGAACAATGCATGGATGTGGCCTCCTGGGTCTCGTTGTAGGTGTTGATGATCGTTTGATTGATTTGGATTTTCTTCGCAAAATTGTCGAGAGTAGTCATACTTCGGATTCTTCATCGAGTGAGTAGTTGAAAGGCTCTTTTGGGGTAGTTTCCAGGCAGCGTATCGAGGCTGAGTGACACATAGTTTCGTTTTGGAGGGAGTGAAAGATTGGATTTTCAGTGATACGAAGCATTAGCCAGCGGGCAACGGCAGATAGTTATGGTCGGTTCTAGTCTGAGGTTGCAGAGAAGTGTTTGTCTTTAAACTCAATAAGCTTGTCTCTTTAGAATGGATGAAGCTGAACAATCTGCAATTCTAATTTCTAATTTGTAACGTAGTATATACAGTGACATTCAGAAGTCACCTATGTCTATGAGACTATGAGACTGTAGATGACATGCCATTCACCGGTAAGCACTTCGTGAATGCAAGAAGGGTTCAATTTGCAGTTCTGAAGTGCCAATCATTAGGAGATTACGCTGCCCTCGCAACTCGTTATCTGTGAAACTCTGGCAAAGAATTTTAGCATCTCGCAGGAAACGGGGTGTTAATAAATGCTATGAAGTATCACATACGTCTACTCAATTCTACGCTTAGGTATGTCGGTTTCATCTGGTCAGTGGAAACTCTATGCGTGCCGCTGCTACAGTCTCGTCGAAGAAGCATAGACATGCGGGGACTTCGTCCGTTCATTTAACTAGACAATTAAGTCTACTGTACAGAAATACGATAACCTGAACTCTCGTAGTGAAATGTTCACTGACTCCGTACTACGTAGTGAAGACCGATTACTGGTCGTCATTTTGGAAACGGCTGCTTTGATGAAATTGCATTTCCGAACGCCAAATTTCAGAGCTCATGCCGCCAGAAGAATAGGAGAAAGGTATACCATCCGGTGATGATCCCTCCGAGGGCTCGAACTCAACATCCATCGCCATCATTAGCTTCACCTCTCCACTAAGCAAAGCCAATCCCATATCTCGAAGCCTTTGCACAACCTGACGCATGAGTGGCCTCTCTCCACCGGTCTTCCTTGTACACCAAAGTGATAGCTCTACAAGAGTTACAAACTCATCTTTGACGTACACCCCTCGCAAATTTGGATCTGGCAAATCATCCAGCCTTTCCATTCTCCAGGACTCTGCAACCTGCCCCACAATCCACCATTTCAGTATTCCAGAGATTTATAAATGAACTACGTTCGCTTCGACATAGAGGTCCTACTCAAACTGCAAACTCGTAATTGGCTTCACACAGAATCAGATTTAAGATGAGATCGTGCTCAACAGTTGCAATCTTACCCTGTGAGCAATGTACATGTGCTGTTGTCCTGTTAGGATCTCCATCAGCACGATTCCAAATGCATACACATCGCTCTTGTCGGTAAGCATGCCTGTTTCATGGTATCTGGAACACCAAAAATAAGTTAAAGTACAAGACTTGACAATTTTAGCAGATGATTTGATTAGAAACATTGTTTAATTGTCACCTAGCTCAATAGCTTCTACTACGTGCTTGTAAATCGTGAAACCACCCAAAAAAAAGTATGAATTAAACTGAACTTACTCTGGATCGAGATAACCAGGAGTCCCTTTTACAACCGTTGTCACATGGGTCGCATCATCCTGCTCTATACTTCTTAGCTTGGAGAGTCCAAAATCAGCCACTTTTGCCACCAACGCGCTCGTGAGAAGAATGTTGGTGCTCTTGATATCACGATGGATGATGGAGGGGGAGCACTTGTCATGGAGATACTCAAGTCCTACACAAAATTAGAAGCAGAAAAGTCATGTCATTGGTCTAGTGTCAATCTTTTGACAATCAGTACCCTCTCTGACAGAGTCATTCACAAATGCAATGCCTACAATTTAACCTACAATTTTAGTACTTGGACGTATTTCAAAGTACCTTCTGCAACTTGAAGGGTGATACTTGTTCTCTGTCTCCAGTTCAAAGGATTCTTCGCCGCACTGTTTCCTGCACACCATACAAGACCGCACAAATTAGGTCACTAACATAATTTGATGGATATATTATGTTGACATAATGGATTGAGAACTTGGTGCAAATTTTGGAATAGCAATAAATTTGAGATTGTCCCAAACGCACCTTGGAGTCTGTATCGAAGGTCGCCACCATGCATATACTCATATATCAAAATCTGCTGCATTCGGGTGCACCTGTACCCTAAAAGAGACACCAAATACTTGTGATGCACCACAGACAGCAGCTCTATCTGTCATCAACTACACCATGTTAGAAAGTTCAACCTTCCTCATGTTGGAAAGTTAGAAGGTAAGCCATGAAAACTAAAGTTCATTAATGAAACTATGATAATCAACTTTTTGTTACGGCAAGGTACCTCATTGTAGAACTCTTTCTTGCTTTGATGTGATTTCGTTGACAACACCTTCGCCGCAATCTCTTGTCCGTCTGGTAGTTTACCATAAAACACATCCCCGAATCCCCCAGACCCTATTTTTTTTTCAAAGTTGTTTGTTGCCTGCTTGATTTTGGCCTGTGAGTAAGAGGTTTGGGACCTTCCCCCGTTTTCCTTCAATCGTCTCCGGAAGGCCTTCTCAGCAGGGTCAAGAATGTCTTGATCATAAGGACATTTAATGCAACACCACAATCAGCATCACCATTGGTGATAAGGATAAGCAGCACTAGCTACAGAATCTGTGAAGGAACCAATTGAAAACTATGTGACTGAAATGAATCTTGAGAAAGCAAGACCGCAATGCTTACTTGTTCGTGTGCAGAGGTACACTGAAAGTGCTAAGCCAGCCATGGCCAGAACAGAGACTCCCACGATCACGCCAACCACAATCCAAGTGGTGGTTTTGTTTGCTCGGTTGGTACCAACAGAATTACTCCACAATACGCTGCTAGGATTCTCAATGTCACTGATGCTTAAACTTCCATCGTTTGGACTCAATCTCAGGACCCAGCTCACAGATTCATTTCCACTCACGGTGCTGTTCCAGTAATTTATACCCGAAGTAATATTGCGAATCACCAGACGACCATCCTCCTGGAGCTTCAACTCGCAACTTAGTACTTCAGGGTTGCCATTAGCCTTAGATCCAGATTCCCAGAGTAGAAAGCCTTCACTTCCGTTCTTCGTTGTATCTCTGCATTGCAAATTGCAGTCAACGCCGAGCGTCAGGACAAATTTCCGGTCCACTGTCCGCATTTCGGAGCTTTGAATGAGAAAATATCCGGCGGGCATGTATGGGAAACCATCCACTGAAGATCCAGGTGAAGATGAGGGTTTCCATGCCAATTCCGGAGGAAATGGAAAGGCTAAATTGTTCGGTGCAGTGCTCTCCCCACTTCCATTCGGTGATGTCGGATATGGTTTCAGAAAAGGGTTGCCATTGACATCTTTACCAAGGAGATGATTGTTGTTGTAGTCGTAGAAGTCGCAGCTGCCATTGGCTCTGAGAATCAAGTAGGGGTACAAAGGATTTGGTGTGTTACCTAGAAAGGAGTATTGCCATAAGGGAGTATCAATCTGAGTGTAGTCAGTTGAGTTAGTTGTCGATACAAATTCATCAATAAAAAGATCTAGTTCCCACCCTTTCAAAGCTGCCATTCTAACCGTGGAATTCTCTGCCAACGTGCCTGGTCTACACGAATAGTTAGTGCTCATAACTGGCTGAGAGCGGTTGTAAAGGATTAGATTGCAGTCCGGTTGCAGCACCAAAGAAAAGCTGGAAGCATTTAGGTACTGCCTGACATTCATCGCGATACTAGTGGAGCCGACTAGGACGTTGAGAGCCATGCTTCCTAGAGGCCATGATGCAGTGACAATTGCTACTATGAGTAAAACGAGATGAAGAAACCGAATCATACTGTAGATCTGGTGCCCGATCTACAAGTCAGTGTACGATGATCAACTGCAGCATTTTGCAGATTGATCATTACTAAGTTCCTGCTCATAAAAAGGAACTTTAGTTAGATGCGATTGCAACCTTCTAATCTGGTACGGTACGTGACCTGAATTGACCGAGCATAGATGTTTCAGGTTCATATATACTCATTCTGGGACAACCCAACGTTTTCGGAAACAGTCGAATCTATGTAGAGTATGAATCAGATATGGACCTGAGCTAAATTCTAAGGGGGCTTGTGCTCAAGTGGCCTGTAAGGAGCACAATCCGTCAGGCCATAACCGCAATTTCATCAGGGAAATCTCTGGCGCTGACAGTCGTGAAACTTAGAACCAAATCCTCTACACCCCACCGTCTCCAAGCTAATATTACAAACAATGGAGGACCCGGCCCCAGCACTAGTAAACTGGGAAAGGTTGAACACCACCTCGCCTTGTGACGCCACTCTCTACGGCTGGCCTAGCAGGCCCTGGGAAACTTCGAACAACAAGTGCTGTTGGCTCGGAAGGTTTCCAAAAGCAGAAGCGCACATCCTGCACACAAAAGTTAGGCGTTGAACGTACTGACGTGGAGCAGATTGTTGGAATATCAACGCCGTGCCACCGTCCAGGAGTCCAGTCAATACAGATTTAGTTTCTGTGACCAATCCTACCCACGCGCAAGGATGAGAAGACCAGAGACAAGCCACTCCCAAGTTAGAGACCATCTAGATCACCGTTGAAAAACGGAACACCCACGAGTCAGCCTTGTCCTTGTCATAATCACTCTGCTGGAAATTGCAAGCCTCGACATGATCATCAACCCATCTCCACAAAGCCTATAACGTAGGGCCCATGCAGATTCTTTGAATTTTCCAGCCGTATAAACCTGCACTGGACCAGATAAAGATTTTCCACTGGCCTGTTTGGGTGATCTGATTCAGGACATCTAGCCGGTCGATGACCGAGCTGGCCACTAGATAGTTGCAAAAACTCCGCAAAGTGCTCTTTTCTTCTCTTGGCGATAACTGCATTGTAAGTGAAGTGATGCCTAAGACGGATAGAGTGCAAAATTGAGATACTTGAGTTTTGATCGCTGGCAATACTCTACGTTGCAGACGATGTGGGTTTAGGTGCCTTTTCTCCACTGCACGGCTTGGTTCTCGAGGGAGGCGTGATTTAGGTCAATTCTTCTATACATGTTAAGTATCTTCTACACGTGACTTAGCATGACCACCGATCAATCTTCTGCAACCTTATACACAGGTGTGCAGGTAGAACAAAATCGCGATGAATAATCGAGACGGTGTTATGACAGAAATACGAAGCATTCCAGACCCATTGGTAAACAAGCAGTGTTTTTGTTGCAACTGGCTCTCGCGTTAAAAATTTCTGCTAATCATTTCAGTGTGAAAAACCCATTTGAAACGAGAGATAATGTCAACCATCTACAGGATGAAAACAGTCCCTCTGGTTATAATTACCCAAATCTGATTTCTTGCTTTTGAAGTATTAACAACTGTACCTTGAACATAATAACTATCGTAGTTGTAAAATGCTCACTGTCTCCTCATGAGCAGTTGACCAATCACTAATTGTCATCTCTCTTCTGAACGGCTGCTTTGACGAAACAGCAAGCTCGAACCCCAAATTTCAGAGCTCATGCCTCTACTAGAAGAACGAGAGAAAGGTAAAGTGTCGCGTGCAAATTCCTCAGAGATCTCAAACTCCATATCCAATGCCATAACTTGTTGGCCCTCGTCACCAAGTATAGCCACAGGTTGCAATGACTCAGAGGGGGCCAATCCCATCTCTCGAAGCCTTTGTACAACTTGGCGCATGAACGGCCTCTCTCCACTGCCCTTTCTTGTACACCACAGTGATAGCTCGACGAGGCTCACGAACTCACCTTTGTTATAGTCCCCTCCCAGATTTGGATCTGGCAATTCATCAACCCGTTCCAATCTCCAAGCTTCTGCAACCTGCGTGGTGTCCACCATCATTTGATGGACCACAGATCATCAATACACAACATTTGTTTCGACATTCAAATGTTTTCAAGTTCAAGTGGTCTACATACAACACCAACGGATCATGTCAGTGCATCACAAATAGTCACAGACCAATAGAGTCACTCAACGGTTAACGGCTTACCCTGTGAGCAATGTACATTTGATGTTGTCCTGTGAGGATCTCCATTAGCACGATTCCAAATGCATACACATCGCTCTTGTCTGTGAGCATGCCTGTTTCATGGTATCTGGAACACAAAGCATAACAACGGCATTCGTCTAGGTCAAGAACTTCATGTCACCGTGAATATCAAAGCCACCACAAAATTACAGAACCAAGGAGGTCATGTTTAGGTGATGTTAATATTAAGTCTTACTCTGGATCGAGATAACCAGGAGTCCCTTTCACGACGGTCGTAACATGGGTGGCGCCTTCCTGGTCTTTGGTTCGCAGTTTTGAAAGGCCGAAATCAGCCACTTTTGCCACCAATGTGTCGGTGAGTAGAATGTTGGTGCTTTTGACATCGCGATGGATGATGGAGGGGGAGCACTTGTCGTGGAGATACTCAAGTCCTGATTAGAGTGACGAGCAGGCAAAAGAAATCTGTCATCGGTCTAACTAGTGACAATGTGTGACTGACAGTCTTATCAGCAAAACGTAATCTGCCATTCACAACCCAATGCGTGTGACGTGAATTCAACATGGATAAATTACCTTCTGCCACTTGAAGAGCTATGGTTGTTCTCTGCCTCCAATCCAAAGGATTCTCCAGCGCACTCTCCCCTGCATACCTCGCACGCATACTCGCACGAGTTAGGTCACAATTTCAGTCTTGAAATTATGTAAGGTATACTCGTCACTCAGGGATAATTTAATGAGTGACAAATAAAATGGACAAGCCGGCAATCTAAGAGCAAGCTATTCAGGAGGTCCGGCACGCACCTTGCAGTCGATGTCGAAGGTCACCGCCACTCATGAATTCATAAACCAAAATCTGCTGCTGCCGTGTGCACCGGTACCCTAAAAGAGACACAAGGTATTTGTGATGCACCACTGACAGCAGCTCAATCTGTCACCAGCTTCACCAGATCAGAAATGTAGACCTTGTTTGAAATAGAAACGCTACGCCTTAATTAAGAACTATAGCTCGGTAATCGAACCACGATCTGATTCTTTGGGAAAAGTGATTGCTCAGCAGTCATCGTTGGATGAAGCCACATACACAGTGAGCAGACTCACCTCATTGTAAAACTCTTGCTTGCTTTGATGCGATTCTGCCGACAACACCTTCGCTGCAATCTCTTCCCCGTCTGACATCTTGCCGTAGAACACATCTCCAAATCCACCCGACCCAATGATGTTTTTGAAATTGTTTGTTGCTTGCTTGATTTTTGCCTGTGAGTAACGCATTTGAGACCTTCCCCCGTTTTCCTTCAATCGTTGTCGGAAGGCCTTCTCAGCAGGGTCAAGAATGTCTTATCATCAGAAGGACATAATGCAACACCACAATCAGCATTACCATTGGTGACATGGACATACAGTAACAACTACTTCGGCAGAGAAACTGAACAAGCTATTCTTAGACTCAGGTCAATCATGTGAAAGGAAGATGGTCCTTACATGTACGAGCACAGAAGTAAAGAATTACTAAGCCAGCCATGGCCAGAGCAGAGACTCCCATGATCACGCCGACCACAATCCAAGTGGTGGTTTTGTTGGCTTGGTTGGGACCGTAATTACTCCACAAGACATTGGCTGAGTTCTCAATGTCACTGATGCTTAAACTTCCATCCATTGAACTCAATCTCAAGATCCAGCTTACAGAGTCATTTCTGCTACTGGTGCTGTTCCAGTAGACTTTACCCGAAGTAGTGTTACGTATCACCAGACGACCATCCTGCTGAAGCTTCAACTCGCAATCACTTGGTAATACGATAGTTCTATTAACAATCGACGGGCCAGATTCCCAGATTAGAAGGCCTTCACTTCCATTCTTCGTTGTATCTCTGGCTTGCAAATTGCAACCACTACTGAGCGTAAGGACAAACCTCTGGTCCATCGTCTGCAATTTTGAATACTGAGAGAGATAATAACCTGCTGGCAAATATGGAAATCCATTCAGTGAAGATGGCGGTTCCCATGCCAACTCAGGAGGAAATGGGTAGGCTATGTTGGGTACGATGCTTCCCTCACTTGCATTTGGTAACGCCGAATATGGTTTTAGCATAGGCCGGTTTGCCTCAGGAAGCAGAGTGTAGTCATACCCAAGAAGCAAGTTGCTGTTCCAGTCATAGAAGTCACAGCTGCCGTTCTCTCGGAGAATCATATACGGATACTGAGGGTTTGGAGCGGTCCACTTATAGGTCCAGAATGAACTGATATAAGTATAGTTAAAATCTGTGGTTGAATTTACTGTTGATACTAATTGACTAATTGAAAGGTCGAGTTCGGATCCAGTCCCAGGTGCCAGTTGGATGGTGGAATTCGCTGCTAATGCTCCTTGGGAACATGATGAATTTGTGGTCATGACAGGTTGAGAATGATTGTAAAGGATGAGGTTACAGTCGGGCTGCAGCACTAAATAGAAGCCTGTGGATACGTTTAGGTACTGCCTAACCTTCATCTTCATGCTATCGTCGTTGGTGCCGACCAGGACGTTCATAGCCATGCCTGGAGCCCACGATGCAATGCTGATGGTTGCAAGAATTAACACGAGAAGTACAAACTGAACCATCCTTCGGCACAATTGCTCTTATGGTGTTCACAAGTACTACACTAGTGAATCAACAGTATGTCACAGATTAATAGAACATTATGACATTAGCAGGACGGATATGCAATTGTACTTTCGCTAACTTGGAATTGTAAACATCTTGCTAGTCGGGATGCGGTACGTGCCTAGATGTCAGACTCAGGGACTAATGAGAACTCAAAATCTCACTCTAACCTCATGAATGTTTGGCGCTGATCTAGTTGTTGAAAGCCAGAACTAACTGAACCGCCACTCTCTCGAAAACCCAACAATACATGAGGACTCCTCAGCACTATCAGGAAGATAAGACACCACCTCGCCTCACTCATGCGCTAGAGACTTCGCATGTTGTAAAAAACACGAGTTGTTGTTTGTTGCCTCTCTTCGGCACCGGAAATGATGAGTCGTACTGGAACGAAGCAGACTAACGTGTTCAAAACATCATTTAAACGACCTTCAGTCGGCAAAGAGTCAAGTGTGAATATTCCTTCCACGCGGGAGAAATAAGACAAAGTTCAAAGTACAATGGAGCTGCAGAAGTCAGAACACTGGTAGCAAACGTGATGCTTTTGAATTGTTGTCTGAAAATCCGGAAATGTGCCAATTTTTCCAGCAAATTTTCCTGACTCGCAAGCACCTCTTACTCACCAGAACCTCCAATGGCTCAAATAGGAATCAAAATAGGAATAAAAAACAATACATTTGCAAGGCAGTCCCTCAAGATCAACGTTGAAAATCCTAATACTCAGGTCCCACTCAGCCACTTATTTTTATGTTGAACTCCTGAATTTGTCTGTTGCAAATTTGAAACATCTGCTTGAATTACACGCAATGTGCATAAAGTCTTTTGAATCTCTCCTGATATACGAAAAATTAGTCTTTGATTCCAGATACATATATTTCAACCGTGGGATAGAAGGGGCCAGAGTAGACCAAACTGGTGAGACTAAAGAATTTCTCACGCTCTCTCACTTACTGGGCGACGACGTCCTCCCCCAATATCAACAATCGAATTGACACAGAAATTTTTATTTTAGGATTCTCCGTCCCCAGTACTTTCTTCCTCATCTCCGCAGGTGAACCTCAGAAAGGTTTCAGCTCTAAATTCTCCTAAGAACAAGCTCCACGACATCCACTCACAAGTGATTCAGACACTGAATTAATACATTCCACAACGAGGCTCAGGCTACATGAATTGAGTGAGATTCTGCAGCCCCACCACATTTCTTCGACTAAGTAGTGGGAGAATGATTTTCACGCCACAAACGCCACAAACGCCACAAACTTCTTTGCAAACTAAGGAATCACAAAGTTAGAAAGAGTCCATCACAATAACCACCTTCGCTAGTAAGAGCATCTCCAACAGCATACGCCAACGGCCATGGCGCACCCATGCTCTTTTCCTTGCCTCATTGGAGCCATGCCAAGGCACACGAACAAAACGGCCACTTCAAAGAGGAACACGCCCATTGCAAATTTCTCCTTTTTGTATGGCTCTCTATCCTCCCCTTTTCTCCTCCAGGTCTCACAGGTTGCTTGACTGAGTGGAGAATCTCTTGACAAGGCAACAATTATGGTGGGATGTGGCCGTGGTAAGGGTCGGTAGTGCGGGCCAAATGTAGTTGTAGGTGCTGCAATCGCAACAAAGAAGGGAAAGAGGGGAAAAACATTTGTTTAGGAAGAAGAGAGACAATTGTATTGTAGGGTTTTGCATGTGTCGCAAGATCCACAGTACGGAATGATTAATGTGGTGTTGCATTTTGGAAACGTATACACAAGCATTATGATAGAAATAAGTCGTATGGATTTAGACTATCACGAAGTTTAGAGTCGATGTGGACTCTTATTAAGCACAACGTTAGCAAATTTATAGGAGTGTATTAATAGGTTGTTGGCTTAAATCAATCACAAAAAAACCTTCGAAGATATTTTGGGAGACACCTTCGAGTTGTATAGACAAAAATTCCCCAAAGATACAAAATTTGCGTATTTGCATTATTGGTATTTGGTGAAAGACGTACATAAGTGGGATGATAGGCTCACGTACACAATTGTCCGCACAACGCCTTTGATTGAAGTTTGATTCAGCCATTTTCTGGGTGTGAGGTGCAATCCAAATTAATGCAAATGGATACACAAGCGCCACTATTGACCAAAGTGCCTCCTACATCTAGTTACGCAAGCTTAGGAAGAGGTCGCTCAGCGCAGGGAAATTGATCAGCAAAAGAAGATGGAAAGCGTTTGAAGGTAAAAGTGACATCTGTATCATAGTCACCTGTCAACCCTAATGAAGTGGAGCAAGAGGATGAGCACTCACCACAACGCGAGCACTCACATCTTAACCTTGCTTCTGACTTGTGTGCCCACTTCCATGACGACATGGATGGCCACTCCATCAATGGTGAAGACCAACAGCGCATTCACAACTAAGCCTTCACAGCAGAGTTCAATTTGGAGAACGCAATAGTGACAACCATGACATTAACGGGCGTGGCTAGCCATTTTTTAGTGATGATTCCAAAGAGGATGACGAGCAAGACTAGGGAAATGTTGAGGATCATGACGAAGCAAATTCTTAGCAATGTGATGCCAACAATTTTGCCCAAGAAAATTCATAGCATGGCAAAAATTCATAGCAAGAAGATTGGAGCAAGAGCCAATTAGAGTTCCAACTCACGTCCAAGCCAACCCTGTCTTTGAGCATGTGGAGTAGGTTGCCACCACTCACCATCATCGACACGCTTCGTAAGCACTAGATACTAATTTTTTGCAGTCAAGAAATTAATTCAAGTCCCACTACTCACACTACACAATTTTTTCCATCCTCTCAAAACACAGTCGGTTGATAAAGGAAGTCATAGAAATGAGCACCATGTACGCCCACTTTTTCTCAATGAAAAATGAGGACAATAAAAAAAAAACCTTGCTCAATCTTGTGAGATTATATTACCGAACCTTCGCTTCTACAAAAAAAAAACCCTAGCATTTGAATTACATGTTTAAATTTCATGAGATTTATAATGACTAAAAAACTGAGTCGTGGAACAGATCTATAAATTTTGTAATTTGTGAAATCTACTCAAATGTGTTCAAAATAGATAATTGGACACCACACAATCTTCTTTTAAAATTTTGTTTAGGATTTGAAATTTAAGTCTTTAAAACAATCCAAAAATTGTTAAAAATTATTAAAAAAATTATAAAAGTATTTAATGTTCACTAAAATTTAGTGGAACTTGTCTTACGTAATGATAGAAACTCTATAAAAAAAACTAATGAATTAAGGGTGAAAGTTAATGATGATTCAGTAGGTTGTGACAATGAAACACAAACTTACATATTGGTTATTAAATTCATCCAAAATTTCAATCATCCAAATTGTGTGATATAATATATCAAACAGTTTCATTTACTTTATGTTTGAAATTAACATACATATATTACTTTTAATTTATTATATAGTAAGTTTCTTTTGAATAAATATATACATTATGCTCATATTTTCTTATCTTACATGCATTTGAAGCATTTGTACTATTAAAACCTTTAAATATTTTACTTGTTTTGTTTTGTATTTTTGGTGCTTTAAGGAGTGATGGAATCTTCATCAAATCCTAAAAGGCAAAAAACCAAAAAATCAAAGAGACACACAAATGAAAAATCAAGTGATTATGTCAAAGTAAAAGGGAGGAGACTTTTAAAGAATGATAATCTATATGAGTTATTGATTAATAAACTTGAATATGTTGAATGTACTTATTTTTTTCATTGTAAACCAAAATACCATTCAAAAATCTATGTATTGCTTTGTGAATTCACACTAAAAAATCAAATTTTACGAAGTTATTCAACCCCTAAAGTTTTTGGCATCAAATCCCAAATTCTGCCTAAAATTTGCCATGTTTTAGTTCAAGGTAGAATTATGCAAATTCAAATGTATTTGGAGAATCTAACCATATGATCTACTACCTAACTTGTACATGTATGTGTACACAAAATTTTAGATTAACTCCTCACCATTTGAGAGATCATAAGGTTTGAATTTGAGAGAAGAGTTTTTTTTTGGTACTACCTCGCAGGGACAGCCATCCTTTGGAGAGTGAAACAATACAATTTTGAAGATCATATAGGTGGAGGCTCTACTGATTTCCATTCCAGAGTGGATTGGGAGTATGACCCAAAAATTGAAGCTCATACAACATAGGGAAGTATAGGAATTTCACATTTCTACTGACGGGGTCACTTAAAATGCATTTACAATGGCTCTCTTTGCACACTACAGATGCCAAAGAAGGTCTACTAATTTTAGAAATCCAAACAGTGTAAACATGCATTTGTATTGGAAAAATATTCTAGATATTTTTTTTAAATAAAAATAAAAATTCCAAATAGATGTGAATTTCAAAGTAGGTAATGTGGTTTACAAAATTACAAAGAGAAAATGGTGTAAGCCAGTGGAGGAAAAGTGGGTGGAGAAGGTGCCTTGAGATAAAATGTGGAGGTCCTAACTATCAACTAATGAGTTAACCCTAAACGCCCAAGGGTGTTTTTCATCAAAACTGCCTGAAAACAGCCCCTCTTCAAAGCAAGGTGGATTTTGTAAACTTGGGGTCTTAATTAGTACATCTAACCATAAGATCTTGTAGCTAACTTCTATGTCTACATGTCTGCCAAATCCTACACACTCATTCCTCACCATTTGCAAGATCGTAACGTTCAAAGTTGAAAAACAAGTTTTTTTTCCTGCGCAAAAAGGGATCACCAGAGTTTTGAAGGCCCAAATAACCATTTTTTTGCATTATGGATGTTGGGGGTTTTGATGCACGTCAAAGAAGACTGAGTTAGCTTATTGTGTTAAGAAAAATCATATTCAAAAAAGTTGTGGAAGGTTGCCAAAAAAATCATTTTCCGCTAGGGGGTATACTGAAATTTACAAACAAAGGCCGTTTTTTGACAATAAAAATAGCATATGAAAAAAATTTGGATTGAAAATCGGAACGGCGGGAACATGCTCTACTGCCTTTTCTATACATAGAAATTTTTATTTTTGAAAAATATCAAAATCTCAATTTTTGGTGGAATTTCAAAGTTTCGGCTTTGGGCAGATTTTGGCAGATTTTGGCAATATTGGGCAGTTTTGGGCAGTTTTGGGCAGAATTTGCTGCATTGACAGTGGCTGTGAGCTTGCCCGAAGTTTGGCTGAATGCAGCTTTTGACACTCAAAACCCCGTAACTTTTTTTCAGTATGTTAAAAAAAAATTAAAAAAATTCTGCACAAACCTCTTCAAAATGCCTACCTAAATTATTTTTTTCAACGATTTAGGAATTAAATTGGAATTCTAGGAACCTGCCCAAATTTTAAAAAAGCACATTCCAGGACAATGGGCCTTTAGGGGTTAAAACAAAGAAGATGAATGGTGTGTAATAATAAGTGATAATGAGCACTATTGGGAGACGTAATTTTTCAAAATTGGATTAATTAGTTGCCTATGAAGAGCCGTTGGTTGAATCCTCAAAATCAGACCAGCCTATGTGGCCACCTTGGTTCCAGCCTATCAGCTTTCAGTCTCCCTTTCCCCGCACGAGGGGCGCTGCTGCACTAGTCTTTTGCCCCGGCCCTCTAGCTTTAGAACCGCCAAGCTGGCTTGGGCCAGGCTGCTACAACCTCACTCCCTCCGCCCTTGCCAGCGGTGGAAACCCGCTGGCATGCTCGGGCTTTTCCTAATCCCCTCCTTCCCCCCCACGCCAGGCTGTCCGACTGAACCCCCCTATACTTGCTGCGTCACCCCCACCCCCGCTCCCACTCCTGTCCACCTTCGACAACCTCCTCTAGTTGATCAGACTGTTTTCCAAGCCGACAACTGTGAGCACTTGATAAGCCTTCCCACACAACCTCATTCCTATAATTTGCTATCCCTTCAAAGAACCCGTGTCCCCATAGCAGTGCATTCAAGTAGGGAAAAAAAATGACCTTTAGAGGATAAAAAGTGTAGTCATACAGATTAAATCAAATGAAATAATTTGTGATATGATTATTTCTTATAAAAATAAATTCAAAAAAATAAATTCAAAAATAAAATAAAATAAAGGCCATAGAAATGATGAAAGACATGAGAAAGGAAAAAAATACATAATTAAAAAACAAATAGATGCACTTATTGTATCTAATATGTACTAAAACACACTAAGGAGGCTGAGGTGCCTACCTTTGGAATGGTTTCACATGTTCATGTGGAATACCTTGAAGCAATTGAGATTTCGCAAACACATGAATTTCCCGTGACATCAAAAGCAATATGTGCGAACCACCTGCGCCTTGCATACAACACTTGTTCTCCGCAATTCCGTCTGAGATGGAAAGTATACACATGGTTGATGTGCTAGAATAGCATTCTCACAATCTGATCGCTATTCATGATTTTGAAGAAGCTCCTCGCATAGTTTGGTCTTGAATTGGAGGCTCCGTGTCTGACTAGAATAAGATACACAAAGCTGATTCGCCACATCCATTCCGCGCATGTACTTTTTATACTCTACTAAACCAAAGATGTAAGGATATGCTCTCTAATCGCTCCATTTCTGTGAGGTACTACCACTTGTGGCTCATCCAGGGAAGAGATAGGATTTGCATGAGTCGATAATAAAAATAACAGTCGTTTGTCCTTCCATATGATACATGCTATAACACAATTGCAATGCATTCTCTATTCTAAAAATCCTTAAGGTGATCTCCTAAAATTTTGAGATGTCTTCAAATACATTGGAAGCCCAACACGGTTAAACAGTGCAATACATGTTGTATAAATTTCCAATGATGTAAACTCCATGAACAAAAGTACCGATGTAAAATAGTTATTCATAACCACGCAATGTCCTTTATTTTCCAAATCGTCTATTAATCTCATAACTACTCTGTGGCGTACACTAGGTTCACCCCAAGGTACACCCACTACAATTTGTTCCTCAATGTCACGACCACAATAGACATCAAAATTGATTTACAATCTTTGATTTAGAATGTGTTCATACATCCAGTGTGGATCAGTAATATACATACATACATATAGAATCAGCAAGGCACCAAACCTTGATGCCCAATTTCTATGGCTTCTTGAAGATGTATTGTCTTGCAGAGCAATATGAACCTCTATATCGGATCATCATCTCATCGATGGTAACAAATTCATTTATTGCCCATTCTCTCATGCATGCTTCTATAATATCATTCACAATTTGCCTCATTTTGTCCATATCCTGCTTAGCCCCGCTCAATGTGTTCATATGTCTGTGGATCGATAATATGCATATAACGTCTCAATTCTCTAAACCTTGCCAGAGTCATTATGTTGGAAATAATGGAGCAATGAAATATAGACCCTTCCTTCTTCCAATATGTCTTCATGTTTGGTTGCTTCTTCATTTCTATATAGATGTGGATAGCTAAAAATGCTTTGACTTTAATTGTTTTTGGCACCCAATTCCTCCCTCCATTGTCCTTCCAACAACATCAACATTAAAACTCGCATATTGATTGGTTTCCCTCATAATTCTACGGAGTAAGTTGTAAGGCCAAAAAAGTTCCTACAACTGCAAAATTGTTGGCAAAACTTTGTAGAAACGTGTACTTCCACTAATTCTACAAAATAAACTTGGAACCAGTTCATAAGTGTAATGTTTTGCCCCCAAAGTCATCTGCATATTGATTTAATTTCCGTACATTGTCTTCAATGACTTCACCACGATGTTCTCCACTTATAGCTTCCTGACACTCACATTTACTTTCGTAGTCATTTTTTGAACTTAGTTACTCCTCACTTAGCTCTGCAACAAAGGCCCTAGCCCTTTTATATCTTCGTCTCCATGCCTGTCTTCTAATTAAATTTGGAATTTCGGCACTCCTCTTCAAACCCGGAGCACCCTCCCTCTGGCCTCCCAAATCAATATTCGAAAAATCTCCTTCCTCCTCACTTCTCAGCCCCTTGCCCTTGCCTCCTCACTCCCTAGCCCCTCTTGCATAACCCTTAGCCCCCCCTCTCTGTTTACCAACCCACTCCCCTGCTTCCGCCCCACCCCTCTTTCCCTTGAACCCCCATGTCCCGAAGCTCTCTCCTTCCCCGCTCCCTCGTCCACGAGTCCTGTATCCGGTCTCCCTCCAGCCCCTTCTCCTCCCCGATCCCCGCGGTGGCCCGTCCGCTCTCTCCCGCTCCCTGCCCCCGCTTGATCCACCTCGTAGCCTCCCTCTCCCGCTTACTCAATCATTAGGTGCAAAATGGGGTCAAGAAAAGGTCGTGCAAGCCTGCCCAAATTAGGTGAACCGCCTGCCCAAAACCCCTCTGCCGCTGGCAGCGAATGCCAGAATCGCTGCCCGCACAGACCTCGGTGGCGCACTGTGAACAAAGGTCCTCGGAATATCCTCAGTGACATCAATGAGTTGGCTCGGGGTTTGGTCCCAAGTGGGTTAATGCTGTCAGCCTGCCACTGTAGCTGTGCCCTCCACACGCCTCGCGGGGAGGTCAGTGGTTCGAGCCCCCGTGGCAGTTGCTAACACCACGGTGGCACAGGACGTGCCATGTCAAAAAGTACGTGGGCAGCGGCCATTTTTTTCTCTCACGTGCCGCTTACACGGCCTTTTCTTGACCCCGTTTTGCACCTAATGTGCCGCAAGTTCTTAGCAGCCCTCTCTCGCATCTTCCGCATGCATGCATGGACGTGTTCTTCCTCCAACAGCTCCGCTTCCAACTCCTTCGTGCAAAGCTACATGGAGAAGTTCAAGTGGCTAGGTAAGTTCCTCTAATTGTCCCCTTGCATTTCTCTCTCATCACTCTCTGGTCTAGAGTCACCATCGCAAGATGATTCTCTCATCCATTCCTTAGCGGTGTTCTTATCTTGCAAAAGTTCAATTAGTCTAAGCACTTCCCTCATAGTCATGCCCCTAACAACAGCCATGTCTTTTTCTGAAACTCTAGGGGGAGGACGTGGAGGTGTGGTGTGCACTGTAGGAGAGGAGATGGGAGGTGGAGATGAGGAGGAAAGAAGGGCTTGAGTGGTTGATAGGCGTGCGCTACGGCGCACCACCTGAACATGATATTCATAATGCCTCACCTTTGGCACCATCCAAAATCCTTTACTGTAGCCCGCACTTACCTCCATATGCAGGTACTGTCGAGGAAGTCTGCTAAAGAAGAGCCGTCGAAGCCACCGACTCCTTGAAGATGTTGATGTCGAAGCATGTTCTTTCAATGTCGAAGACGCCGTAGATGTTGGAAGAGTTGCTGTCGAAGGAGCACGGTGAAAGACGCCGCAGTAGGAGGAGCGGCATTGGAGAAGCTATAGTCGATGTCGGAGCCGGATCGGTTGTGGATGTTGACAATTGCTGTCAATGTTGCTGTCAAAGAGGAGCGGGGTCGGTTGAGGTGTAGTTGATGTCAAAGGTGAGTCGGCAGTTGATGCCAGTGTCAAGAAGAGCGCCTGAAGAGATCCAATGGATGCCAAAGGTACCCGTTGTCATAGAGGCGTACTTTTGATGGAGTGGATGCCAAAGCTGCTGCCTGTGTCAAAGTTGCCTCCTCCTTTGCCAACTTGCCTGTGTCAAAGCTGCTTCTTGCGAGATGCAACCTGTCTGCCTTGAAGCTCCCTTGTGTCAGTTGCTATCCCTCATGCGAGCTACAATCTGCAGCAGTCACTTCATACGATGTCGATGTCATGTTGACAGCCTCAATCCGGCCCGGCCTGAGTCTCACTTGTCGACAACTTGTGATTCTCCACGAAAGCAACTTGTCAATGGGATTTTCATAGTCTGTGCATGAGGTTCAGAGCCATTCGAGATGTAGTGCGTGAGTGAATTCTCTACTTAGGATTCAGTTTTTGAGCTTAGTGTTTTTGTGAGTCTTTGACTATATGTGTGAATTGAGTGTGTTTGCGAGTCTTTGATTGCGTTTGCAAGTTGTCAGATTAGAGTCCATCTCTGTAATTATAGGATTTTTTTCTTCTCTGTAAGCATAGTATTCGGTGAGAGTCTCCACTTTCAAAAAATATCAAACTTGAAATTTTTCCAATACCTTTGGCTGTTTTTTTTTTTTTGAAAACTCCAATCCTGCATGTCTTAGGTATTTTATGGTTGTAGAGGTGTGTTCACTGACAATGTCAACCGTTTGGTATTCCATGACACCCAACACCATATTTAGTCCTTATCTTCACCCCCTACAAGTGCTGCCCAGCCCTTTATTCAAACCTCCTTCCCTCCAACAAGGGCAAAATTCTTATCCCACTCCCATTGGCCACAAACATGCCTCAATCGCCTTAAATTGGATTTTGATTTTTCAACATAAATAATTTCTAAAATACAAGTCCGATGAAGGTAAAATTTGGTCTCGTTAGAAAGATATGACAATTTCCCATGATGTGCCAGAGTTACAGCCACATCCGGTAAAAATTCACTCATAAGGAGGCTAGGAGCCTGACCGGATCCTAAATCATATCAAAACTGTTGAGTTGATGCTTTAGGGATTAGAGCTAAAAATGTTGACCTATCCTTATCCTAAATCATACCAAAACTGTTGAGTTTATGCTTTAGGGATTAGAGCTAAAAATGTTGACCTATCCTTATCCTAAATCATACCAAAACTGTTGAGTTTATGCTTTAGGGATTAGAGCTAAAAATGTTGACCTACCCAAAGGATACATACATACATAATTGTTATAAAATCTGTAATAATTGCTTTGAAAATTTTAATGAAGAGGGAAGAATATGTAAATTATGTCCAAATCATATGGACTTGGATTACAAAATATAATGTAAGCCTATGTTGAATTTATAGAACTGCAGAGGTTAAATGATTCAAATCTTATCAGATTATCACGTAATTATCAAAAGGATGCAAGAAATTTATTGCTCAAGAAAAGGATAATCCCATATTAGGATTAATAGTACAATGTGAAGTGCAATTTTCTTCCTTATTATATAACTCTACTATTGATTCTTTAAATTTACCAATTAAAATAAAATTGCACATTATTTACTCTAATATATCAAATCAAGATAATATCATGATTAATATTACACCATATTGGAACTTGAGTGAATATAATAACAAAACACATATGTAGGAAGATGGTTTAAACAAAACAGGACCATTGAGAATAAATCCCATAGGTAAAGACATAGTCGCAGTTATAAAATTTACCATTAATCTCAAAACATAAGTCATGCCCTTCACCTTATAACATATGTTGCATCAAAGATAACTTATTCAAAACGTTGATGTTATTATTTAATCCTGATAAACAAAAAAAAAACATGCCATATGTCACGGAGCAATTGGTCAACTATGGCTTCTAAAATGATAGAACAATTGCCATCTTTATCGCAAAAATTGCCCTACCAAGCTGCCAAGCAACCGGACAATGTTTCCATTAGTAATGCATGCAGTCAATTAACGCAAACATGCCAATAAAACCTCAATCAACATTGATGCGTAGTTGTTGCTCAAAATCATCTCATGTAGGCTCCCGTAAGTGGTGTGGGCCAAAAATCAGACATACAGCTGTCACATAACGCTTTATGGACTCCATGCTTGTACTCTCTCCAATATGACAATACTCGTCCATTGCATCTGCAGAAAAACCATAGGCTAACATGCGTAGAGCCATTGTACACTTTTGATATGCTGATAGCTCTAAGGCGCACGTGGCACCTCTCCTCTAGACAAAGTATGGATAGTACTCACAAATTACATTCATGATTGTTAGAAACAAAGATTGTTGTATCCTAAAACAACAACAAAAAACGTCTAGACCAAATGCACGTTTTTTAGAGAAATAATCGTCAATCATTCTTTGATTCAATGCCTTCTCATCCTCAACAAATTTGGATGTTTATTATATCTTGATCCACCATGTATTGGTCTAGGCAATTCATTTGGTTCTGCAAGAGACCTCGCCACTATTCTAAACGCATACTTATCGTCATTGTTATTGTCAACCATTTTTTCATGAAACACTATCAATCCATCTCTCCAAGCATCCATTGCACTATGGAGAACACATAAAAAATAAAATTAGTTCATACCCAAACAATGTTTTGGATAGGCATGGCAAGTTTACAAAGGAAAGTTGCAAGACAAAGTTTCATAAAACGGAAGAAGGCGACCAACGACGTAGCCTACACGTGGAGCGACGTATTATCGTGCAGCTGGGAATCGAACCCCGCACCACTTAGGAATGACGTGTGGAGTCTTCAGCCGACGTCGCACTTTCGGAAGACCCATGACCCATGCCGAAGAGCGGTGCCTTGGATGTGAAGCATTGCGAGCTGCCTTGGTTAGAATCTGGTCAATGTGGCTCACCCTATACATAGGTTTGGAAACCGGGGAGATAATCAGGGTTGTAACCAAGGTCGGCGAGTTTCTTTGAACTCAAAATGTGATTGTCGGATCCGACAATACGTTTTGGCTACCTTGTGATCTTGAGGGGACCGGACCCGGGAACCTGAATACCCGTTTGATATCCTTTGTGTCCGGATTTGTTCGCCTCCAACCGCCCCGTGTGCTCCCTGTGCGTCCTATGTGCCCACTTTGCCCACTTTGAGAGCAAATGTAGCAATTTTCTTCTGGGAAATTGGTCCTAAAATTACTAAATTTTGTAAAATTTTCTCCCCCCGGGGAGACGTCGAGACAGTAATGTATGGCAGTTGTATGTAATGATCACTTTACCGTAATCCAAGGAAATCGGATTGACACGTTATAAGTTTATGCCACAAATTATAGGCCTACATTGAAACAAAAAATTCAATTTTCAAATATAAATCTTTATTTTGGTATTCAAACGTCGAAGCTAGGCAATCATAATATTGATTACATGCCATACAAATTGACTTTACGGTCTACATAATATACATCCTACGCATCTTCAAATTTAATTTGTATTGCTAATTGCATGTTCCTCAAGATGGATAATAACATTTAAGTTTGAGAGAGTAATCATTAATGTTGCGGAATATCAAAACCATTATGCAAGTTCATATTTGAAAATCTATAGAAGATGCAAGATGTAGGTTTTTGATTCATTACAAGGATAATATGGTTCAAATGCAGTTTGTACAAGCTTCACGTGATACATATACATGGGGATGTCTAGATTTGTTAGGCAAGTTCGCGTATGCTGGATCAGCTCGTCTCTTAATAACTCTTCTTTGTGCATGGATATGTGATATATTGTGACGCAGATGTCAGCTATAAATTGTGATTGGTCCCTTTTTTAATGAAGTTTGTCCATGGGTATGTCAAAATTTGTAACGCGGATTTTAGCTGCCGGATCGTATAGAGTGTTTTGACACTTCGGAATTTCTTCGGATGTTTGAAATTGTTGAAGGTATTCACATTTGCTAGATCATTTGGTCCATAATTTTCAGTACTCTCTATAGGTATGGCAGTAATATTGATGCAGATTTTTACTTTTGAACTCGATCTGTATCTTTTGCATGATGCTTTTCTATGGATATGCCAAAATTTGTGTGGCAAAATTTAGCTGTCGGATCCTACAGCGATGTTTTGACACTTGTAAAACATGGCGATGCCAAATTGTTGAGTGAATTCGGATCTACTTGATAACACAGTCATTTTTATTCATCCATATTTCCCATAATCCTTATGTTGATTTCAGCGGCCGGATCAGTCAGCCTTTTTTTGGCCCTTTTGATTCCAGGGTGATGTCTAATACTATTGTTGAACTCCACTGCTGACACATCAATTGGTCATTTTTATTCCCTAGTATTTCCATAGGTATATCCGAATTTCTCATGTTGATTTTGGCTCTCGAATCAAACAATCCTTTTTTGGCGCTTATTATTTCATAGAAATGACTAAAAATGTTGTGCAATTTCACACAAGCAGGATGAATCGGTCTTTTTTTTTACTAAAATTTTGACAGCTATGTCCAAAATTGGAAGATTTATTACATCTATCGGGTCTTATAGTCAAAATGTCTTGCTTCTAAATTCATGGGTATGTCAAAAAAATCTTGATAGGTGCTATCCTTCAAGTTCTTAGACTTAGTATTTTTAGCGGTTTTGTCGCCTCCGGCAATTTGAGAGCTACCAAATTCTTCCTATCAAATCGACAGTTAGAATCCCTTCCTTCTGAATTCAAAGGTATTTTGTAAAAACTTGTAATGGATGCTATAATTTATATTCTCAGACTTTGTTTTCTATCGTTGTTTTGCCACCTTTGGCGATTTTGAGAGGTACCAAATCCTTGTTGTCAGATCTAACAACCTAAATTTCTCCCTTTCGCATTCATGGCTATGTTTCCTTTGACGTCGTCTTCGGCTGACCTCCTCTCTTTCATTTTCGCGCGCTTACATCTCCAGCCTCCATCTCTGCGGACATAGCATGCGCATCCGTGTTGGGTAGACTGTCTAAATTTGGGGGGAGGATGTCCTCAACGAACTCATTCACCTCCTCTTCGCCATCTTTCTTCTTTGTGTACTGTTCCTTGATTGCCTTCTCCTCTTCAGTGACCATGGTCTTTGGGCACTCGAGGTACCAGCATCCCTCATTGAGGTGCTGCAAGTTGTATACCTTTCTTTGGTCCACTGTAAACATATAATCCAAATTATTGGTCTCCTTCCAGATCTTCCAGGCTGTTGGGTACGCATCTACCATTGCAGTTGGAATGAGCTCCCGCTTAAAGTACCTATAGATTAGCCTATTCATAGCCATGCCTGTTCCGGCCTGAGACGCGAAGGGAAGTGATCTGGAGTAAGCATTAGCACCTGTAAAGAATGCCCCGTAAGCCTTCTCCCATAGGAGCACTCGCTACTTCTCCACGTAAGTCTCCATGGGGACTCGTTTCGGCCTTACCGTAGGGCCCGTTTCAGACGCCTCTTCTTCCTTTCGAATCGATTCAAGCCAAGTAACGCACTCAGCTTCCGCGGATTTGTCAATCTGTAGAATTTATAAGCCCACAGAAAGAGATTAAGACAGAATCATTAATAGGATCTCCCATATAAAACGAAGTAACGAAGGTGGACGTTTACAAAGCTAAGCAGGAGATTATTAAATAAGCTTAGAAAGCAGCTCTCGAAAGCCATGGGCCGAGCACATTCTCCGAGCACGGAGTCGCAAGAAACTTTAATGTCTTTCGCAAACTTTCTGACCCGTTCCACATCCTCAACCACTTTGCCTTCGCTTTTGGTGATGCTACAGCACTCGCCACCATAAGCAGCTTGTCCAAAATCATCTCCACCTTCGCCGGATGTTTGTCAAAGTGATTCTTTATCTGCAAATCCATCCAACTTAATCAAACTTACACGACATGGATTCCAAAAAAAAATGACATCCCCACAACATTTGAGCACCGAAAAACCGTTGTCGGCTCCAACATAGCAGTTTCGAGATCAAACTTTCTGATGACCCCTCACAATAATCTCAATTGACTGTCACCGATCATCAAAGTTACACGACATGCATCTAGAAAAAAACGACATCCCCACAACATTTGAGCACCAAAAAACCGTTGTCGGCTCCTACATAGCAGTTTCGAGATCAAACTTTCTGATGACCCCTGACAATAATCTCAATTGATTGTCACCGATCATCAAAGTTACACGACATGCATCCGGAAAAGAACGACATCCCCACAACATTAGAGCACCGAAAAAACTGTCGTAAGATTCTACAAAGGAGTTTTGAGATCAAACTTTCTGATGACCCCTGACAATAATCTCAATTGATTGTCACCGATCATCAAAGTTACACGACATGCATCCGGAAAAGAACGACATCCCCACAACATTAGAGCACCGAAAAAACTGTCGTAAGATTCTACAAAGGAGTTTTGAGATCAAACTTTCTGATGACCCCTCACAAAAATCTCAATTGATTGTCACTGATCATCAAAGTTACACGACATGCATCTAGAAAAAAACGACATCCCCACAACATTTGAGCACCAAAAAACCGTTGTCGGCTCCTACATAGCAGTTTCGAGATCAAACTTTCTGATGACCCCTGACAATAATCTCAATTGATTGTCACCGATCATCAAAGTTACACGACATGCATCCCGAAAAGAACGACATCCCCACAACATTTGAGCACCGAAAAACCGTTGTCCGATCCTACAAAGCAGTTTAGAGATCAAACTTTTTGATCATCCCTGACAATAATCTCAATTGATTGTCACCGATCATCAAAGTTACACGACATGCATCCGGAAAAGAACGACATCCCCACAACATTTGAGCACCGAAAAAACTGTCGTAAGATTCTACAAAGGAGTTTTGAGATCAAACTTTCTGCAAACCCCTCACAATAATCTCAATTGATTGTCATTGATTATCTAACTTAGACGACATGCATCTAGAAAAAAACGACATCCCTTCAACATTTGAGCACCGGAAAAACCGTTGTCCGATTCTACATAGCAGTTTTGAGATCAAACTTTCTGTTGACCCCTCACAATAATCTCCATTGTTTGTCACCGATTATCAAAGTTACACGACATGCATTCAGAAAAAAACGACATCCCCACAACATTTGAGCACCAAAAAACCGTTGTCGGCTCCAACATAGCAGTTTCAAGATCAAACTTTCTGATCATCCCTGACAATAATCTCAATTGATTGTCACCGATCATCAAAGTTACACGACATGCATCCGGAAAAAAATGACATCCCCACAACATTTGAGCACCGAAAAAACTGTCGTAAGATTCTACAAAGGAGTTTTGAGATCAAACTTTCAGCTGACCCCTCACAATAATCTCAATTGATTGTCATTGATTATCTAACTTACACGACATGCATCTAGAAAAAAACGACATCCCTTCAACATTTGAGCACCAAAAAAACCGTTGTTCGATTCTACATAGCAGTTTAGAGATCAAACTTTCTGATCATCCCTGACAATAATCTCAATTGATTGTCATCGATTATCAAACTCACACGACATGCATCTAGAAAAAAACGACATCCCTTCAACATTTGAGCACCGGAAAAACCGTTGTCCGATTCTACATAGCAGTTTTGAGATCAAACTTTCTGTTGACCCCTCACAATAATCTCCATTGTTTGTCACCGATTATCAAAGTTACACGACATGCATTCAGAAAAAAACGACATCCCCACAACATTTGAGCACCAAAAAACCGTTGTCGGCTCCAACATAGCAGTTTCAAGATCAAACTTTCTGATCATCCCTGACAATAATCTCAATTGATTGTCACCGATCATCAAAGTTACACGACATGCATCCGGAAAAAAATGACATCCCCACAACATTTGAGCACCGAAAAAACTGTCGTAAGATTCTACAAAGGAGTTTTGAGATCAAACTTTCAGCTGACCCCTCACAATAATCTCAATTGATTGTCATTGATTATCTAACTTACACGACATGCATCTAGAAAAAAACGACATCCCTTCAACATTTGAGCACCAAAAAAACCGTTGTTCGATTCTACATAGCAGTTTAGAGATCAAACTTTCTGATCATCCCTGACAATAATCTCAATTGATTGTCATCGATTATCAAACTCACACGACATGCATCTAGAAAAAAACGACATCCCTTCAACATTTGAGCACCGGAAAAACCGTTGTCGGCTATTACATAGCAGTTTCGAGATCAAAGTTTCTGATCATCCCTGACAATAGTCTCAATTGATTGTCACCGATCATCAAAGTTACACGACATGCATCCGGAAAAAAACGACATCCCCACCACATTTGAGCACCGAAAAAACCGTTGTCAGATTCTACACAGGAGTTCTCAAATCAAACTTTCTGCTGACCTCTCACAATATTCTCAATTGATTGTCATTGATTATCAAACTTACACGAGATGCATCTAGAAAAAAACGACATCTCCACAACATTTGAGCACCCAAAAAACCGTTGTCCGATCCTACAAAGCTGTTCAGAGATCAAACTTTCTGATCATCCCTGACAATAATCTCAATTGATTGTCACGGATCATCAAACTCACACGACATGCATCTAGAAAAAAACGACATCCCCACAACATTTGAGCACGGAAAAAACTGTTGGCTGATCCTACAGAGCAGTTTAGAGATCAAACTTTCTGATCATCCCTGACAATAGTCTCAATTGATTGTCACCGATCATCAAAGTTACACGACATGCATCCGGAAAAAAACGACATCCCCACAACAATTGAGCACCGAAAAAACTGTCGTAAGATTCTACAAAGGAGTTTTGAGATCAAACTTTCTGCTGACCCCTCACAATAAGCTCCATTGATTGTCACCGATTATCAAAGTTACACGACATGCATCTGGAAAAAAAGAACATCCCCACAACATTTAAACATCGATTATCAAAGTTACGCGACATGTATCCGGAAAAAAACGACATCATCACGACATTTGAAAACTGAAAAAATCGCTGTCGGATCCTACAGAGCATTTTGAACATCAAACTTTTTGAAGACCCCTCGCAAAAATCTTAGTTGATTGTCACCGATTATCAAAGTTAGGCGACATGCATGCGGAAAAAAACGACATCCCCTCAACATTTGAAAACCGAAAAAACCGCTGTCGGATCCTACAGAGCATTTTGAACATCAAACTTTTTGAAGACCCCTCGCAAAAATCTTAGTTGATTGTCACCGATTATCAAAGTTACGCGACATGCATGCAGAAAAAAACGACATCCCCTCAACATTTGAAAACTGAAAAAACCGCTGTCGGATCCTACAGAGCATTTTGAAGATCAAACTTTTTGATGACCCCTGGTTTTTTAGTTTCCCGAAAACCATTGTCGGATCCTACAATACGATTCGTGGTAGTTCAAATATCACCGGACTTGCACTATTTTCGCGAATTCTAGCATTTAGAGTTAGTTTTTAACGCTGGTATCATGAATATAAGCTCATTTGTCTAATAATTGGATGATAATAGACATTTAACCATACAATTTAACATGGTACCGCGATATTACTTGAACGAAATTACGACTGTCGGATCCGACAATGCATTTTTGACCTCTTAGTTTTACAAGACCCTTGCCCAAATTTATAAAAAAAGCTCACTGAACAGCAGAGAATTTCAAGAATATTATTTCCTGGACACACAGTACCACGATATTACTTGAACAAAATTACGACTCTCGGATCCGACAATGCATTTTTGACCTCTCAGTTTTACAAGACCCCTTCCCAAATTTATAAAAATAGCTTATTGAACAGTAGAGAATTTGGAGAATAAAATTTCCTGGATACACAATACCACGATATTACTTGAACCAAATTACGACTGTCGGATCCGACAATGCTCTTTTGACCTCTCAGTTTTACGAGACCCTTGCCCAAATTTATAAAAATAGCTCACTGAACAGCAAAGAATTTCAAGAATAAAATTTCCTGGACACACAGTACCGCCATATTACTTGAACAAAAATACGAATGTCGGATCCGACAATGCTCTTTTAAGCTCTCAGTTTTACAAGACCCTTGCCCAAATTCGGAGACATACCTCACGAGACAACACTTTTTTTTGACAATAAATTTTGAGGGACACACAATACCACGATATTACTTGAACAAAATTACAAATGTCGGATCCGACAATGCTCTTTTAAGCTCTCAGTTTTACAAGACCCTTGCCCAAATTCGGAGACATACCTCACGAGACAACACTTTTTTTTGACAATAAATTTTGAGGGACACACAATACCACGATATTACTTGAACAAAATTACAAATGTCGGATCCGAGAATGCTCTTTTAAGCTCTCAGTTTTACAAGACCCTTGCCCAAATTTATAAGAATACCTCACTTAACAGCAGAAAAAAACCACAATAATATTTAAGAAACACACAATACCACGATATTACTTCAACAAAAATACGAATGTCGGATCCGACAATGCTCTTTTAAGCACTGAGTTTTACGGGACCCTTGCCCAAATTTGGAGACATACCTCAGCATGAAACGCCTTTCCGTGCGCCAAATTCGCCACCGACTGCTCCTTATTGAACTTGCTTTGCAGCTTATCCTTTGCGTATTTGACTGCTTTCTCTATAGCATTCTTTATCTCAGCCCCGGTGTCTTGGTCAGGGTGGTCTGTTATCCAGAGCTGCACTGCCTCCTCAGCAACTCGGGCCATTGTCTCCTGAGTAAATTGACATGTCAATATTCCATTTTTTGGCACTTGTGATTTCGTCGGGATGTGGAAAATTTGTGTTCAGTTGTACAATTTTTGAAGCACTTGTTCAAATATTGTAGCTAATTTTCTCATAGGTATAGGTAAAGTTGTAGCGCTAAATTGAGCTCTAAGAGAATAAATTTCTTGGACAAGGCACAAAGGCAAGAAGTTTTTTGTTTTCATAATGTTGAAGAAGGGCCTTGGATTAAGAGTGGATCTTGTGAAGTAGATGCACCGGGTCAAAGGCACCAGGTCAAAGGCACCACGAACGGACACTTTATTCATGCCGGCCCCAATAACGGGTTGGGTATAATAAGTCAAATATTTCACCCAAATTGATAGGAATTTCATTCGTAAAACTTAACATCGCAAAAAATCTCCAGGTCTAATTCATATAGGCGTTTAAGAAGCAAGGTGCAACATTCGTAGACGTACCAAAGATGAAACAAGCAGTAGAACATGCAGAGCCAAACATAGAGCACTGGAATGGAAAGCTTCAATATCCTTTCTGCTGCATAAAGATAATTGCCCTTGAGTGGGTGCTGAGATTTGGACACACTGGGGTTTATATACTGCAAGACAGGTACAGAGAGTTATGAAGTAAACATCAACGTAAGATTAAGCAACCTACAAACAAGGACACCCAGAATCCATGCATGGTACCATGCAATTGCGGATATTATTAGAGAACTATAGAACTTCAAAAAATAAAAATAAAAACCATCATAATGATTCCGGTCAAAAAATTCAGTGGAAATTCCACTCTTCAGAAATTAAGCTGTACATTAAGAATTTCCTGGTTGAAACCCAAAGTCAAAGAAAATCTACAGGAAGTGACTGCAAAAGGAAGTTCACTCTAATATCAACTCTAAAATGCAGGATAGACTAGGAAATGACCAGAAGAACTGTACCTGCTCAAACCTATCAAACCCAAAAATACAACCAACTTCCCCGCTTGCCGTAGCACCCAGCCTTTTCGAACTGTTTCAGAACGGGGTAGCTCAACTGAAAATACAACAAATCACCAACTTAGTACGAGTGCGTAGAGAGAATTGTTCTTGTCAGAAAACATCTCTATGACAGATACTAGAATGACAGAAATGACAGAAATGGCAACTGTTTGAAAAAAAACATACAATTTGTAACCACATCTCAAATTGATTTATACTCAGAGCACCTAGACTACAGACACAAACCTTGCCCAAAAAACAGTTGATCACATTTTTCGCTGCGTATAGGTTTTAAAATAAATACCTGATAACACAGAGTGGGAGCAAGCATGAAGTAAGCAATATTTTTTATTGTGAGATTATCCGGATACTCAACATTTTCTACATGCTGCGGTATGTCGGGCTGCAACAAACCCAACAAAACTTATCAGCTACCAAAAAGATCCAGCCACTTGTGCATGGTCATGACTCTAGATAGCGGTCCAAATGTTAAAAGTGTCGAAAGTAGAGAAGATCAAGTAAAACTCACATTTGACAATAATATTCGAGCAGCTAGCAAATATAGATAATGAAAAACATCAACATACCTTTTCCCCATCTTTCAATATTTCTCGCACGTCCTTGTTAGCGTGAGCGTAAGACAAAAGCTTCATCCACCCAGTTAGTGCAATGAGTATCAATACAAGACCTGGCAACAATGCGGATTGCACCCTGCTACCATTCAAGCACACTTTTCAACCATAATGTAATTTTAAGAAAGCAGTCACTAACTCATATGGAGAACCTGGTGAAGTTGTGGGAAGTAGTAAAAAGTTGCAACCATCAAAGAAAAGAGTGGTACGCTCTGGAATTCTTTTTGTTACTGTACTGCCACTATTGAAGTATTTATTGATATTCTGCTGCTATGTTATTTGCTTCTACATGAAACAAATCAAGGAGGTCACAGTTTCAATTTAGTTAATGGCTTATGTTCATTTGGATAGAGCTTGAGAGGGACAAGTTTCGTCTTGGTTTTTAGCTAGTGCCAGTGCCGTGAATTGGTTCTAATGATTCCCACGGTTATTAAATTTTTGGTTTGATCGCTACATGTGTAGAACGTGCCACAGGTGAACCAGCTCCGTTAATGGAAGGAGAAGGCCGAGACTTCAGGGTCCTGGGCTTCAACCATAGGCAACGCTCTGTGTTTGTGAATGTCTTGATGAGGTGAGCTTGATTATGGATGTACCAGAGATAGGTAGTTAGATGAGTCGAAGGATATCTTGTGAAGGAACTTGTGTTTTCAAGCAATGAGTTATTCATTAATGGATGCCCTCTTGATCTAAAACTCGAAACAATGTATCATTCATGTGCACAGGTTTGGTTTAGGGGATTTCAGCTGGTCCGAGTTTATTCCTCGTTTGAAGCCGAAAACACCTGAAGAGATCAAGGAGTAAGAGATTATCACAACCCTGATTTGCCTTTCTGAGATTGTAGTCGTATGTCTCATGCACTCTCAATCACATGGTCTTAAAGTATTTTGGTTTGGATTGTTTGTGACAATAGCCTTCCGTAATCAATTTGGGTTTGACAGATACGGAACTTTGTTCTTAAGTCACATTGCGGAGGATATCAACAAGTCTCCCTTTTTCTCTGGTAAGAAGTAGTACTTGCTATTCCAACTTGTCTATTTCTTTGTATCTTCTATGTTGGAAAGATTTATGTATGAACATCTGCTTATATAATTAACGCCACGAAACTAAATGTTAAAATGCTTATATTTTGGGTTCGTTGCAGATGGTGTCCTCAAGGAAGGTCTTTGTATTAGATGTCTTGGTACGGCTGACAATTTTGCATCTTATTCGTGACAAGGTTAACATCCCTCTCAATCCATCATTTAGGTCCTGTACTATTGACATGAGCACTAGCACTCTTTGCCTTCTGAGTATAGTCGTTTCTGTTTTTGCGCACTCTGTCCATGATTAAGCTTGCCTTGTGCTGCATTCAGGTTAAAGCTCTCACTGAAGACCCAGCAATGCCTCTTTTCTCCCAAGGGGCGCACATGTATCGTTATTATTCTTCATATGTCAGTAGTACCCACCAACATATCAAGAGTGGCCAATCGCGAGCACTCTTAGAGTTGAACCAGAAACCGGAATTGATCAGCAATCCATAGTGTCAAAAACCCAGACTCAAATCAGAATCGGAATAATCAAAACGTCAGCATCTTCACGGATTTAAGAAATAACAACATTGCGACCAAAACACGTCATAACCAAGCCATAAAGAAGACCACTCACCTTCATTAAATTCTCAAATAAAAGCCGGCTGTTGACAGCAATCAAAACCACAATACAGAGATTGAACAGCCCCGCATGACTCTGCAGTGAAGAGCAAAGCATCCATCAGCATTCCTGAAGAGTAATCCCCGGATCCCACACACATCCGCACCCATACCGATCTCAAGAAAAAGAAAATGCAAACCTAGTATCACAGCTGAAACCTTAAAATCAACCATCATGAACAAAACCGAAGAACTTCTTCAATGATCAGGCTCCCCAAAAACAAGACTCATCAACACCAAAACCAAAACCCTAAATCCCACCACCATCAATTCCAACCACAACATCCTTCACAAAACCCACAAACAAACACTCATAAAATCACCATCCCAACATACCTTCCGAGCAGCCTCCGCAGTCTCAAACTCCTTGTACAACTCCTGCAAACCCAAACCCAAAACCCCGATAAGCAACCCCATCAACCAAAACCCACGACCGAAACTCACCAATCCCAATTCAAAAACGAGTTTCTACACCTGGACACTTACCTCAGAGGCATCGAGCTTGCCCTTGATGAGCATCTCGAAGAGAGCGAACCCAGCGAGCGTCTCGAAGAGCGCCAACTTGATGAACCTTGGTGTGCACTCTCGCCACCTCCACTCAGCGTGACTGAAAAGCTGGACTGAAAGACCAGGCTGCAGTGAAAACTCAGTAGTAGCAGCAATTAAGATGCTCTGCTTCTAGTTTCCTCTTTCTTCACAGTGGGGGCGTCCGAGAGGCGGCGATGGCGCTGTCAAGGCAGCAGCAACATCATGCGATCGCTCTGCTGCGAAAATGAAGCTCCTCGGGGGCGTCCGCCGCGCTTCATAACTACCCCGGTGGTTTGGAGATGTGTCCTCAGAGGTCTGTCGGATCCGACAGTGAGTTTTAGCAAGTGTCCAATGCCGCCGGGTGGAGAGCGGATGCATACCCGGAGTTCAGACGTCCGGACTACCGAAGGGTTACTTGTGTGAGTGTGTGTGATATCCTTGCTATTCGAGGGTATATGTTAGGTCCGTGATATTTGCTAATTGAGGGTTAGGTTGAGGGTATATGTTAGGTCGAGGGTAAAGGTTAGGTTGAGGGTAAATGTGAGGTCGTGCGTACTATTTGGTGTTTGCGGCAGTGGGGTTAAAATGGTCAGATGATTTTAAAGTTTGTTTCTATTATTGGATGCTCTTGAGTTTAGAAATATGTAATTTGTGAGCAATCTGTATTGAGATGTCGATGGCTTTGTCTGGGCGCCTCAAGTTCCGTCGTGTAGAACTCATTTGAAGATTCAAGCGGCAAGTTGCCATAGCCTCTTTGTACCTTAATTCTGTAGATTGTGCACTAGATGGAACAACACAAAACCAAGCTTGAGTGTGCGCATACTATTGTGAGGACTTAAAGGTCGAGTTAGAGGTCAGGTGACATGATACAGTTTTTGTTCAGCACGAGCGGGATGAATTTTGAAGAGCAATTGCAGAGCTTTCAAAGGTAGTGGACATCTCCAATGGCGCCCAAGACCTTATGAGTTCGATGGATGATGTCTTTGACATTCTAATTATGCCTTGTTGTGTGCCCCCACGAGATATCTTTGAGCGTGTCACGGGTCTCAAGCTCATTCCAGATGAGGAACTTTGCAATTGCCGCTATCCAATCATCATCGAGAATGAGTATTTTGATGTTGATCTTGGTGCTTAGGTGGTATAGTTGAATTAACAGATTGGATATTTTTTGTAAGAGGCAATGTCTAATGAGTTTCACTTCCATATACTATGTGCATAAAGTATGACATCAAGTATGAGGTCATTATATGTATTTCAGATTTTATATATTATATATGAAATCCAATTTTTGAAGTAGCAGATTCTTGCATTTGCTTATTACGGCTACTTCTAATAGTGCCAATCCTGCCAGTTATAATAGTACTAAACTAAATCCTTCCAAAACAATATATTAATGTAAAACTTTATCTTCGAATATAAAACGTTGACCGCATAAAAAATTTGAACAATGAAGCAAAGAAAAAATGAATACATGATAAAATTTAAGCCAACAGAAGATTTAGTGAGTCCAATACCAAAAGAATGCAAGTAATAATGAATGAGAGCATGATAAATTTTGATCCAAATTGAAAAGCAAAAGGAAATAAACATCAAACATTGGAAGATTAAAAGATTGAAAGATTGAATGAATGGAAGCATGATATAAGTGAATAAAAAATAAAAGGCATCAAAGAATGAAAGGAGACTATGGGCAAGAAGTTTTTTGTTTTCAAATTGACAACAAAGTAAGCATCATCTAGCACCATTCCGAACACCAGGCGGCCGTCTATGTTGAATTCTTCATCCCCGAACCGAACCAGCACCCGTGCGGGCAATACTCAAATATTCTCTAATAATTGACCGGGTACCACCCACTCCGGATGATGTAGTAAGTAGGTTGTCGGATTCCCATGCCACTCCGGCTCCATCCCCTTGACCACACTACCCCAGCTGGACCACTCCCTGAATGTGGCTGTTGGATCCTATAGTGGGTTTAGACCACTCAACAATGTCGTGGGTGCCCCACATTGATCAATTTCTTTCCGGTCCACACACTGTAATTCTGGATTCTAGTGGGCTTGGAGCCTTCCTTCACGGAGCCAATTATATTGCCCATCTCGTGGGTTGCTTCACATCCATGTCCGCAACACCCAGTGTCTATAATGTATGCAACGTCAATGTCTGATCTGACAGGGGTTTCTGGCCCCCAGGTTGATTATGGGTACCCCCTAAACCTCTTCTGATTCCTTCCCAATTACAACGGTGGCTTATGATATGATGGAATATAATGGAGGACATTTTCTTTAAAGCCTTAAGCATTCCTTTATTGCACGTCGACACAGTTGTTACAAATCGTCGCAGTCCGGCCATTTGGGAATCTAACAAGACATTGCCAAAATGTCATCACTCATTGCAACCTATTCTTGTGATAACATGAAGCTTTCCAAGTCTATTACCAGGCCTCACCACAGCAGTGATTTACATACGCTACCCTATGCGCTATTGCTCAACTTCGTCGTTCTCTGTGTACTCTTCCAAGAAATCTAGCCTCTCCCAGCCCTCATGATCTTGAAGGTTAATTGCAATCTCAGTCTCCGTCGAAGCAGGCACACTGGGTCGCACAAAAGGCTTACGCAGCAGTAACACGTACATCTTTCCGTCCCCAACCGCACCTCCGTATGGATTTGACACATTCCAGACTTTCTTTGGTTGGCTTGGAGTGAAGCTCTTCGGTCTCCACGACGGACTTGAAATCTTTGGAAGTACTCCGAAAGTGCAAAGCTCGCAGTATGATCCAACTCCTGGAGGAACCGCGGAATCATCATGCATGTCTTCAGCTCTATCCACAGTCGGACCTACATATGTACTCACCACCGAATAGTCACCCAAGTTTGAGAGGCACATCAGTTTCCTTCTCTACCTTCTCCATCAAGTGCCACTTTTGATCTCAAGACTGAAGTGCTTTCCACCAATTTCTAGTTCAATTTTGGCAAGTGTCGGATCGGATATTCAAATCCACGAATTTGTTCAGGAGAGGTACCCTCCTAATTTTCTTGCCCCCCGGTGCCGCGGAAATAGGTCCCATTTCACGAAATTTTGGTGGCCGGCGGTGAAATTTTCTGCTCACCGCTCACCTGCTCACCGCTCACCGCTGCCACACCAGAATTCCCGCCGGAGTTGGCGAGGAGTTGTAAACGCAGGCTTCCATACCGTTCCGCAGGCTATTCTGCAAATTGTGCTACTTACTACATCCTCCAGCAATTCCAGCGTGCCAAGGCTTAAGATCATCAAAACTCTCGTCATTGTTGTGCTTTCGGGTTCTTAGGCAACTCTGACGTTGTGCGTGCAAGCGAGACATTTCTGCCGCAAGCAATGTGGACTTCCCAGCACCAGCTTGATCTTTTATGTGAAGGAGGGGATCATAGTGCCATTGTTAGAGAAGGAGAGTTTGAGTATGGATGATTTGAATGGTTTGAACATTCGAGAGACTGGAACAGAAATTGAGACTGAGCGGACAAATTCTGATCATAGCGCTGTCTAGAATCTCGAAGCCTTCTTTGATCTTGATCAGAATGTTGCGACATTAATCGACATCAAGTTGATTGCATACTTGAGGAGAGGGCAACAGATCCAAGCGTATCCAAGCGTACCTGTTCTGGTCTATGTTTTCATGGCCGTTTCTTTGCTGGAAGAACATCCCAACATTGTCTGTCGACTCTGGCTCTGCTCTTTCCTCCCATCGCAGTGCTCTCTCATTATCTCGTCTGTTTCTGGAAGCGGTCCACTTTCTCATGTTGCTTGTTTTCTAGGAGTGAGGGCCATATTCACAGCGAATGTGTTTCCTAGGAGTCGCCGCCCTTGCGCCATCGCTTCAGGGAACAAATCCAAGAGTATTGTGACTCAACAATGTGCCTCAACAAAACCTCAAATTTATCAACGTCAAACCCTAAATAACATAGCAGCACCATTAATTGTGCAGCACTAGGAACCACTCTAGTTTAGGGATATACAAACTATCATTATAGACATTATTTTTAGCATGAATCATGGTTGCATCATTGGTCCACTTACTTTTCTTTAGTACTTGTTTTTGGAAATCTTTTAATTTTGATTCTCAAGACCAACTACTATTTATTACTAGAATTATAGTTTTTCGACCTTTGAAATTCACAAAAAATTCAATACAATTCTAAGAAAATTGATTTTTTTGGGTCCATGTTCCCTATGACTGCATGACCTTTGTGTATTTGTTTAACTCCAGTTGTGTTATTTAAGCAATAAAAAGATGAGCTAAAAGTGGTAGTGTAGTCACTGTAGTATAAAGATGAGAAAAAGTGACTTCAATGTTCAATTCTAGTTTACTTTATACAAAGTTTAACCTCCTAAATGCTCTTGAAAATTTCAGGCTGAAACTGTATTTTGATACCTCTTTGTAAAGCAAGCTAATTTTTTTTAATTTCATAACATTGTTTTGCAATTTCAACCGTAGGATCTTATAAATAACTCATCCAAAAGCTATTTCTCAAATTCTTAAAGTCAGAAACCAAACCAATCACAAGATCATGATGCTTAAACTTCCAAAATAAGTTATTTCCAATCCTTCAAAAAACTAAAATCTTGTCTTCAACAAATTTTCAAAAAATAAGCTTTAGAATTTTAGAATGGACAATTGCATATTCTATTTAAAGAATGACTTGAGATTCTTGACAAAAAAAATCAAAACATTAAACCTTGATTTTCATCATTATGGTGCATTTAGGGGTTAATGGACCATAAAGTCAAACCTCCATTAATCCCTATGTGCATACAAATCAGTAGAAAATGATGATATTTTAATTCATTTTTTAAAAAAAGATTTGAGTTTTTTTTATGCTGCCCGCGTTGAAATTTTGAACCTTTAATCCTTTATAACTTTTGCATTATATATCAAAATCATATGAAACAAAGCTTGACATGTACGTAATGACTAAAAGAATCTACATACAAAATTCCAAAACTTAATAGTTATTTTCGACGCCGTAGCAGCCTACCCAAAATAGGCTACAACCACATTTTGGTCGCCGGTGCATTTAGAGGTTAATGGAGGTTTGACTTTATTGAGTTTTGTTGTTCCTCGTTGCAACCATGTCAATAGTCAATAAATAGGTTCTTTTCTTCATTCAAATTTTTGTATGCATTGGTTTGAAGTCTCAATGGAATGAAAGACATAGAGTGATTTGTTTTCAAATCTTTGTGTGCTATCTTGTATGCACATATGAATGTCGAACATGATAAATGCTGGGAAGTTACAATCCGGAAAAAAACATGGACAAAACCTATACCTATTTTGTTGCCAAAAGATATGTTGCCAAAAGAAAACTTGCCCTCAAACAAAATGATATTATCAAAATAGAGCAATACACATGCTAGCAGAAAACACTCTTTAAAACATGATCACTAAATTTTTTAGCAACTTCAAATATTGCATTTCAATGTGAGGGGGGTGGAATTTGGAGCTCAGTCGGCGTTGGGTTGAGTTCCATCTCATCCTTCGCCCTCGAGTTCTTCCAACTTTGGAAAGGTGGATAATGATTTGGATAAATAAACATATACGGAGATGGTTGACGAGATTTTGAAGACATCTGGGTTACAATCGATTGTGGTATCAGTTGAGGAAGAGAAGCATGATGGTACTAGTATAGGGAACAAAGCTAGACCGAGTGTTCATGAGTTGTACAACATTGACAACTACAAGCAATTGAACAGTTTAGGGACGGAAATTACCCTTGCAAAGTCATTGCACATATGTATCAATGTTGAAGATTTTAAAGTATACCAAAGAAATAATGTGAAATGTAGAAGTTGGACGGAAAACAAACAACAGTCAATGTCCCCCTCATGAGCATCTTCAAATAAGTAGTCCTCCCAAGATAATTGTTTACCGCATCAGTGAAAACGGTCCAGAATGACACAATGTAAAGAATGACGGGTCCATATTGACGGTATCGCTCCAAGTCATTTTTTGGCATGATTGTCTGAAGTGACTCTTCTCTAAGTCTTTACTAGCATCCTAAAATACCAGATTTCTACTAGTGCAAGTGCGCCGTAGACAACTGTCTCATCGCGTGGCAAACGATTCGCTTTTGTTCACAAGTTGGATGACCGTCTCTCGCTCCATCAACCTCGTCCATTGTTTGCTAGATATCTATGTGCCTAGCAACGGTCATAATTACCAAGCCGTGTAAAAATATAATATAAAGTTCATTTTTGCACTTTTGTTTTTCAAGAGCTTTGAGCTGCACTTGCAATTAGCTTATTTGAGACGACAGTCATGTGGGCCAAAGGACGTCCACATGTTGTTGGCCCAAAGACCACTATGCTATCCAATTGTAGGCAGATTACGTACAGTTGTCTACCACCCATTTTATTAATTTTATTTCGTTGAGGAGGAGCTCGGAGAGAGTTTACCCCAAAATAATATAAAGAAAAATCGTCGTCGTGGTGACCGTCCTCGTCATGTCCTTTGGTATTATTAGTATGATATGGTAGTGAAAAGAAAGAAAAGATTAAAGTTGGAGTTGGAAACTTAAAAGGCTTGTTTGAAAGGTTATATAGATTATAGAGGTGGCTATTCAAAAAGTTATTGCAAAAGTTATTTCAAACAATATTCCAAACAATATTTAAAAATCAATTGACATATTTTAAAAACAAAAACAAAGCTCAACTTTATTCAATATAATTTCAAATCACCATCCCCAAGTTTTAATTCCCTTCTTTAACCTCCAATTACAATTTCCATTTAACATCCAAAATTTTAATCCTTTAATATATCCTTCAAATAATTTAACTTAAAAACTTGTATATAAAAGGTTATATTAGAGTTATGAGAGTTAAGAACATGCCAAAAATTGGACCTTCTCCTCAAAGGAGATCCAACCCAATGTGCCATAAAATTTTCCATACATTCTTATGACCAATAATGCACATGTATGTATTTTTTTGATTTAGACTGCACGTCTAAGGTTTTGCGTCCAAAACAAGAATGTTCCAAGGTCTTTTTGTTTTGCCAAAGAGGGGAGGGGGTGGCAAGAGAGAGGGGAGAAGTGAAGACTCTTGTGAGGGCGGAGGGATTGCTGAACTTCTTGTAGTTAATGCCATTACACCACAGGGTCCATCTAATTGGACGGCCACTACTATCCGCGGCTGCCACTTCATGCGGCTATTGTTGTCCGCAACTAATTGAGTTCTATTTAATATACTCAATTTATTGATCTAATAAGTGTATATGCTGCAGTAGGCCTATCCCGTTGCTCCGAAGTGGAAAGGGACAAAGATAGATTGGAACGCAATGGACAATCTAGATGTGGTCGCCAAAGATGGATGGCAGGATGAGGGATAAGGGCTCTAGATTTGCACCATGTATAAGAAATACGTGAAGATGAAGTACTTAGTTCTTGAAGTTTCGGCTCGAAGAACAAACAAAGATATTGGGGCCACGACGTGAGGGTTTAACAAGTAGTTGACAGAGTGCCCATTTTGACATTGATATCATGAAGTGTGTCTTTTGATAGGTGTGTGCAACTTAAGGCCAGAGATCATGGTATACTTCAAAATAACGATGGTATGAGCAAAAAGTGAGGACCATGAAGGGGCGTGCAACCTTTTATAGGTTGGCATACGGTCGTGTTGCCATTTGCCAATGCATCTGTTTAATTAGAAGACTTGCAAGCCATGCAATGACTGGGCGCCAATGGAATTGCTTGATTGGACAATTGTAGATTGTCTCATAGATCGAAGGTTATTGTGGCTGGATTGTCTCATATTTCTATACTTGTTCCAAATGAATTTTAGTAGATAAAAAAATCAATAAAAATTAAAAAAAACTTATGATAAGATTTCTAAAATTTAATTTTTTAATTTATATAAATTATTATGAAATCAAATTTATTAAATTTATGTTTTACCAATTTATGTTTAAATAGATTAATAATTACAAAACCTCATGCTAAATATTTTATATTCAATAAAATATTGGACATGCAAAGAACCAATGGGTTGGCGGCACGCTAAGGCTAATTGGACGTTTGCTTGGCCATTTGCATGATTGGACGGTCGCAATGCGACCACGTCATAAATCTTGGAAATCCAATGGTTCTCAAAATTTACCACATGCCTAGATAAGCAGTTTTACTTCTCGGATATTGCTCCAACATAACAATAAGACGTTCACGTTTAAAAGACGTTCTCCAAATGTCAAACCCTACAAGACTTCCGAATTGGTAAATCTATCTTCAACCATAGGATCTTGCATAAAATTAGTAGAGGATCATGCATCAAAAAAATCATTAAACAAATTAGAAGATTATATAGTACAAAATAAAAAACAATATTTTATTTTTTTACTCAAACTAGGTTATTAGACTTTAACTTGTATTGGTGCCAAATTGTTTTTACTATAGAAAGTTAAATATATCATTTTTAATTGTAGATGAGTTTTTTTAGACAATATCAAAGGTAATCAAGTTGGTTTTTTGTATAAAAAATCTCAAAGATGATAAAGGATTGTAGAAAAAAATTCAGTTGCCCTTCGTAGAGGAAAATGAATTAAAAGAATATATTTTTAAAGAGATCCAAAGTGAAGAAAAATCACATTTGTACAAAGCTTTTGTAGTTCTCTATGTCCATAATTTTTTTTTCAAAAAAATGAGATTCAAAATTGACATCATACAAACTTCCTCAAAATCTCTAAGCTTCATTCTTATGGCATTTTGAAGAATTTCATAATGCCCAATAATTTAAAAAGAACAAATAATAGAGTATTTAAATTTGAAAATATTTTTTTTTGCAAAAATAAAAGAAAATAAAAATTCTTCATATTTAAAGATAATAGAATTTTAAAAAATAAAATAAAAACATCTTGTATTTGACTTATCATAACATGATTCTTAATTTAATATAATCTATTTGCCTACTCTAAATAACTAGAGTGAGCAAATAAAAAATAAACATGAAAAAATGTAAAAAATGATTCAGGTCTATGAAAATTAGATTTTAGAGATGAAATGTAAAAAAAACCTTTTTTAAGAGACCACCAAGCTAATATAGTGAGACCACCATCATGTTCCATGCCTCCCAAATATGTGGAGTAAAAAGTAAAACAATAAAGTAAAATTAATGTATGATCCTTTAAATACTCAAGGTGGTTTGAGGATTACTCTAGATATAAACCAGTATCTCCCATGGTCCCGTTTCTAAATTTAAAATATTCCATAACCTACTACAGTCCCTTGATCCACAACTCCTTATCCACCCTACTTCGTTATTCACAACACAGAAATCATTGATGGTTGCTCAGAATTTTCACTTGCACCAACCCATCGTACCAACCCGGCCAACTTCTCATCAGCACAATCCACCGCCGCGGGCGTCACAAGGATGGTGCACCGGAAGCTCCATAATTTAATCAAACAAAAGAGATAAGGATAGTTTATCCTGGTCCGGGATGGCGCTCCCCTAATTTCCAGGCTCCGGTGACACACACGCATACCTTCTCACTCACAACCCAGTCATCTTCACGCGCCCCGCGAAGGAATCTGCCGGATAGGTCTCGACGTGACCAATCCCACCCGATCCGCATGCCTTACATCGTACTAGACTCCGATCGGATCCCGCTCAAGTTGGCTCCCACTTCTAGATTAAAACCCCAACCTCTCGCACTTCTAGATCGAACCTCAATCGACCTGATCGAACCTGATCGAACCTGATCGAACCTGAGCGAACCTGAGCGAACCTGAGCGGACCTGAGTGAACCGGAGCGGAGCTGAGGGGGTCTAACTTAGATAGAAGCTCTGTGTGTGTGTGTGTGTGTAGATAGAGCACTAAAGTTTTTGGTAGCGATTTGGTCGCTGTAGTTTGACTGTTACGAAGTTGGAGGTGATCTTTTGGTGAATTGGTTGTTTGGTTGATTTGGAGCGAGTGGAGGGGGAGCGATGGCGGCGAGGGTGATTAGTAGGAAGGGGGCCGCCGTTGCGACGGTGCTGTCTCGAGCGTTGCGACCTGCGGTTGTTGGAGTGGGTGGGTCGTCTAGTGGAGGAATTAGGAGTTACAGTGCTGCGGCGGCAGCAGCTGCGGAGGAGTTGGAGAATCCGATGAAGCCGCCAGTGGACGTGAAGCTGACGAAGCTGTTGATTGACGGGGAGTTCGTGGACGCCGCATCGGGGAAGACTTTTCCGACTATCGACCCTAGGAGCGAGCACGTGATTGCGGAGGTGGCTGAAGGCGATGTGGAGGATATTAACCGCGCGGTGAGAGCTGCGAGGAAGGCTTTCGACCATGGGCCATGGCCTAAAATGCCTGCCCACAAGCGGGGTGAAATTCTTCTCAGGTATGCGGACGCGATATATTGTTAAGCATTGGGTGCTTAGTTGCAAAATCCAGTAGATGTGCTTGCCGTTGACGCATTGTTGTAGGAATGCAGAATGATTGTAGTGCATTGACTTCGGTTCTCTTTCATTTGGTGCTCGTGGGACTAAGGTCGTCAGCATTCGGATTTCAGTACTGCAATCATGTGATCCGTTACGTCTTAGGTTTCGGTGAGTACAGAGTTGGTTTTAGGTCACGAGGTTAGACTTCCTGGGATTATTATTTGGTACTCTTGCTTACCTTCGTTGGTGGTTGTTCAACAGGTATGCTGATTTGTTAGACCAGCATGCGGACGAGCTTGCGGCGCTGGAGACTATGGACTCAGGCAAGCCCTACGAGCAAGCTCGGTATGGGGAGATGCCTCTGGTGTCCAGGCAGTTCAGATACTACGCGGGCTGGGCTGATAAGATATACGGCACGACGGGGCCAACGGATGGGAGCCACGCCATGTACACGCTCCACGAGCCCATTGGAGTTGTGGGGCAGATCATTCCGTGGAATTTCCCCATCGTCATGTACTGCTGGAAGGTGGCGCCGGCCTTGGCTGCAGGCAATTGTATTGTGTTGAAGACAGCGGAGCAGACACCCCTTTCTGCCATTCTAGCAGGGAAACTGGCTCTGGAAGCCGGCATTCCCCCGGGTGTGCTCAACATCGTCTCCGGTTATGGCCCAACCGCCGGTGCAGCCATAGTCGAGCACATGGACGTTGACAAAGTAGCCTTTACAGGTGGGCTATTCTGTTTTTCATTCTGTTTTCCTGTAACTTGGAATTGATTTATGTTCTCTTTTTCTCTGCTCTTGGCTGATGAGATTATCATTCGGTTTGCAGGGTCTACCGAGGTCGGCAAGCTGATTATGGCTTCAGCAGCTCGCAGCAACTTGAAGCCGGTGACCCTGGAGCTCGGAGGAAAGTCCCCCATGATTATTTGCGAGGACGCAGACGTAGACGCTGCAGTTGAACTGGCGCATTTCGCCCTGTTTTTCAACCAGGGGCAGTGCTGTTGCGCAGGATCTCGCACCTTCGTCCACGAGAGAATCTACGACGAGTTTGTGGAGAAGTCCAAGGCCCGTGCGCTGAAGCGCGTTGTGGGCGATCCTTTCAGGAGTGGTGTTGAACAGGGTCCTCAAGTGGACAAGGAACAGTTCCACAAGGTTCTCTCATACATAGAGAGTGGGCGAGACCAGGGTGCCAACCTTCTCACAGGTGCGGACAACCATTCAGAAATCTGTACTGATTTCACATGATTTTATGTCGCAATTTTTTTAAGTGAGCTTCAGTCTCTTCAATATGTTCTCTTGGGATGGATTTTTTGATATGAAAGGACCTTGGTCTGTAGGTGGAGGTCGTTTGGGGTCCAAGGGCTACTACATTAAGCCTACCATTTTCACTGACGTGAAAGAAGGCATGAAGATTTTCGATGAGGAGATTTTCGGCCCTGTCCAGTCGATCGCAAAGTTCAAAACGTTGGATGAAGTAAGTACCCTTGAAGTCGTCATGTCTATGAACAATGCCGCGTATGAATTGGTTGCAGGATCATGGTTAGGGTGGAAATCTGACGACGAATCTGTTTTATTGTGTTGACAGGTTGTGCAGCGGGCCAACAACACAGTCTACGGATTGGCTGCGGGTATTTTCAGCAACAACCTCAACACAGTGAACACCTTGAGCCGGGCGTTGCGAGCGGGAACCATTTGGGTGAACTGCTTCGACGTTTTCGATGCCACCATACCATTCGGCGGGTTCAAGCAGAGTGGTATTGGCCGTGAGAAAGGCAAGTACGCCTTGGATAATTACACGCAAGTGAAGGCTGTGGTTACCCCTATTCACAACGCAGCATGGCTGTAAGCGGCCAAGCTTCACCAGCTTCCCCTTTGGACTGGGTATGTACAAAGCAGCACATGTGAAGAATCACTCGAAGGAACTTTACCTTGAATACTTGAATGTATCTAATCTCGTGGCTTGATGCGCTTCTCACGAGTTGTTGAAGCCGGATAATGATGGTAAAATTGATCGGTTGCACCCTACTAGCTAGGACAGTGTTGCTGCAAAATCTGTAATTTAGGATTGTATATCTGTTTGCAAGTCATTAGCTTTGATGGCCACTAGTGGATTAGAGCTCGTCGTGATATATAGAGCTCCTATAGTGGGTGTTGACCAACAGCAATTACGACCTTGTTGTGATTGCTTGTGGTACTCGACTCGCTTCAATAAACACAGATGCGTAAGGGACCGTTTGCCTGTAAGAATTTGACCTGGAATATAATCCCCGCTATCGGGGCGCCGATCCGAGGTTTGACGTATATAATTATTGTTTACTATGTGGTTGCGTGTCGTTTGAACTTGTATGTTATGGATTTCAGCGTCCTCTAGGTTTGTCAGTTAGAGAGGAACAATTGGATTTGTTTTGCTGACTAAGTTTATAGCGTTACACATTTCAGTGCAGAATTGTATAAGCTCGCAAAGAAGTTGCTCATAATATTCTTTGCACATTGCAGTGACCAACTTGGAAGCTTCGCACTCTGAATTTATAACAGTTTCAGCAAAAATTATGAAAGCTTACAGTAGGTCCATTCATGGACTAGGGAATGTTCAAGTGATTATGAGATGGTCAGGGTACTTCAGTCATGGCATGTCATAACTTAGTTCCTTGCAATTGCTGTGGAGGAAAAAACATGGCTTGGATACGGAACTCATCTGTACAGATATGGTGAATTTCTTTCAGTGAACTTGTCACAGGAGAAGCCCCTCAACGGTTTCATATATACATTATAGTGGGTGGTATAAATACAGTGGACTCCGCACAAACTTTTCGGAAGAGTACAGTACTCTTGTTCTGCACAAAGAGCCGTTACAAGTATTGATTCTTGCTCGACATGATCAGTACTACCGGTATCTTCCTTCACTGCATCTGAATCTATACCTTGGTGCCTTCTCCATGGACTTCCTTTGGTGTACTGCTAACCCTTCGATGGGTTTTTCAACACTCATAGGTTTGATATATCTGAAGCTCAACTTGTTCCCTACCTAATCCTTCGTCAGACCAAGGTTCGGGAATTTTCAGAGGTCATTCACCTATTATCCTAAACCTCCAAAACCAAATCGGTAATTTGGCACTTTTGTTCGGTTGACTCCGAGATCATTGATCTAGACATAGGCTTAACCAACTTCCTACAAAATCTCAATTCTTGTGTCTTGATCTCTGTAACAATTTTGATCAAACATGTCGGAGCCTCTTCCCTTTGAGATGCTAGCACAGTATATGCATTAACTTAGGGCTGATTTAGTTGCTCAAAATCGAGAGTCCAATCATCAAATCTTCACTACGCTTCATGGTGAAAGTTTAGAATCTTGAGCTAAGAATAAATAAAAACTTTAGTCAACGTGTCAAAGTTCCAAAACCTAAGGGTCACTTTATACTTAGGGCTGGATTAAGGGCCCGCCCAAACTCTTCAAATTTTAACCAATAAGATCACTCATTTTTTTGAAATCAAGCCCAAAAGCTTTATACTAGGGCTAGACCGGAACTTCAGTTTATCCTATGTGGCATTCTACATGGCACTGTTCTACATGGGCCTTATTGATGCAATCGGGACAAGGTTTCCCCTATCTCAAATTCCTAACTTGGGCCAAAACAAAGGCCTCGAAAGAAGGCTAAATTAATATACAATCTGGCCCACCTTCTTGCCAGTCCTACACGTTGTGTAAAGTGGACCTAAGACCTACAAGCTAGATATTTCAAAAATTTCAATATTGTGACAAAATTAAAGCCATTTGAAATTTAGCTTATTTTCTTAAAATAGGTCTAATGTTAGTGATCATCAATGGATTGATAAACATAGTAATACAAGGCTTGTCGGACACGACTAATCATTTATACTTTGAGAAGATTATTTTCCTAAGTGTATTTTGTTTTAAAACAATCAAAAGAAAAAAATAAATTATTAATGGACTTATGACGGAGAATTGGATTTTCATTCTAGTCCGGGTTAGTTCTCACTTGAAGGCTTGTTGTCTGTGCCAAAATTTACAAAGAATATTATCATTCAAGTGCCTTAGAGGGTGACAAACTTTGGACTTAGGAATATAGCGTAAAGTCGTAAAGATCAATTTTTATCTTTCTTGTATTTTTGTTTGCTGGAACTCAGCAAACTCTTGACCTTTGACTCAAGTATTAACCAATCAGAACATATTACAAATCTACAAGTCTTTGTTACAATTTATAGATGGGCACCTAAGAAGTCAAAGGACTTATTAATAATTCTAAAACGCCATCTGTCATGCCTTTCTCTACAATGTCATGAGACTAGGAGAAGCTTGAATGGTCTTTCTATAGTTTATCTAATTTCTTTATTATATATCTATTAAATGAAAATGATTTGTTCCACTAATTTTTTTTGACTAAGAGCGTAAAAAGATATTGCAATTTCCATTAGTAGAAAACATTGGTACCTAGTAGTTCAATTCCTAAGAAGATCCTATAATGCAAGTTTCTAAAATAACTATTAAATAATTTTATTTTTTATGGATATCAATAAAAAAATAATCTAAAATAATATATAAAAAATTCTGTAAATTCAAGGTGAAATTGTTGGAAGAAAATCTTCAATATAATATCTATATGTTTTTTTTGAGAAATATTGGAGTTGTTTTAAGTTGAAAAGTAATAATTTGGCAACTCAAAAGAATACTTAAAATAGGAAATATTCCATTATTTTTTTTAATATTATAATTTTATAGAGCCCTAAATTTTTTTATAAATTTTAAAAAGTTTTTTAAAAATATTTCAAATAAATATAATCAAGGTCATCAAAATTATATGTAGTAGGCATTCAATATCAAAGTGCATTTTCTTGAATGTATTTGAAGATTTTGATTTGAAAAATCTGAGTTAGAATTCTTATAATTACAATTATAGGTCAAATGCAATATTATAATAAATATTAAAACTCAGTACCATTTTTATACTACTTTATAACTTTTGACCAAAAATAACTTATTGATATTAATAATGAAGACTAATTTTTTGTACAACCATTCCAAAATTCTAAGCAAATAATGTAATTAAGTTTTTTTGTTGAAGTGAAGATGCTTATTTCAAAATAAAAATAAATAATAAAATTCTTAGGATTATAAACAAGATTTAGTCGTGAAAATTTTGGAATCTTAAAACATACTTAATCCCTAAAGATCCAAGAAACCCGATTGTGGTTTTTGCTATTTCGGACAGCCTAGTCGGAGAGGTTAAAAGTAATATTTTTGCCTAAGATCTCTACTAGATGCTCCCTTCACCGCAAGGTGTACGTGGTAAAATTTTCAAAGTCAAATTCCAATCTTAGAACCTTTATCCAGAAATTTTAGGTTTCAAGTCGAAATAGGGCAGTTTACAATTAGGTTTTTTTTCAAATTTTTTTATTTTTTTATTTTTTATTTTATTTTTATTTTATAATAAATATGTTCATAACCAAATCACTACTCAAAATCCAAAGTGACCCAAGTCAAAACGTTTACCGATTTTACAAGGCCAGCCTCCAAAATTACATGAACAAGCTTCAAAGTTTTTTGTAATTTTACATTTTATCCTTTCAAATTTTTTTTTGCTTCTAAAATTCACAAACTCATAGATGTAACTTTTCACCGTTCACTTTTTTCCAAACCTAAAAAATTTAATGTTATTTAATTTTTATCATATTGAGGATTTTGTATGTGTTTTTGGAAAATAATTTGCATGAAGGCCAAAATATCAAAATGAGTCTTTAAGATTTTGCATGGATGTGCCCAACTTAATTACCTTGGCACCATTTGGAATATGCCTTTTGAGCGAAGCCAAAAAAAAAAAAAAACAATAAACAATAAATTTTGAACGTTCTAATTTTACAAATGGTAAAGATTCAACAGTTGAAATTTGACATGGTGTTAATGCAAGTAGTTAGGTTGAAGATCTTACGGTTAGATATACTAAAAAAGGAAATTTTATTGGAAACATACATCAATTTCCATTAGGTGGTCAAATTTGTAGTTTTGGATCTTGGAGGTCCCAAAACACTCTGGACCTTTAGGGATTAAAGAGATAGTTTTTTAAAATTTAAGGTTTTTTAGATTTTATTTTCTTATATTGTAATGTATTTATTTATTTTTTATTGCTATGTTTTCCTAGCTATAAGCTTCAGAACTTTTTATTTTGATTTACATCAAAATTTTGGAGAAAAAACAATTTTAAATTTTCTTATTTGATGGAACAAACTCCACCTTTAATGGTTTTATCTTTTAAGCTAGGTAACTTGTATGTCTTTGCAAAAACACGTTGCACTTGTCTATATAGTGTAAACAATCTTTTAGAGGTTTATTTACTTTACTTTAATATTAAAAACCAAAAACTTTTAAAGAAGCCTGTGTTCATAACTTGTCACTACACTTTTTCAAAGAAAATTAAATGTAGACAATTAATTTGTATAGATTTACAAATATTATTGTAGAAATATTTAGATGAAAAGTTTAAACTAGTAGATTGTTTAGAAGTTGAATTATACTAAAAATCTTTGACTTTGATCCAAATGTTCAAATTGAATCATTTAAAATCTTGTAAATTCCATCTCAAACTAAAAGAAGAAAAGAAATATGTCAGAGATAGTTGTAAATTAAAGAAATAAAGGTGCAAGAAAATCAACACAAATCACTACAAAAAAATCATGCAAAAAGAAAGCAAGTTATTATTGAATGTCTTTTTCCTTGAGCTCTTTGGAAATCTAAGTTAAATCCTTAGCTTGAAAAACAACAGTTGGAAAATTTCAATTTCCATGAGATTGAAACATTATTAATTAACGTATGATCCAAAACTATTGGTGGAAAATCCAATGGAAGGTGACTTTTCAATAAGTGCTCAAGTCTTTAGACTGTCTTTGGGATTACCATATCTCAACTTTCAAGGGCAACTTTGGCAAAAAATAGTTCCAAATAAAATTGTTTAAATTAAAAAGAAATTATATTACGTATTTACAAGAAAATAGTATGAAATAGAATTAGATAACTGATGAAATATCTTCAAATAGAACCCATGAACAAAAAATCCAATAAATAAAAAATGTTTATAGTGATCACATGAAGTCCATTACAATAACAAACATCCATTGAAACTTCATTAATTGTGAATGAAGTTTGAACTCAAAGTTAATTATTTAATGAAAAATCAAATTTCAAAAAATTACTTCATTACTACCGGACACCAAAATTCGAAATTAATTAATTATTCAACCAAGGAGTAATAAAGCTGCCCCTGAAGTACGGTATTTTCAATCAAAAATGTCTCTTAATCGTTTAGAAATTTAGAATCGGATGCGATCTCTTGGAGTAAACGAGCCTTCAAAGGGTAGCCGAGATTGCTTTCAAGAGCACATTGTGTCTAGTGAATATTCGCAACGAAAGCAAGAATATGGCGGCACTTTCATGTGAGCTAAGATTCGGGAAGAATATTATAATGCCTTCATGAAAGGAAGAATCATGAATGGTCAAACTTAATCTCGTGTTGGCACTCTAGTAAATTGATGGCCACAGCCACTTTCAGTTACGCAATAGACAAGCTCATAGCAACAACCAGATGAGCCGATACTCCCCACTTGTCGAAGATATCATTGCTCAAAGCTTCGATACAAATTGAGTCCTCGCCACTTGGAAGAGGTGCCATTGCGCCGCATATCACCTAGTTACCTGAGTAGTCAAGAGTATATACGCGACTTGAATGTTGAAAAAAAATATAAAAAAATATTTGGAAACCTAAGTTCTTAGTTTCTAGTTTAAATTGTATATATCTAATATATGTACAACTTTGGTGAAAGAAAGTCCGGCGCAGAGGCCTCACATGCGACTTGCTTTGGGAGGTGAGGGAGCTTTGCGAGGAACTTGCCTTCGGAGAATTGAGCCGGTCAGCAAGCAACTTGAGATGTAGTTAGACTGTTCTTTACATTCCTAATATCAAACCGAAGTGCTTCCTGGCTTTTCTGAGAATGGGAGCTTGGGCTGAAACAAAATGGCATCCTGGGAATCATTAATTAATTCTATGCACAGGCCTCAATCTCTTTCGTTTAAGTGCATGCAATGGACAATTTAATATCTCATTTAACATGAAGTGAAGCTTATCTATTGAACCAGGAGGTTTGAGAGATCTTCTCCGAGGAATCTTCTTGACAATGTTACTTGAACTTCTGGCAGTCACTCTAAAGCCTTCGAAATTTTTTGTTATTTTCGGCATTTTGGCCTATTCAATTACAACAGGAGGTATAATCCAAGGAGACATGAAATCATGAGGATGCAATGGAATTGGTGAGTACAAGAGTCTCTGTGTCAGTTACTACCGCATCGAGAATCTTGCAGTTTAATTTTCTTGTCCGATCCATTGAAGATAATATAGAAGCTCCAAATCGGCTAATGAATCTTCAAGCATAAGAGATATATACATGAAGTTCATGTATAAAACGGTTGAATTTAATGTCAATCACGTCACTGTCTGCAAGATCAGGACAATGCATGCAATCCCTTATCCACAGTCTGGTTGGCTGTACGTCTAGATTGAAGCTAAGCTTTCCTCTTGGAAGAACGTATATGCCCCACATTGAGAAAATTCTGCTGCTAATCCATATGGTCCCAGCTTGTATCTAATTGCTACGACTTACACGTGCATTTGCATTGCCTCCACCTGAACTTTGTTTTAGTGTGGCTTCTACAAATTATGTATATATATATATATCTCCTGACATTGAGAGAGAGAGAGTGTGTGTGAGCGCGTTCTTTAGATGGGTTGGAAACGATTGCCTATCCTTTAGATCATCTCATTGTTTATCCCATAATTGTAGCTGCCAAGATGCAAGTCTTCCAAATCTCGAATACTAGGCAACGCTGCATCCTGGTGGTAGTGCTGTTAGTGCTCAAGTTGGTGGTAATATGGATGGTAATATTTCACAGGTATGATGTTGTTTAATAATCATGCCTTCCTTGTCGCTACTCTTGTATTTGTAGTTTTCTAAATGAAAAGAACTCAGTAGGGCATTGAACATTCTCAGGGCATTGTTGACGATCTAGTCTCCAAGTGTTTTTAGAATTCGTTAAAGGCATTCCCCTTCTTATTTTTCGTTTCTGCCTTTCAAGTCCCTCTAGATGGGGACTCATTTCCTCAAGTCTCTTGCCTTCCCTTCTCACATTCCCATGAGCTAGCCATGATGAGCTATCTGCTTGGCTTCCCAAAGGCGGGGGTAGTTTCAGTGGTATTTCGGAGTAGCTCGGAGTAGCTGGCCAGCTGATTGCGATACACTTAATACCTTAGCATGCTCAAGTGCCGCATTGGCTACATGTATGGAGCCACTGCCCAGCAGCTACTTGCTTTTCTGCGAGGCAGTGGGCCATATGCGCGCGTTATACGGTGATTCGTTTTTTTAAACAAGCTGCAGCTGCAGCTCGTGGAGGTGTAGTTTTTCGTCAAACTGCTAGCTTTCTTCCCACTACTTTTTGTCAGTTGCAGGCTAGTCTTGACCCAAATTATGAAATCTAGCTTGCGTAATCTTCACTGCTTTTGTCACCAATAGCCGATGAATAAACGATCGATGAGGCCGTTGCTTTTGTCACCGATAGCTGACGAATAAGTACGATCGATCAGGTTTGGCATATCTTCTATTTTTTTTAAATTTTTTATGAGGATAAGATATGAATTTTTTAGTTAAAGATGGGCTGTTTAGGATAATGTTCATTGTTTCCCATGTTGGATGTCACATATTATATGAAAATTCCTGGACAGAACGCAAAGACAGTCCTTAGTTGAATTAATACTTTTGTCCTGAGCTCATGCTGAACCAAGTATTTTCAATTATTACTATCCCACATTGTTAAAGAAGTACTGAATTGAAGTGCGCGTGCGGTGTAGTACTACTAGTAACTCCAAACTTGAGGCCAAGGTTGTTAAGTTATCTGCTTTTCAGTGGTAGAAGAAATCTTTGGCTTACTTGGATCGTCACCGAGAACTGCAACAGGTACTTTACGCTGCAATTGAGTATGCATTGAGTGAAGTCTTTGACACATGATTTCGTGGCGTCGGCATAATTGACGACATCAGTTGCGACAATAGCATGTAACCAGACTTGGCATCATTAACTTGGAGCTAGGTATCCACATGATGTTCTGACGAAAGTGCTTGGAAGCCAATTTCTGTAGGTTTTTAAATGCATATAACCCGCGAAATTTCATCTTCTTTTCAATTTCATAATGTCATAAAGGCTCAGCATTCGAGGAGGTCCGATAGTACGTAACCTCCGCGGTGATATTATATATGCAGATCCAGGGTACTCACATCAGGTGTCCAACTTCTAATCCACACACGTGATATTTGATTGTGTCGGGATACTGAATCACCCCATGCCATTTCCCCCTTAATTTACGTCACTACATTATCCCCTAGTCAAATGATTGGTACGACATTACCCAAACAAGTTGCAACTTGCAGTTAGAAAAATAAGCGTATTAAACAATGCAGCATGCAACACAAGGTGGAAGACATTAAGCATGCACTTCTCTCTCGATAGCCCTCATTTTAAAAATTAGTTTTAGTAGGTCTATCGTCTTGTATAAATACCGAACTTGACCACGGATAGCATAATACTTTTTTCCGTGATCAGAAGTTAAAAGCGACCAGAAAGCCTGGGTTCCAGTAGCTTCGAAGTACAGCCAAATAGATCGTCTTGAGCTAAACCGTGGACCTTACACATGATCATGGTGCCGGTGCCTGAGAAGCCTCGACTTCTGTGCCTCGCGATGATTGCTGCCTTAATGCTCTTTGTGAGCCAGACTTTCATTTCGTGTACGTCGTTACCAAGCCTAATTTGTCGTCATGCATGGCTATCTGATTAATTATCATATAAATCCTTCAGTTTCTATTGCCAAATGCTCCAGACAAAATCTAATTCATACGCATATGAACTTGTGTCCAACATGTGCTGATCTGCTGGTGTTCTGTTGTGCTCTAGGTGCTCAAAAGCTCCCCTGATCGAAGAATCAGGCTATAGCGACACCATGACGATAGAATGGTTCTCCTGGCTCGCCGAGGTCGGGATGCAGAAGCACGGACGGTTAATGGTCAGCAACCATCTAGACGAAGATGACATCGAGCACTTCAACCATGATCTTCTCCGCTCCATCGGAGTCGACAACGCCAAGGACCGCCTCCTCATCCTTAACCAGAAGAACAAGCATATCCAGCGCCGCAGCTCCAACAAAAACCATCTCTCTTCCCGGCAGCTAGCAGCCGAGGCTCAATCTGCCATTATCAGACGAGTCCAGACGCTCCAAGTCGACGAGGTGAAGCTTGTGAACTGGATTAGAAAGACATGGCCCCTCTGCAACCGTCAGATCCTGATCGACCGAGGCTACCTTTCCGCAACAGCGCCCAAACCTGGCTCCGTCGCCGTAATGGCGAACTACGACCGCACCCACATCGGCAATGAGCTCCTCAACAGTGCCAAGGACATACTGTGGGCGGCCTTGTATGGGACTTTTGAATCCAATGTCCTGATCCACCGCGTGGAGCGGGAGTTGCTGGTGATTACCATCCCAGGGCGGAAGGCGTTTGTGTTCAACTTCTTTCAGGCTGTCACCGAGGTGGGCGCTTTAGGGACTTGGCGTGATCCAGCAAACCGGTGCCATGATGAAGATGAGTCGAACATGTTGCTGCAGGTGGAGTACGGCGAGAGTGCGAATGAGGTGGTGGGGGATGCCATTATGGTGTCTATTCACGTTATTAATCTGTTAGAAGTGAATGAGGTCGTGTTGTACGCGAGGAGTAGTAATATTGAGCAGAGCACTCTTTTGACGGAGCTTTACTTTGAGAAGCACCAACTTGCGGCAGCCATGCTTCACAAGCCAGGAGAAAAATAATTTAGCGAAATTACATTAGACTTGCATAATTTGCTAATTTATTTCTCAACTAGCTTCATGTTATATAGCTCTGTGCGTGTTGTTAAAAAGTACTTAGTATGTGAAACGCAACAAAAATTTTTAAATTGAGTTGGTGGTTCAACTGATCATTTTAACATTGTATGTTGATGAAATAGAAGCCAGCTACAGAAGTTGTCGTCGGTTTAACTTAGACCAATGTTAGTCATGACACAGCCGAGATCAGTGCTGTTTCTCGGTGCATGATTAAAGAGACTTGACTCGCCTGGGCTTACTATGATAGCAATTAAGATTAGCACCGGAATTAGACTAAAATGATTTCTTAACTGCTTGTGACGGTAACAAATCACGGAATACTCTCGCACGTACTGAATTAATCAATATCAACGTCACCCACGTTGTCTACATGAAGAATGAGCGTCGTCTGTTCTCTCGCATGCTTCTCATTCCAAATGGCTATTTGCAAAGCGTTTTGTAGCTCCCTCAGATTTTCGTCTGCAGACCAAGTTTTGTGAAAGAATGCTTATCTGATTTACCTCGATTGTTGATTCGTTACTTCGTCCACGTTCTGAGCTGCTACAAGTGTTGGAAGCATCTCGCAGAAAAAGCTCTGTTTTATGACGTCATGATGGTTGAAGTTTCCAGCTTCTGTATGATTTTGTAGCAAGTCTGAAAGCTAGCAATCTTAGTCAAAGCGGAAAGCTATTGAGATGCGAAGTCCAAACTAAGATTTTGTCTCGCATGTCAAATAGTTGGAAATGATTTTTGAGGAGACCCGAGGTAAACAAAAAGACCAAAAGGCCAATTAGAGGCAGATTTGAGTGAACGAGATCAAGAGATGGGAACTGGGTTTGTGAAGTTAATCGCATGAGCCAATTCTGTTGTTGCATATACGCTTTTGGCATGGGCCACCCAACTTAGCGGCACCTCTAGTTCAGAACTACGGTTTGGATTCGGAGCCGGCCATGGCAAAGTTAGGTGATGGTAGGGCTGCACAGAAGAGCTGCTGGTGTCGCTTGACTACCGAGAGAGAGCGCCTCACGCCATGGCAGGAGTTGCACCCCTTCGCATCGTCCCTCTTCCGTACACAGTCCAACGCCTCCATCTTCGCCGCGAAAGCTTCTGCGTTGCTGATCCAAGCAGGCGACTCTTCCTTTCCCACGTCTTCATACATAGTGGTCCTGTCTCCCGGCATGCTGGAGCGCAGTACCTGTTGAAACTCTCACGAACAACTCGGCTTTAATAGTACTGACTCCATTTCGCACTCTCCGTATCAATCTTTGCGATTGCATTTCGTTTCTCACATTCCTTCTCTGCTTACGATTTCAATTCACCTAATGGTTGAAGTTTGGAGCGACTTTGACGAGTTGTTTGGGCCATGACCTTGGAAATCAAAGGCAGTGCGACTTTCGGAAATGGCTGACTACAGTTAATCAATTGTTGTATAGCTGTGATTTGAAGAAAACCCTGCTTTCTTAGTGGGGTCGTTTCGAGCTGATATTCGGCAGATGAGTTCATGTCACGGCTCCACTTAATGCTGGACATTGAGGGTGGGAATTGAGGATTTGAATGTCGCAAGGGTTTCTCACCTGGCCGGACGTCCACCCGATTTTGGTAGGGGCAGGGTGCTTGGCGCTAGGGTATGTGTATGGAAGGCATTGCAGGGCCTCCGGTGAGATCCCTGCCGATGAGCCTGCAGCCTCGGAGGAAGCGTGCTGTGCCCAGAGCCAGAGCAACACTTATTTTGAGGATCTTGAACGCTGCAAATGTTGCATGTCAGCTCCGGCAGAGTTAGACACAACGGCAGTGGGCAAGGAAAAAGGAAGCAGATTTTCAACAAGAAGCCCCTACATGGTGAGCCCTAAACATGTGCCCAACTGACTCTGGAATGCTCTTTCAAGTAAAGCTTTGTTTAGGATTTAGTCAATCTACCCTACATTGTATATATTAGAGTTCAATGACGTGTTTTTTGCTCTCCATGCATCCTTGTTGCTCTTATACAGATCCAGGATGCGGCAGAAGGATTTGAGCAAGCGGAGAGGTCTGCGAAGCGAGACCTTGAACATCGTAACTCGATGGATCGTTATGGTCATCACATGGTACAAGAAGTTTGCAAAATCGTGTTATTGACGTGCATTTCTACAGAATTGCCACAGAATTGTGTATTTAAGACAAGCATCGTATTCTTATTCAAGCTGCCCCATGTTCCTTTTCTACTTAGGTCGATCATTCAACATTAATCAGACATTATTCTCATGTGGTGAAACAGAAGGAACGCGATTGCACTAATGGTGAGGGTCATGGAATGCATCAGCATTCTAGCAGCACCTATTTCGAAAAGAGTTATCAGGTAAATGAGCACAATAATTTACATTTTCATCCTCCTCCAATTTAGTCCTGCTTCGTTTGATCGTAATTTACTGTGCTTCAATCATTTCTGTCGATTGCGTCAAAATGGCGACAGGAAGACACCTGTTATATTTCATTGTTGCACAAGCATTCTTCCTCCAACAGTGTCCTTTATTTTTGTTTTTCACTTTGACCCACTGGACATATATGGTTCGGTTTTGAACCCCGAAATGTATGAATAAAACTTTGAGTATTCTTCCTGCTCAGATTCTAGAGGAAGAACGAGTGTTGCGAGCAAAGACGCCACACAAGGTTCGGCCTTCGTTCCTTCCATTGGCCTTGAATTCATTGTTACGAACTCATGCAGCTCTCTTTTCTATGCGCAGACTGGACTCTAAAATTTGATGTACACATATCATCTCTCCAGTTAATGTCGAATCCTCAAATTATTACAGATTGTGGGATTTTTGATTTGGTAACAGAAACAGAAAGGTACACCAGTGGTCAAGGAGCTTTTTTGCTCCAAGGGTAAAGCTGAGTTGAGCCGAGTGGGGGATGAGGACGACGCAGCAGCTTCTGTGCCCTGGAGTCAAGAAGTCCTGAATAAGAGGATAGATTACTTCAACAATGTCATATCAGCTTCTGGAACAACTGACAGTGAGAGGTCAGATGAGTCTCGAAAGCTAAGACACTTCAGGAAGAAATTTTTGAAAGTGAGCGCCTGTTCTAAGGGAGAGCCTACATACAATAGCATCAGCACAAGTTCTCAGAAGAGCATATCCAATTCTGGTGGGCTGGAAAGACCAACCTGTGGTCTGGTACCACTAGCAACCCCAGATCGGGATGGTTGCTCCCATGACAATAGCCCCAACTCGCCACATAGAATATTTGGTGGTGGATGCAACGCGGCCACAGCAGGGGATACCAGTGTTGTTCCCAAAGCGGTGCAGAATTTTATTCCAGAAGGGTCCAAAGTTCCAGAAACTTTAAGCATTGTGGGCCGTCTTCACACTAGAAATGATCCGGAAGGCAACTCTAAAGATGCGGATAGGGATGCAGATTCAGTAACGCAGCCTGCTTGCGAACCAAATAAAGAGATGCTGGGTAATGAATTGGAATCAACCACAGCAGCTCCATCCTCCATGCAGGCTGAGTTGCTGCAAACTCCCAGTGAAACTCAAGCTCCAAAACATGATGGTTAGATACTCATCCAAGATTAATTGCAAGAGGCTTAGAACAATCCATTGCATTGTAATCAGCCGTAGTTGTTTGATGGTTTCACGGTTGTAAGTTCATCGAATTGAGGGCTAGTATCTGACAGCATGTGGCACAGTGCCAGACAGATGCTCAGAGAGAATGGAGTTGAAGAAAGAGGTCCTAGTTGACAAAGTGCTTAAGGCAGAAATTTACGGACTGCTCAATGAAGCAGATTCTAGCAAGGTACGAGTCGACCCTGTGCATCACGCCTCCCATGTCTGTCTGCATTGAGGATTACGTGCACATGAGTGTTTCATCTCACCAACATGGTCACCGTTGTATTGACAAGCCTTTTCTCTTCCGCAGGTTTCGTTTCAGGGGATTGTCTCTTTGCTAGGTATGTTGCAACATATGCCTGCTTCTGAATCTGCATCAGCTTTCTGGATTGAGCAGTCGCATCTATTTCCGTGTAAAACCTGATTGTCTGTCTTGTAAGTGGGTTCGACATTTGCATATCATACTTCAATTGCTAGAGCATTAAGTGGTACTCCAAAATCAGTCCCCCTCACTATGAATGCAGAGGAAAGGCTGCAGACAGACCTCCAGGAAAGTAAAGTCCACATCGCCACGCTTGTTCGTGAAGTCATTAGCATTAGCAAGCTTTTGGAAGGGGAAGGGCTCTCGGGTGAAGTCGAGTTGGAACAGAATAAAGCCACGGATATTTACAAAGACTTGAGCTCTTCTAGCCACCTTAGCATGTTACCTTTCTTGAGTAACTTTGAGTAGAAAAGTTTAGTGATGGACATCTCCGAGGTTTGGCGAGGTTCGTCTGCTGATGTTAATGCCGTAATCTTTGTGTTTGTGATAATCTTGCTCTGTTTTTGTTGCCCAATGTGAGGCCCACAGCAATGATATGTTTGTAACACATTGTCGCCACAGTAAAGGACTTCCAATTTATATGATAATGAGTGGTGATAGCAAATAATTTATGTGTTTGTTTCCTCTTCACCTGGCTTTCCAAAGTTTCCAGAGACCTCAATTGCCTTTACTATGTTATTTTAAGTTCCTCACTCGAAACCACTATCCCATCTAATTTCTTCCTCCATCAAGGTTGAATCTTAGGCTTTATGTTATCATGTTTGTTGAGTTCAATCTAGATTATACTCGAGTGGGTGATAAAAAAAGATCAAGTTGACTAATCTAGTATAACAACCATGGTTACCTTGAAAATTTTCTTAAAGGTCACATCTCAATCATAAAATTGATGCATATATGCATCTTAGGGCCAGTTCAAACTATGGCCAAACTTAGAGAAGAGAAGCATTCCAACCAATGAAAATGTTGAAATGCCCAAAGTTCCTCCTCTTGCCCTTCACACTATATAGGCCGAAGTCCAAAAGACGTTGCCTCTAAAGGAGCCTAAGTGGCAGCACTTTTGGCAAGTTATGGCGCCACGAGTTCGGCTTTTTGAGCAAAGTTTGGGTCGAGCAAAATGCGCAATTCAAACTTCCATTGAGAGGCCAAACTTTTTTTTCATTAAAATATTCAAAATCTAACAATGGATTATTTTAATATTCTTTTTTAGCCCAAAGGCGTCTCTTCTCGACCTAGTCTTTGAGGCTTAAGGCACCTCAGTTTATTATACATCCTTGTTTTTTATATTTTGCCTTTGGTGTTCTGGCTGTAACACACCCATAACCAATAATGCACCCATTACATATCAATAGACTTCCTGGTTGCTGAGCAATAGAAAACCAATAGGCGATAATTGATGAACAGGAGATTCAGGATGTGTCCTCCAATAGAATGCTTCTATGACTATTACAAAAATAAACAATCTTCTGTTTGTTCACTACTCTTGTTGTTGTAGGTCATGGATGAAGCAGTATGTTGGTTATGGGTTTTGACCAACTTTCAAACAAAAAAATTTATAGTAATTCTAACTTTATTGAATTAATTTTGAAAAAAAGCTCATTCTTCATGAACCTTATTTTCCTACGGACAAAAAAAAAATCCTTTTTGATAACCCCAAAATTCCATATATACTATGTTGAAATGCTTAAGTTATCAGTTATAGGTGTGTATACCTTTGTGATTGATATAGATAATTGAATTGGTGAGGAAAGTCTATTCTACATGCAAGTCTCTAATCACAAACACCTATGTACATATTGTCTCCTTCTTTAAATAATAAAATGTTATCAGGAGACAAATCGTAATATATGCTACCATTTTTATACAAAAATAGCATATCATGTAAAAAGTGCTAAGACAATCTGATTCGTAGTTGTTAAAACAGCTTCACATTCTCCTCGTCCATTCCTGGCGCTATAGATGATTTGTTATTACTCTTGTTCACCATACTTCCCAAAGTTCCGGCATTCCACTATCGCATATATCCATGAGCTTCAGTAAGATGGATAGCAAACAACTTAATAAATAAAGGATGAATAAGATGGCTACTCATTGCTTCCGTGTTCACTATTGTAATAGCGTTTCTTTCAACTAAAGTGATAAATGCTTTGCAAGCATATTCTTCATTTCTTGGTATAAAATCAACTCCCACAATGTGACATTTGTAAATGATACCATAGCTACTTCTAGCAAACTCCCTCTTTCCACTCAAAAAAATAATTTCACATTCGGGTGGAAGAAAATATAATAAAGATCCATCTAACATATCTTTGTTCATGCTCTGTACTAATCGTTAAGGTTCAACCACTAATTTACTTAGCTCACTATCAAAACAAAACTTTACTATATCCATTGAAACATTGTAATGATGATCAGCAGAATTTAGAATCTGAGTAATCCAATTTTTTAAATGCCCTATTGCTCTTCTAACCTTCTCGCTAAGCAGACTCTAAATCTCAATCCAATTTTTTAAATGCCCTATTGCTCTTCTAACCTTTTCGCTAAGCAGACTCTAAATCTCTTAGGAAACATCTGGTCCTTCTCATGTTTGAATAATTACAAAAAAAATTCTTTAGCAATATTTGTTCAATACGTCTTTTATACTCTTCAATCCCTTGGACATTACTACTCAAAAGCATACAATGTAAACGCTTCTAAGAACAACCTTTAAACCAATTTACTATACTATATGAATTTTTCTAAGACACTATTTAGAAAAAAAACCTATCATCTTTTTTCCTATGACCAACACTACCGGTTCTTAATTACATTGTATATACCGGTAACTTATACAGCGAAGAAGAGCATCTCCAATGCTACACGCTCACGCACTCTTTACAACCCACTCTAACTCAGTACTACACGTGTAATTTGGTTGTAACTTGAATTTGGTGTGAAGTTGGGATCTATTTATTTACTTGTTACTATAATCCACTCCTGGTTAGTCTTTAGGACACGTGCTATATTGCATCTGAGCTTTTGGACGGTACCGGGAGTGGGTTTTGCGGATGTTGTTGGATTGACTAAAGGTTTTAAAACCTTTGGACAATCGCGAACGACCGTAATACAGACTTTTTACTACATTTGATATCATCAATTTGTTCTTTGTGGTGAGTGAAAAAATGAATTTGTCACGTGATTTTTATTTTGGAGTGTGGGAGGCTACTTGGAGTTGGATGGAATTAAATTATGGCCAAATCAAAAATTATTTCTATTCCTTTTCAAGATTAAAATTCCATCCGACTTCAAATAACCTCCTCCACTCCAAAATAAAAATCATGTGACAAATTTTTTTTCTTTGACTCACCACAATGAACAAATTCATGATATCGAATGTAGTAAAAAAATCTGTATTACGGTCGTTTGCGATTGTCCAAAGGTTTAAAACCTTCGGTCAACCCAACAACATCCCCAAAACCCACTCCCAGTACCATCCAAGAGCTCAAATGCAATATAGCACGAGTCCTAAAGACCAACTAGGAGTGGATTATAGTTACAAGTAAATAAATAAATTCTAACTTCACACCAATTTGTAGAACTCCACAAAGGTTTGCAATGTGCTGCAAAATAACAATAATCAGTGAATTAGTGCCATATATCTCTAAAAATCACTCTTTCATGGTCTGATAAACTTCTTAAATCTCATAATTTGTCATCATTTACTCTAGCAAACCATTCGAAAAATCACCCACTCACACGTGATATGATTACAACCTGATATGACAACCAGTCTGTGCCTGGCAATCACAACACTCCAAAACCATTGCAATCGGATTTACATCATTTACAAAAACTGTGCAAAATTAAAGAGTTGCAAAAGTGCACCACCATTGAAATGAGAATGCTATGTATTCTTGAACATTATTTTAACACTAAAGACCTCAATCAAAGTGATGACAGGTCAAGATCACCATACAATATACCTACTCAAGTTCAACGAAAAACAAATTCAGAGACTAAAACGACTAACCAGATTGATCGGGGAGACTCTGCCGTGGCTGCCCAAAAGTGGAACTCGTCACCCTGATTCTGCAAACATCAACCACCATCACAATCAGAGGCTGACCAATCTCCTCATATGATGCAAATGAAAACGACATTAACAGGTCTATAGTTGATGATTGTTCATAATGTCTCAGACTCATACCAGAACTATCGTCCTAGTTAGGGAAAACCTTCCATCCTTTTTTCCAATCAACAGCCTTGATTTTTAACATGTCTACGCAGACCACCAGACCTTCACAGGTCTCAAAAGCTCAAACCAGAGTTTCCTTCCTTGTACAGGCACCAACTCCCTCAGCACATTGCAGATTAGCACAACTAACCTCCTTCTCATTCCACCAATCCGTCGAGACGATGTCACGGCAGGCACCGTCAACGCCCCGAAGCCTAATCTGGCAAGCCAAATCGTAAGTCACTTTCACCAACGCAATGACGCTCCTAGCTTGCACAGCAGACTTTAACGAGCACATTGAATCCGTATGACCATGTCAATGCTGCAATAAAAGTGTGGCACGAAACAAAGAATAGCTAGACTTAAGTCTTCGTTAGCTTGACACCACGTGAGATCTTATGCGACTGTGAAAACTCCTCTAAAAATGCAGAGTACTTTATTGGCTGTCCAAAGTTGGAGTTAGGGAACTGATTGTACAGCTCATGCAAATCCAAGTATCTTCCATACGCTTCCTGAACCTGCAGTAAATACCCTTAGATATCTATAAGTCACAAAATCTAGCAGTTACAGTGGGGGATTGAATCAATGCCCCTGTAAACTGCATCTTATCTGCCACAGCAAAGGCTCAAGCCTCTGTCTGCAAACAAGAAACATTGATGGTAATGTAATGTGCTCATCCAAAACAGATGGCTTCAAAATGAACACACCGATCTTGAAGCCACGACGACTCTCTTATATTGAATTGAACAAGCTTCTTAATAAATGTAATACGTAAAACTACTCAATCACACGGCTTCGTTCAGAGAATCGCTGCAACCCGACTTCTGGCATCTTATTCAATATAAAAAAAATCGAAGATGGGAAAAGACGTGCAGCAGGGAGTGGCCAGGGAATCACCTCTCCACTGAAGTCGATGTAAGGCTCTTTCTTGAAATATCCTTCAGGGTCGTCTGCTGTGACTCCCTCCCGAGCATTAGGATGGCGTCTATGGTACTCCCTAACCTGCGAAAGATGACCAGTCACATTTCTGAATAAACATGAACAGAGGAGGTTCTGCAGACAATCGCTACACCAGAAAGCCCCAGATTCTCAAGCACTCGCCTCGAAACAACAATGGAAACCAAGCCCGCAATCATGAACAGAACTTCACATACTTCTTTGAATCGCTCGTAAAATGACGTGAAGTAATTCTAGTGACGAAAACACCAAAGGAAAAACCTCACGCTCTCAACGACAACAACAACATCCCAAACCCGCACGCATCCTAAACCAACTGTAACCAGCCCTACATTAACCCCTAAATCAAAACAAAAACAACAACACAACCTAAACCCCAACCTAAATCAAATTATGTCATGTTGAATCAACACGAATTAGAGAAGACGAAGAGATTCCGATATTGCATGTCAATTAGAACACTCGAACAAACAAAGTAATACCTGCGGCGGAGTGTGCCCAAGGAATTCTTTCAGGGGCCTTGAATCTGAAAGCGGGTGCTCGGAGGGAGATCAAACACAATTTGATTCAACCCCTGCAAATGGGCCAACAATTTAAGCTCATTCAATTAGCGTGTGATCAAGTGCCGACCAGCTTGCAGTCTCACTCCCGACGCATCGTACATAAGCTGTAGCAAAGTAATAAAGAGATACAAAACTCAAAATCATGTATAATTCTCCAAGAATAGCAGGGAGCCCAACTACATTCTGATTACACTTGCTTCAACAATACCGATGGCAGGGTTTACATACAACGCAGGCAAGCACGAAGGCGATGGCAAAAAGAGGTCTCTAATTCAGAATTGAGTGACTCATGATGAAGCGAGCAATGCAAACCTGGTTGATTGCGGTGGAGATGGAGCAGATGATGGTGGTGGTGAAGGAGGAATGGCGCAGTGGAAAGAATGGGCTCCTTCGCATCTGTACAAATTGAGGCTCCGGAGTTGGTTGGTCCTTGCAAAATCACATGCAACCACGATTCTTACAACTGTTACAAAGCTCATACCAAGGCAGAAATGAAAAATGAAGGTGTGTAGCCTTCATCAGGCTGCTCTTATTTATTGCCTCATGGGTGGTAACTTCAAGGCCCTTTGGGTGATAACATCGAGAGATTAACTCTTATTTACTTACTGTTCTACTCTAATTTAGTCTAAGACACCTCGGAGTTGCATGTCAGTGCTCCCGAGGTCGCACCCTTCTAGAACCTTTCTAGAACCTTTCTAACAACAACTTTCCTTGCTGACTGTGCGTTCGTCATGGTTTTCTCCGCTTATCCTGCATGAAGAACGCTTGTCTCCTCGACAAATTCTAATGTGGAACCGTCGTGTGAGACAAACCATCCTCAATTGTAAGATAAATTGTGAAAATTAACATTGGGCATTCCTAAATGAAGCTTACAAAAAATTGGAAGGATCTTATAAAATAAAATAAACTTTTGAATAGTTCATACTTCAAACTCCAATAGATTGTTTACTAGCTGGATAGTTTGAAGTGCATATACATACTCTCATTCTTCTAGAATAATTTTGTCCTAGATCTAAACACAAGTTAGACAAAAACCAACAATGACATTGAATTATTGTCAATGTTTTTTCAATTAAATGAGATAATATTGAACTTATAAAACCAATTCACTATCCAAAGTATCAGATATCTACCTACAAATCTTTCCTAGCTACAAACAATCATCAAGATCAATTCTTGATTTTTTATTTTTTTTGGAAAACAACTAAATTTGCTTTAGGTCTGCTTCAATTGGAGATGGGATACAACATAAGTATGAGTATGAGCAGTAAGTGTAAAATATAACAAACATGCTTTAGTTTATATAAATTTTGATTTAGACACTATGTACATTTTGATTTAAACGGTGATAAGGAGTGTGAAGATTACTTTTCATTCGTCTTGTTTTAAACATAGATTCAAAGTGTGTAGTATTAAATATGAGTTGGATTTTATTAAATTATAACATTCATCAAATTAATAAAGTTTTATAACCATCAAAATAACATGATTAATTTTTATTAGAAAACAAGTTAAATTTGTGAACAATAAATTTTGCATAATAAAAATAACCAAGTATCTAATTGTAGGTTGATCTACATTTTTTAATAAACTACAAATGATTGTCCTCTTAGCTAAAACTAGGTTAAAAAGATTGAAAAATGATAAAAATAATTTGTTGTAAGCCTGCCTACATCAAGTATAGAAATGTCAAGTAGTTATTGACCAACCTATATTTAAAATATATAATAATTAAGCAAGATTTTCAAAATATTTCCAATCACGTAAAAATGTATCTTTATGTAGTCGTGGCCTGTGGATCGTCTACAATCATTGAGCAATTTCATAAAAATTTGCAATAAACAAAATATGTAAATAGTAGATTAGGTTATAATTTTTTTACATCACAAAAATATTATGCATAATAATTTTTGAAAATTTATATTTCACTTCAAAATAACATCAACACACAATAAAAACTTCATTAATTTGCTTTAAATAAAGTCACATATGCCTATTAGTTCCAATAAATAATCTTTTTATAATTCCTAATTAATATCCTGATATCTTGTAAATTCAATATTCTGCATTTGGCACAATTGATTTACTCAATTAGAGAATCAAAAGGCATTAAACTTTGGTTCAGTTATTTTTTGGAGAATAGATTGTTTTGAAAATAATGTCTAAAACTAATTTTGTCAATATACTATTTTATTTGACCAAGTGCATATTTGCCCAAAATATTATTGCTATTTTAATACACTTGAAAGGATTTTTTCAATGAAAAATACAAAAGATCCTAAATTATAATCTCTACTACTTAGTACTTATAACTCTTGAGCCTCTTTAAATATTACAAATAATCATGTTACATTAAATTTCTACATAGGTCATATGATAACACATAATATTTTATTGTTATTGAATAAAATTGAACAATTCTTTAAAAATGATAAGTCTTGTTACTATAAAAACAAAAAAAATTATCTTCGAACTTGACTTGAATGATGCTTCTTTTCTTTAACATAGGAAAAGAAAATATACGGTAACCATAAACATTTTTAGCCATTGAAGATGGTTTTTATGGACAAACAATAAAATTATTCCCAACGCTCTGCAAGACATAATTCACGCTCACTGATGCTCATGTCGTCGCTCCATGCATCGCGTATCTTCCAAAAAATCAATCCTCGCAGCCTCTCAATCGCCGACCAAAACCTGCACACAATCAACACACTTTCTTTTGCACAACCATGGAGTTAGAATCTCAACAAGAACTAAAACCAAGCGACAGAAACAGATCAGAGTGAAGAACAAAAGGATAGAATCTGCAACAAAAACAAAAACTTGACATGAAAAGATGAAGAGACAAAGCTAGAAACACAAGATCAATCAAGTTCTGGAGCTGCTGCTGCTTCTTGGAGGATAGTTGTCTGGCTTGACCGGCTCCCAAGCTCGCTTCACTTTCCTCGTCTTGTCATGCGGATCGACAAACACCTCGTCCTGCTTGGTGAGAATCTCGCACTCTTCCCGCACCAGCTTCGTAAGCATTAACTCATCAGCCGGGATCCATTTCTTGCCTGTGACCCTCGAGATCAGCTTCATACCTTTCACGAAACGGTACACCCATCTGTCTAGAAGAGTAGGATAATCGTTTCCGTATTCACCCTTGCCGTGTTTTTTGAGTGCTACATGGGCATCACAGTAAGCGCGCTCGATGTAGATGTCGAATGGCTCGTCTTTGTTGCGGACACAGACGTCTTTCAGGATCTGTTCGATTCGTCGATTACGGTAGTCACGGCGATCGTGGTCTTTGAGCCACTGGGGGTTGTTGGCAAACGTTTCGGTGTCATCTGGTTGAGGCCTATCGCAGTCGGTCCAATCAATATCTACCTCGGATTCGTAGAAATCTGCTGCTCTTGGCTTCGAAGGGTCCACGTATGGGTATACTCTGGTCTTGTGGAGTTTTATTGTGAGAGGGTGGAGCTCATCTTCTCGTTGCGACATCTTTATAAATTGACTCTCGCGGATTGGCAAAGCAAAGGGGCGAGTAGCTTACCTGATGCTTGACTCGCAGTGTTGCCGAAAACGAGATTCAATCGTTTACTGTTGGGTGCAACAGAAGTTTTTACTTAATTCTTATTTTTCTTCCAAGAATTCCACCCCACAGGAGATTAATTGTCTTTCCTATCTTCTCTGAGCTCAAGACTAATCGATCCAACAAAGAGTTCCGAGAACATGCCTCTAACCAACTGCGATAGGCCTCAACCAGGTACAAAAAGTACACCTACACACTTATCAGGGAACCCAGCCGGGTGAGAGGTTCGGAAAGACCACTTCTACCTGTATGAACTGTTACCTTCATATGAGTGGGGTGGCAACCTCAACGGACGCAACTGTTCGGAGAGGCCCTGTAACTGATTAAACGTTCTTTGATTCAGAAATGAGTTACTAATTATCAGCATACCTTCTAATCTTGATAGGTCAAAACACACGCATCCGATTTGGTGAACAGACACTACTTCGTAATCTGTGCATACAACATAATTATTGTAGACTCTAGAAATATTCAACAAGCCTCTTCTTTGCAAGACTGTCTACTTTGGTGACTGACCATGGATTAAATTACATCCAAGGGAGAACTGTCCCAAGGGAGAGGCAAGAGCAAGCACATGCAACTACTAATTAAGAACAAATTTATTAGAAAATGATGAGCCCTGAAATTGCCTGTAGAAAAATCCCAGCACAGATGCATATTCACAAACACCACATTTCATAAACTATAACAGTTTATAACAGTATCCAAAGTTTCATTTACTTACTGGCACACAATTCCCTTCGATTCAACAGAGTTAGATCGTGAATAAACGCTGAATGAAGGCATGACTCATGAGATGTACCTTCAGTTTCAGATCGAACAGACTCCAGATCTGTAGACTTAAAAGTTCTATATGTTTAAAGTTGCATGCTCTTCTTTTGAAAAAGTGCCGCTATTTCGAGATTGTGGCAATCTTCAACTTTCAGGTGTATGCAGCCATGTTCACAGATGGGCCACTATGGTATGACTGCCACGGTTCTCCAGTTTGACTCATCGTGATTAGAACATAGGAAACCTCAGTCAAGATCGTGGTGATGAAAGTAAAAGCAGCCGCAGCAGCAAACAGACTCTTCTGCACTTGCTTGCAAGTAATATCGGGCCCAGTTGAAGAGAATAAGCCCTTAGTTTGGATTTTGTTCTGGGTTGCACCTGCAAGAAGAGCTGCTGAGGCAACAATGAAAGACACCCTGCGCACAAATATAGGTTCACATCAGTCCGTGAATACCAATAGCATGACTTAGGCTCAAAGAAAGAAATTCAGACCATGATTCAAAGAGTAGAAATTTACCACGAGAAAATGAATACTATGAAAGCACATGTTCTTGCAGCTCCAGGCTTGTAGCCACTCCCGCAGCAGAAACAGCGCGTGACAATCATCACAAACGTCTGAGCAACCAGCAAGAAAACAAAAGCCCCAGCAGCCAATCCAGTTGCTATGTCTGAGGTATATTGACACTGCAAGGTCCCCGCGTCCCCATCCACCTCCGTAAGATCTCCCTGCGAACAAATCGATTCCAAAATGAAACTTTTTGAACGTACGTAGTAGATTCAGATATATTCTGTCAAAGGACAGGAGCACCCATCTTGCAACAGAACTTCGAAGAAAAATCGTCTTGTAAAGTTATATTGGAAAACGGTGCCATTTCATCATTTAGGTAAGGCAGCAGAAAAGCTTTTTGAAATGAACACAGATGAATATATGCATGTGCATGATCAGACATTACAGTTATTTAGAGGCTCAGGCAACAGCGACTCAAGAATCAGACATGGCCAGGAAATGCAGGAGAAAACTAATTTTCACCAAATTTAGGAGCAGTACAATATTAAGGCAATGCGCGACGAGGGTAGATAGGACAGAACTGACGTACTGACCTTGCTCCGCTTCGCCATAGCTCCGAGAGAAAGACCAAAGGCAACGAGATAGAACACGAGGCTGACGCCGATCACCAAACCAGAAGCAGAACCCATCTTGCTTGAAACCTTGAAATCAATGGCACCCAATCTCTGGCACCAATCTTGAAATCAATCGCACCAACCAGATGTCTTCAACAACATCAACGGCTTCAATCACACATGCACAGAAAGAATAGCTTCAAAACAGAGACCTACTCACCGTGGGAGCCAAAGAAATCAGCCATCCGACTCAGAAAAGACTCCTTAGAGCTTCTTAGACAGGCAAGGATAGGAAAGAGATAGCTCCTATACAAAAGATTGAACATCAGTCTCACATCTCAAGCCTAATACATCACCACTGCACTCAAAGGAGACAAGTTTGAAGTTCTTGCACGTCAACCAATCTGCCACATAACCGAGAATCCCAAGCTCAGAAACAGCTCAAGATTGGTGCAGAGGACAAGCTGTGCACATGATATAGCAATGCCAGCGCAGTAGTCCGGCCATAGCTTTACCTTCTTGCAGCACCAAACCATGCAACTCCCATTGCTACCAAGACATATCTTCAGCGCCCCACGTCGAAACGTTATTCCACAGTACCTCCTCCTACAATACACGTCACGTTACTCCCACAGCACCTCAACTAAACGATCACAAACCTTCAAAAGTGGCTACCATTGATACCTCGCAGCTCACATGCCTACCCAAAGACCCAAATCTTCCACCTTTACCAAATTTACCCAACCAGACGTAGTAGACACAATGCATGCACTCCAAGAAGGAAGTCCATAAACTCCACCTTAAAAACGCAGGAATGTATCCTCCAGCTCACAGATGCAACATAGAGAGTGTATGCATAATCAGTATCGATCTCCTGAGCAGTTGAACCATCACACATGAAACTACACTACCGAGCAAGAAGCAGAAACTGCATATGTATGTAATATGCAGTGACCCAAGTCTGATTAAATGCGGCACAAAGCTGTAACCAGGGTATGAAAGCTCTGAATTACCTGCAACAGATCATACATACAGGAGTGGCTGCTGTGGTGATGGCGGAGGGCGATGGAGGACACAGATATGTCAAAGCTCATCTCTGCCAAAGGTCATGTTACATGTGTTTGCGAGCACTGTCCTTGATGGCACAGATATCAGATGCAGCATTGGGGTCAGTCCCTGACATCAATTGCCTTCAAATTCTGGACCAGTGAGTCAGGACTCAGCACTGCCGCCACCATTTGTGATTACTGCCCTATTAGAAAAATCCACCTAATTGGTGCCCTGACGGCTTATTTCTGCAACAAAATTGCTGCTGCTGACTAAAACCACCATGTACTGTATCAGTGGGTGGGTTTATTTTCGTTATGTAATGTAAGTGTACCAGTAACCGACCATTTAAGCAATTTTGGAGGTTATTTTTCAAAGTACAATGTGGCAGAAATTTTTCCCATGTAGGAAATAAGGTATTTGTGTGTACAAAAATTTTCCTCAAAAATTGAAATTACTGTGAATTTTAAGGAGGCAAAAGGTGGAGTGTACTAGTTTACGATCATTGAAGATTTCCACCCAAAATGTTCAAGAAAGCAAAGATTATATAGTAGAAAATGAAGATTTTGCCTAGCGGTTGTAAATTGGTCATGGTTGACAATTGGTACACTTACCTTATACTTTTTTTGGTCCTCTTGATATGTCTTCTTAAGATTGCAAAGATTTTGAGGTTGAGTAATTATTTTTAAATTTGACTAAATTATTGTTTCTATAAATATTTTTCGGCCTTTTTTTCAACACAAATAAAAGGAGGCCCTTCATTGTAGGAAGAAAAGAATAAAAGAAAAGAAGGTCATAAAGACAATCCATCCTCACCAGGTCCGACAAGGACAAGGAAAGACAAAATAGACTATTCCTCGTTAAAAGAACAATATTTAGCACTTGACAATTTTCGTCGACCAAGTTAGCAAAGAACTCATTACAACACCACTAGACGCAAAATTCGTCGAGTCTCTTGACTTCTTTACAAGCATTGCTAGCCACTTTCTTTAGTTCGCATACGGTTTTCTTTGAAGTAAGGCGCCTATACTCAATGAGACCAACCTAGATTTTGCAATACAATTTCTCAAGAGGCTAGTGTATGTCACTGAATGAAGCATCGTTTCTAGCACGCCAAACCATCTACGTAACATTGCCCTTATGAGGAGCTAGATTAGGCACACATTCTTGAAATGTTGGAAAAGCTGACATTGAGCAAAGATATAGTATGTCTAGATAAGGTTGATCATACGGTTGAGAGGAAATATTAGCACAACTTGATGAATTCAAGGACTAAGGTAGGTCTAGATATTGTGGGTGCTGCAGATGTTACTATGTCCCATGGGCACCTTGTTAGAGTTGTTCAAATAGACGTCCAACCTGGCTCCGGACGTCCGGGCGTCCGACCCGGACGTCCTCCGTCCTAGACATGGCGTCCCCAACGCTCTAGAATTACGCTGCGGTAAAAAGAATTCGACCGCAAGTGGGTAAAAAAATTTCCAACCGTCCGATCGGCCGATCCACCCACGCCGCCACATCTCCGCCGTCGGATCGCGGGGACGGCCGTGGGGTCGCCGGCGACGGCCGCCCTTCGATCCGACGGCCACGATACAGCCGTTTACAGCCATCGCGGGCCGTCGGATGTGGGCGGCTGTGGTCCGCCGTCCGATCCCGCGCCCGTCTCCGCGGCCGACCGCGGGGACGGCTACGGGATCGGCCCCTCGGCGGCTGCTCCGATCCAACGGCCACGATCGGGCCGCGACGGCCGCATCGTGGCCGCCCGATTCCGGCGGCCGTCGCCGGCCGTTGGATTCGGCGGCCCTCCACGCGGACAGCCGCGGGGACGGCCGCGGAGACGGCCGCAAATAAAAATAAAAAAAAAAACCCCCCGAATCTTAAAATCTTCATAACTTCTTCAAAACGTATCCAAATCGGGCTTATGAGGTGTTTTTTGGCATCTACGTTTCCTGTAGATGCCAAAAAACATCTCATAAGTCCAATTTGGACAAGTTTTGAAGAAGTTACGGGAATTTGAAGATTTCGGGGAGGTGAGGGGCGCCGTCGGCGGAGACGGGGGGGCCGACCCCACGGACGGCCGTGAGACGGCCGCGGAGACCGGGGGGCGACCCTCGCCACTAAGGGCGGGGCAAAAGCGAGGGTCCGTGGAGGCTGCCCCGCCCTTGCCTTGCCCGCACCCTCCCCCGCCCTGAGCCCCCGCCCGGCCTTGCAGCCCGACCCCCTGTCCCTCGACCCCATCGGGACCTCCGCTCCCGCTCCCCGCTCTGTCCCGCTCCCCTTCGCAGCTCGGGCTCGCAGTTCAGCTCACCCCCTCCCCCTTTGTTCACCCCCTCCGTTCCCGACGGTTCCCCACGTTCCTAAGCACCTAAAAAAATAAAAAAATAAACTAAATTCAATTGTACTATCCTGTCCCTGCGGCGTAGCCGCGGTAGTTCCCTACGCCGGAACGGCGTCTTAGGGTTGATGACTCCTTTGTCAAATATTCTCCATCCTCTTTGGGTTTATGACATGTTTTGGTTAGTATTTTGGGAACTAAAACCTAAACCCTAAAACCCTAAATCCTAAACCCTAAACCTAAAATCCAAAACATGTTATAAACCCAAAGAGGATGAAGAATATTCGACAAAGGAGTCATCAACCCTAAGACGCCGTTCCGGCGTAGGGAACTACTGCGGCTACGCCGCAGGGACAGGATAGTACAATTGAATTCAGTTTATTTTTTTATTTATTTGAATTGACGCTTCGGGAACACATGGGGAACGGGCAGTGAAGGAGGAGCAATGAACTGCGGGGAAGGGACAGCTACGAGCGACCAAGGGGAGCGGGACAGCCAAGGGGAGCGGGACAGGAGCGGGGAGCGGGGCTGCAAGGGGTCGGGCTCCAAGGTCGGGCGGGCTCAGGCAGGGGGAGGGTGCGGGCAGGGCGAGGGCGGGGCAGCCTCCGCGGACCCTCGCTTTTGCCCCGCCCTTACTGGCGAGGGGGGGCGACCCCGCGGACGGCCGCGGAGACGGGGGCCGTCCCTCGCCACTAAGGGCGGGGCAGAAACGGGGGAGCGCGGATGCTGCCCCCGCCCTCGCCCTGCCCGCATCAGCCCCGTCCCTGCAGCCAGCCCGGCTCGCTCCCCGCTCTCATGGGCTCGCCCTCGCCCGACGCCGCTCCACAGCCCGACTCCCTCCCTTTTATTTTTTTATTTTTTAATTTTTTAAATTTTTTTTGAAGACACGTAATCGTATTAGAATTACTGCAAAGAGGTTCCCTATTGTTTGAAACTCAGTCGTCTGAGTTGAGTCATAATTAAAAAGGGATATAACATTATTATCATGTCTTCGTCTTCCATGTAATGGAAATATCATGCACCTAAAAAAATTAAAAAATAAACTGAATTCAATTGTACTATCCTGTCCCTGCGGCGTAGCCGCAGTAGTTCCCTACGCCGGAACGGCGTCTTAGGGTTGATGACTCCTTTGTCGAATATTCTTCATCCTCTTTGGGTTTATAACATGTTTTGGGTTTTAGGTTTAGGGTTTAGGGTTTAGGGTTTAGTTCCCAAAATACTAACCAAAACATGTCATAAACCCTAAGAGGATGGAGAATATTCGACAAAGGAGTCATCAACCCTAAGACGCCGTTCCGGCGTAGGGAACTACTGCGGCTACGCCGCAGGGGCAGGATAGTACAATTGAATTCAGTTTATTTTTTTAATTTTTAGGTGCTTGGGAACGTGGGGAACATTCGGGAACGGCAAGGGCTAACAAAGGGGCGAGAGTCAGCTCAAATGGGCGTCGGGATCTCCTCAGCCCGACAGCGAGGGGCGGGGAGGGAAGGGCCCAGGGCGGGCCGTGGAAGGGCGAGGGTCGGGGTGGAGCGGGGGAGGCTGCGGGCAGGGCGAGGGCGGGGCAGCCTCCGCGCTCCCCCGTTTCTGCCCCGCCCTTAGTGGCGAGGGGGGCCGTCCGCGTGGAGGCGGGGTCTCGCAAGGCCTTCCTTCTTCTCTTGGGTTTTCTCTAGAGACGGCTTCCCTTCCCCTCCTCCCCTCGTCAAACCTTGACAAAAATAATTCCATTTTTAGATACTCTAAAAACAAAATCATTACCGAATTAGAAATTTCAGACATATCCCTGAAATCATGGAAAATGTCCTAAAGATCTTGTAATCGGGATTGTGGAATCCGCCTTGATGTTGGGGTATACTTTAGATGGAGATATTAATGTCCTTCAATTGTTGGTGCTCTACTATGGTTTGCAAACATAATCTCAATGTCTAGAAGGAAGAATACATTTGTTTTGGAAATGAAATTATGGCCTATTGGCCTATAGAAGAGGGAGGTATAGAATGGGGGGTACAACTTAAAAGGTAATGAGAAGCTAATAAAAAATAATGTACTTTTATTTGAAGTCATTATTTCGTTAGGTAATAAAATTAAAGGAGAATTTGACATGGATTTCTCTTACGTTAATATGACAAGTTTGTATGTTTTTGGCTTTAATTTTATATGGCAAGACAAACCCTTTTTTCCTGAATGGAAGATTGGAAAAAAATAAAGGAATAAACTTGAAATTTAGAAATGAATTTGAATGAGAGGATTTGGAAGGTATGTTGTAGAGGAGGTAACACTTAGAAATTAGAATTCAAATCAAATTAGATAGAGTTTGAAATTGTGTGAAGGAGGTTGGAGGACACATTAATTAGAATTGAGGATTGTAAATTTGAATTAGAAGTCGAAGATGGTGGACAAAAAATTCATTAGAAGTGATAGAGGATAGAAATTTAAATACAACAAATTTTAGTTCTAATAATAAATAAATTGATTAAAATATTAAAAAACCTAGCCATCTGACAAGGATGATGTTTAATTTTAAAGGGTGAGTGAATTTTGAAGGTTTGGGAGTTGACATTAAGAGAACTGTTTCTTTCTTTTGGAATGAAGGATATGCTAGTGAATGCCACATTGTTTGCCTTCCATTCCTTTTAGACAAACATTGAATCTCTATAGCTTAGAGTTTAAAAAATCTCGTCAATTTATTATTCTAAGATTTATGAATTTTTTTCCATCTTAAAGGTGATTCAAAATCATTATTTTTATGGATGAAGGACATAACATGTGGATTCATCTAAATGTGGAAATACAAATACATACTTCATAGCCAAAAATAATATCTATTATGATTAAACAACTCATTTCTTTAAAATCATTGGCATTCATATTAATATTCCATTCTTAGTATTCTATTGTTCTGGATCCCAGCTTATGTAAAGAATAGAGTATTACTACAGGATGCTTCTATAAAAAATACGAAGAAGTAATGGATAATTTATATATGTTTAATTATTTATTTAAGTATTTAATTATTTTGTATTCTTCCATTAGTCTCCGATTCTATATTTTATTTTTATACTTTTTCCATTTGCCTTCCATTCTATCTTCTTATTTTTTTATTATTATACTATTTTCCATTCTATCTTCTTAATTTTTTATTATTACACTATTTTTCCATTCTATCGTCTCTTTAGTTTTTTATCTTGACATTATTCTTCCATTTTATCTTCTCATTTTCCTATCTTTCCATTCCTCTCCTATCATTTATTTATTTATTTATTTAATATTCCTCTAATCTGTCTCCCATTCTATCTTTTTATTTTTAACTATCAGAAGAAAGGAAAAATAAATAAAAGATTAGGGGATTATATTATGTACAAGACAATAATAAAAAAAAAAAACAATTGAAATAAAATACAATATGACGTTAAATGAAACATAACAAATAACGGCGAGATAGAGAAACTACAATGGCAAAAGGTTTGAAGAAAATAGATGTGTATAGAGAAGATAGATATCAAGGGAAAAGATATAAAATAAAAAAAAGTACATGAGAGGTAATAATAAATCAAGAAGATGATTAGAATAAAAGATCAAATAAAAAATATTAATAATAATTGCAAGAGTGGAAATGACATACAAGAAGAAAGGAGGAGTATGAAGTGAATAGAGAAAACCATGTCATGGTAATAACATTATGGCAAAAGAAGTAACTAAATTAAAATATCCATCTTAGAAAGGAGTTTTTTTTTAAAGATTAAAGGATTAGATAGAGCACGAGACAATAATTGGAAAATAATTAATTGAAATTATATAGAATATAATGGTATTTGAAAACATCAAAAAATTACCCTGAGATATACAAACTACAGTGGACATAATTATGAACACCCAAGAAAGCAAGTAATTAGGAAAAGAGCATTTTCATGAAAAAAAGAGGGTTTGTCTTGCCATATAAAATTAAAGCCAAAAACATACAAACTTGTCATATTAACGTAAGAGAAATCCATGTCAAATTCTCCTTTAATTTTATTACCTAACGAAATAATGACTTCAAATAAAAGTACATTATTTTTTATTAGCTTCTCATTACCTTTTAAGTTGTACCCCCCATTCTATACCTCCCTCTTCTACAGGCCAATAGGCCATAATTTCATTTCCAAAACAAATGTATTCTTCCTTCTAGACATTGAGATTATGTTTGCAAACCATAGTAGAGCACCAACAATTGAAGGACATTAATATCTCCATCTAAAGTATACCCCAACATCAAGGCGGATTCCACAATCCCGATTACAAGATCTTTAGGACATTTTCCATGATTTCAGGGATATGTCTGAAATTTCTAATTCGGTAATGATTTTGTTTTTAGAGTATCTAAAAATGGAATTATTTTTGTCAAGGTTTGACGAGGGGAGGAGGGGAAGGGAAGCCGTCTCTAGAAAAAACCCAAGAGAAGAAAGAAGGCCTTGCGAGACCCCGCCTCCACGCGGACGGAGGGCCGTCTCCGGGGCCGTCCCCGCGGACGGCCCCTGTCTCCGCAGCCGTCCGAGGGGTTGGCCCCCCCGTCTCCGCCGACGGCCGACCCCTCACCTCCCCGAAATCTTCAAATTCCCGTAACTTCTTCAAAACTTGTCCAAATTGGACTTATGAGATGTGTTTTGGCATCTACAGGAAACGTAGATGCCAAAAAACACCTCATAAGCCCAATTTGGATAAGTTTTGAAGAAGTTATGAAGATTTTAAGATTTGGGGGGTTTTTTTTTTTTTTTTAATTTGCGGCCGTCTCTACGGCCGTCGCTGGGGACGGCCCCCCCCCCCCCCCCCCCCCCCCCCATCGCGGCGGCGGCAAGGGGCTTTCGCTGGGGACGGCCCCCTCCACCGCGGCGACGGTCCCTTCTCCCCCCGCAACCCCTCCCCTACGTTCAATGTGTGGTTTCACCCCGGGGTGAAACCTGTGCGGGTGATTTTTTTTTCCTAAGTCACAGGACATCCTGTGGCGGTGGCGGACGTCCGCGGACGTCCCGACGTCCTGAGCGTCCCGGACGTCCGTGACAACCCTGCACCTTGTGCTTCAAAGGCACCTTGTGTCTCTAAAGTATAGGTATTGTTCAATGCAATTGGGACCTAGGTGTTCACTCGATCAAGGAGTCGGTGAGCAGCACACTGGTTATGATAGTCTCATACATCTTTAATGCAGGTTACAACATCAAATGCCAATAGTGGAGCATAAATAACGTGAGGTTGATGAACTTAGAGTTGTGCTATAATATTATGACATTCCAAGTTTATGAACTTAGAGTCGTGCTATACTTGCATCCACAAGGAATCTTACCATAAATTTGTCACAAGGTGGATAGCTTTCGTCTGTGGCCCTACTTCTCCCTCTAAAATCCCATATCTACATTGTGCGTCCCCCGCCATAATAAACTGATTTCTACTCTAAGCGTTCCTTGATCTTTTCAATTCTATTTCCTGTTTACATGATGCATAGGAATTGGAGAACCAAGGTCCAACTAGGAGCGCTAAAGAGAACCACCACCAACTACAACGCATGAGTTCCTTCAAATTTTTAAGCCGGATAAACGTAACATATGGTAGCAAATCCTTTCATATAGTTATGACGCAATTCTATAAAATGGATCCTGTTTGGCTTGGTGTTTGAAGAGCGTAGTACCTAGACTATCATTTTCTACATCAAAAGGAGATTATCTAAGATGAAGTGCATATGTAGGAAGGTTAGCTAATTAGAACTAATATTCTCTATATAAGCACCGGATAGAGTCTAAGCTGGAGGGACTTGGCATAAATCTTGTACTCTATGATCAAGAATGTTATTGGATGTTAGTTGGTTAGGGCTCAACGTGATCTTTCTTTATAAAAAAAAGAAAAAAATAGGAAATTGTACCTTGATTATGCCGGTTGGTAATCATCCCTCCTAAATCCCTTCTTCTAGCATTGTCAGATACTTCCTACTAATTAGCAAGTCCAAAAAGCACTGATAGAACTCCATAATAATTCCATTTGGGCCTAGTGCCTTGTCGAGCTTCATTAGCATGAGGTTAGTTTGAAGTTCTGCCATTGTAAGAGGTGCCCGAAGAGAATTCTTCATTTCACTTGACAGCTTGTCCAATACGTAGCTTAGCACTTGAATCATAGTACATTCATTGACCTTGGTACCTGCAGTGTAGAATTTCTGGTAGTAGTTTTTGCAGATACATTCTAAATCCATCTAGAGTGTATAGACGGTGTCATCGAATAATAAGGGAGGCTATGGATCTTTCTTAGTTAGCTTGAAAAAACTCTTTTGAGCATTGTTCGCCCTTGCTTTTAGACTTTAGTTTGTTGCCTAAACATTGGTCATCTGATTTTCTTTGTTTAAAGCCCACAAGGTGTTCAACCATGCGGGCTAACTTCCCTTGGAAATGATCGGGTTTCTTGGATATTGTTGGAGGCTGCAAGTGGTCCGTTCAAGCAAGTAACGCAAATGCTTCTCATCTTCATGTTTGCAGTCTTTGACTTTCATGATACAATATTCTCTATAAAACTTGACGCATCTCTTCATCTTACCATATTATGGAAGTTGGGGGGATTGGGCCCATAAGTGACATATGCCATCCTCCACAACTTTATCATATTGGTAGGTAGCATTCATAAAGAAGGTGGACAAACGCTTTACTGTGGCTTTTAGGTATAGTTGTCTCCATAACAACAGGTAGTCAGCGTGCAAGATGACCCCAAGGATTCTGTAATTTTTCCTATCCGTCACGGAGTCTGTGTGATTGGAAATGATATAGAATTACTCAAGGCGCGCCATAAGCTAGTAGTCGTTACATTGTCGATTGTTTCAATTGAACTTAATGTTGTTAAATGTTGGAAAGGCATCCTACACCTGAAATATCTCTTTCAGTTTCTTGAAGACCTTCTCCTCCTTCATCATGTACGAACCTCGTTGGCTTGACTTGTCTTCAAGAAGTTCCTGAAAGTTCCAACATCTTCTATAGTTTTTGGAAATTAAAATTTGGTATTAATTTTAGATAAAATAATTAGAAAATATTGACAACCTGCAGATGAATATGTTTTGATGGATTAAAATATGAAAATTTGATAATTCGTGATTTTTCTACATTTTTAATTGCTTTATTTTATGAGTATTTAAAACGGTTGTCTTTGTTGAAGCTTCTTGAAGATTGTTTTAGCAATCTACAGTTCTTTTGGACCAAATGCATTAATTGTATTCAAAGTTTAGATAGAGGAATTTTTCTTGAAAGATAGTGGATCTAGATTCACTAGAATTATTGTGATAAATTGGCATAGAGTTGGAGCATGATCAATTTTTGGTATGATTTTCAAGAATTTGTATATTAGGGCCAACCAAAAAATTGGCTACACTAATGTAGCAGCATTAGAAACTGCCACTTCTGGAGCCTTACGATTCTTTAAGCAGCACACTTGGTGAAAAAAATAAAGAAAAATCAGGTAATCATAGAGAATATGGAGCAAAAATTTATTTAAAAAAATTAGAATTGTATTGAAATTTTGTGAATTTCAAAGGTCTAAAAGCTACTCCCTCCGTCTCAGAAAAATGTCGTGATTTGCTTGAAAAATCTGTCTCAGAAAAATACCTTGATTTGCTAAAAAAAGGTTGTCTCTCAATAAATGACAAGTCAAAGGTGTGCACAAAAAGGACCTTGTAAGTTCCTTGCTGCTTTTTGAACTAGGCTGGCTCTACTTTCCCTTTACTGCCACTACGGCTCCAACTACAAGCCGGAACAATACATGCATGAAGATGGCCACCAGAAAACCAAGTCTACCATCCACCTAGTAACCCAAACCGTGTTACAAAGTGTGGAGACAAACTCACCTTAAAACATCTAAATTAAGCAAATTAGCAAATTTTTTTGAGACAGAGGGAGTATAATTTTAGAAAAATGGAGTAGTAATTTGAGCTATTTGTTATAGTTCAATATGGTTGGAGTCTTATAATGATGTTTAAACAAACAAATAACCAAATGGTATATCAATACTATCTTAGGCTGTAATACTAGACATTGTAGTAGAATATTTTTACAAGATAATACTGTAAAGTTATTCTACAGCTTCTTAAATTATTGAATTAAATCAAGATTATTAAGGAAAGAGGGAAATATAAGCTCTATGTATCTTTTTGCAATTAAAGAGTTTGTCAAATATTAGATTTCTTCCATTTTCAGCCATCTTTTTATAGAAACTATCTAAACCTCTGATTTCTCAATCACCATGGTTGATACATTGCAGTGCAATTTGTTTAGCATGTCATGAATAAATACTCTAGTACCATAGCAAGTTTGTTCAAAAATAATTCTAAAAATAAGAAACATAAAAATTAGAAAATTATGTAAAGAAAAAATCAAATATAGAATAAATTACTTTTTGTAATATTTTGTTATTTTTAAGCCATTTAAGGTAAATTTTACAGAATTTTTGCTTAAAAACGAAAATTGAGATATTCATAATTGAGAAATATCTTTGAGAGAAGATTTTTTTTTCAAAATAAATAAATATTTATTTGCGAGGTGGCGAACTTGCTATGGTGCTCCGGTAGTCACCAGAGGGCAGAGTCGGATTTTCTGCCACATTGGGTGATACTAAGTTAAGTTAAGTAGTGACTCTTTTGTAGAGACTCTTTTCAGATGGCATGAGAAACCTGTTTGCCTTTTGACAACATCTGTACTGTAAAAAGTGTCAACAACATTGGCCTTCTGCAGGACATGAAATAGTTGTGGAACTTGTGGTTACCTGTTTATATCGAAGCACATTCATATACACATGTATATCAAAAAAAATCTCAGGACGTTTACGACCACCCTGAATAAAGGACCCTTTAGCCCTCGAGGATGTTGTTCATAGGCAAATCCTCCTTAGTGCCACCTTTAAAACTCAGTCACAATGAATATAGCAAGTACCGTATTCTGTTTGTGATGTGCTAATTGAAAAGTCAAAGTTGGAAAATATTAGTTGGAAAATCACAACATGAAAATCATTTGGCTTAGGAATCATTCTATTTGAATCTTGGGAAGTTCCTGTACTAATGGAAACCAATGATAGCTTGGAGAAATACAAGAGGAGTGAGGAATATTAGCAATATTCAATCACCAAATTTATTAAGGTGTGATTTACTACCAAATTTTTTTAGAATGAGTATTGATTCTTACATTTGTTGGAATTCAATTTGGCATGTTCTTTTTTTGGCTGACAACATGACTTGTATTTGATATATTTTATAAACAATAAATATGTTCGATAAAATAAACTTAAATTATCCCTTGTTTTTTCTTTTCTTTCTCATATGGAGATTATTTTTTTAATGATTTTTAAAACTTCTAAGTCCACTTCTAGGTCTACCACTCTTGGAGCAAACAAGGTATAGACAAGAGTGGCAGAAGCTTGTCTAGACCTTGTTTGCTCCAAAATTATTTAGTTATTCACAGCCCATTTCCTTATGTTGCTCTAAAGCCTCAGAAACAGTGAATTCAGTTTTCCTAATTTACGGAAGCAATAAAATGAAGTGGAAATACCTGCACTATTTTCATCAGTATGTCTGAATGCCATCAATATGTCCATATTATGAAGATCCAGACTGATGTAACTGTGAGGTGGTTTTGGTTGTAAGAGTGGCTCAACGAGCTGAACAGTTGGAACTTGAAAGATTACCAATAACCAATAACCGTCAATCGGCTTCCTGTCTGTGCGAAAAGATAAACTCCTGCACTTGTCTGCACAGCTCAGAAGGCATAGTTTCCTTTAACGATCTTCACAGTGATCGTTTTCCGATTATGAAGACGAGATATTACAAGACTTGTTGTACCTCCTTTGAGTAGAAGAAAAACACTACTTGTAACACAGTTGAGCATATTTGACGATCATCTTTCAAATTTTCACATATTCCACATTTTCAAAGTTCGTCCTAGGTTATTACTTAGTTCAGCCCGGTGTTTACAAACAATAGGTCGGTTTAGCAAAAGCCGGTCCGTTTCGAGAGATGCCCAACATGAAGGACATTCAACACGGCACAAACAAACTGTACGAGAATGCGGTAGACACTGCTAAAGAAACCAAAGGCCTCAAATGCAGCAATTTGGCAGAGCTATCTCCGAGGCAAGCAGATGCACTCGAATGCTGCAAAAAGCAAGAGGAAGCGTTGAAGCTGTCTCTGGACTGTCCCGCGCTTGCAGCAGATTTTTACCCCAAGTGCTGCTTCTTCATCACGTGCATTGTTGCAAGAGTGTTCCTCTTGCAATGCGTGTCAGTTTCCAAGGCAAAGTAATCTTAGCTGGCGATGTTGCTACACTGAAAGCAACATATTTTTGTCCTCTATACCACATATTTTTGTGAAGAAAAATGACCGAGGTGTTGAACACTGGTGCGGCATATAGGCGACCAAAGCTCAGCAATGGCAACATATTGTGCATGGTAAAATAATCTTGCACCATACATGTAGTCAGATGAGTATAGACGAATCTGATAACAATCATGTCATCACTAGATTTATTTTTATCTTCATTGTATTAGCTGCTGCTCATCCAAGGGTCCTCCAATAATGATCTCAGTAAGGCAGAGCACCTGGACCAAACACAACCAGCTGCGTGTCAAGTCCCAGGACTTGACTTTGGATATAGCAAGCAGCATCCTCCTTGAATGATGAGAAAAAAACATATAACACTTGCTTGAGACAGAATCATCTCACCTATTCAAAAGCATCTGCATGGAATCCCAGGTTGTGAGTTGTCACTTCTAAAACAATTTTATTTTTTGAAGAAGTTGCTTCCTCTGGAAACCCCCCAGCCTTGGCAGTTCAAGCTCCTGGCCTGGTTCTCTTCAGTTTGTAGTTATAGCTACAAGATATCAGTAATCACTTCTACAAAAGTCAAAAGAATCGATTTAATAGTCATAATTTCAATCTTTAGACTAAAACGAAACATGCTATGCAACAGTTCGTGAAATGGCATGTGACAACCACTCAGGCTTGCGAAATTATAATTGGAAGTCGCACACAAGAACTATGCATTTAGGAACCTTAGGGATGGGATGCAATACCTGGATATGCAGGGTTGCTTTAGGCACAGGCACATTCCTTGCTTGGGTGATTAATCCGGTAGTTCTCAACCCGGTTGCCTGGGTAGTTGAACCGGTGGTCAAAGTAGGTCGACTCAGGGTAATTAAATTATGATCGGAGAGAGAGAAGCAAGAAATAGAGTGGCAAAGAGGGTTCACAGAATTAGGGCTTCAAGTGAAAGTAAGCTATCTCCGCATTATATTCCACTTTTCATACTGTATAATCAGTCCCACAACAATGTCCATTTGATTGATATAATAGAGACTATCGTCCACTTGAATTTGAAGTGCAAGATGTTGCAAACCACAAATGTCGAATTTATACTGGTCACAAACTGCAATTTCCATCTCCAGAAAACTCTTGAAACATGTCACGATACACTCTGCTAATATGCTTTGCATTTCAAGCATGAAACTAATGAAACTATTACTGAAAACATCCTCAAGCAATGTCCAAAATAGAAATATAAACCTCTATTGAGTAAGCGCTCAATAGAAATCGACAAAGCTTCCATCACACAAGCCTAATGGGCTGGAAAACTGTCAGCTTAGCCACTTGTCACTCATCCTTCAACGTTTACATAAGGAAGCCACTCTCCCTAATTGATTCCCCAAAATAGCGTGCACTCAGGCTATGAGCTCAAAACATGCTAATTTGGGGAATCGACTCAAGAGCAGTGGATGTACCCTACAAGTCAATTAGACCCCACTTTTATTACCTTCTTTTGAACAATTTTTGTCACCAAAAGTAAGACTAACGTGACGCCCCAGACATATACCTGCTAGGGGAAGGGCGACACAGTAACTGAAGCAGCTCCAACCATGCACAAACCTAAACAATCATGTTTCATTAAATAAGCAACAAGACTGGAGGAAATCCTCAGAGGAGACTGAAAAACTTCGTTGTTTTTCTGAAAACGATGAGGACCTTAGGGTTGACTCAAGTTACAATTCTCGGGGACAAAGTCAAAAAAAGTTAATCGACGATATGTAACACCAATGTTCTACCAAAAGACTGTAGACACCATTCCAAAACGTCAGCCATGACAAACGGACCGGCTTGTAAAAGAAATCACACTGTTGCTTTCTATTCCAAAAACAAAAAGCAGTCTTCACTCTCTATCATTCTGCCACGAAAAAGGCCACACCAGAATTCAAGACAAATTCAGCAGTATGAGCACTGTACAGAAACCCAACCGAAGATAAGGTCGAAGTCCTGCAGGACCGTCTGAGCTCGCACGTATACATACATAAACCATATGAAACAGCCTGTACAACAGATTTATAAGGTTGACATTCATGAACATCCGCATGTTACCCGAAAATGGAACGGAAAAAATGCAAAGCTTGAGTACCTTCTCTCTACGAACACATGAGCATACTATGGCCACTAAGACTAATTGCATCAAAGAACCCAGCCTGAACAGAAAGAACATAAACTGATAAAACACAACGTATCCATTTGCACACTAACAGCTAGATACCAAGATCCGGCTTTCTAACTCAAAGGACTTCAACGCTGCAGCTTGTCCCACCATACCAGCCACCGTACACTAACTACAGCAAGTCTCAGTTAGAATTCGAAGAACATTTTCTCCGTGTAGAAGTGATACTCACATCCAAGAAATTCAGAAGCACCCTGTGCAAATGCGTGCTAATCCAATTCCGGGTGAGGCTCATCCCCACCATTTCGTCGGTTTCCAGAGCCCTGGTTTCCTCCTCCTCCACCACCTGATGGACCTGGCCCAGGTGCCGGCGCAGGAGGTGGCGTCGACGACCGAAACCACGGCAGATGGAATGAGATGCGCCTCCCGATGCCACCCCCGCTCGAGGGAGCTGGTGCTGCCGCCGGTGCGCTGCTCGCCTGAGAACCGCTCGTCGGCGCACTCGATCCTGCATCCCGGCTCCCGCCGCTCGCCGTCTCCACCGGGAATCCCCCAAACCCTGCCGGTGAGCCCCAGAATGTGAACCCCCCGGACGTGCCCCCTCCCTCCATGCCCCCCTGATTGCCCCCCGCATTCGTGTTCGCGGTTGCCGCAGGATTTGTGCTCGACGCCGTGGGTGCGCTGTTGGGCTGCCCCGACGTCCGGCTCTGATTGTAGTCCTGGTCATCTGTAGGCATCTCGTACCGACACACGGGACACGAATTATGCTGTGCCAGCCACGGCAATATGCAATCCGGGTGGTACATATGCTTGCATGGCATCTGCCGCACAGACGCCCCGAGCTCGAACTCGTCCTTGCACACTGCGCACTGCGCGGCATCCGTCCCGAGGTGCTCCTCCGATATCTGAATCGTCGGCATCGCCTCCACCGCACTCTTGGACGCTGGAGGCGCCCCGTACCTGTTCGGGTCGTTCTCTGCGAGCTGCTGAATCAGCTGGTCCAAACCCGGCCCTAAAAAGTAGTCCCCGAAATTCCCCGGCAGCCTACGCGGAATCCCCGTCCCGTTGTCGAAAAACACCTCCACGTTCCCTCCTCCCCCAAGAAAGTTCTGCATCTGTCCTTGCAACATAAGCATTGGATTGAATCCCCCCGACCCCTCCCCGCCCGCCCCTCCACCCGGGCCCCCGGCCCTCCCCCTCGTCCCATCCCCGCTCATATCACCGCCCACCTCGCCCGGCTCCTGCCCGCCCTGCGGAGGCTGAATTTGCTGCAACACGGCCGACATCGCTTCCAGCACCTGCAGCACGGCCGGATGCCCGCTCCGCCCCATCCCCGGATACCCTCTCCCGCCTCTCGGCTCAGGCTGGTAGCGCCGAAACCCCGCCTGCACGCCACCCGGCGCATCAAACCGGTCCCCTGCATCCATCGGGTCGCCCCCTCCGAATCCGAACCCATCGTGCACCCCCGGTCCCGGGAAATCATTCCCTCCGGCGTTGTCGATCTCCTCCAGAAAACTCCCGTTGCACGTCGGGCAAATCAATTCATCCCTCCGCGCGGGCCTCACGGTCCGGTTGCACTCATGACACCAATACGTCCCTCCCAAGGACGTCATCTGATCGCTCTCTCCCAAATTTCCTTCAAATCCCCTCCCACCACGATCTCCCTCCCTCACCACAACCACGCCCCCCGCGATTCCACCCCCAACTCCTCAAATCGCACCTCAATCCGAAACCCTAACTACCGCTCCTCCTCCCCTTCGCCGTCCCCGTCAACGCTCCAGACATATCCAACGCTTCTAACCCTAACAATCCCCCTCCGCAATTCCCCTCCACCTCCTCCACACCCCCGCACCGCTCCACAACCCCACCCCGCCCCCAATTCCACACCAAACCCCACGATCTACACCAACCAACCAACCAACCAACCAAACCAACCACCACACGACCAAGTCGCTCCTCAATCAAACCTCGCACTCCCTCCTCGCCTGCGCCACATCTCCTCCGTCACATCCCCCCGTCCTCCGCCCTTCCACCACACCGCCGCTCCTTGCCATCCGTCCTCTAACCCTGCATATATCCCTAATTCCAACCAAACGCCAACCTCCCCTCCCTCCCTGGTCACTGACCGGCCTCCACCCCTACCGACTCAACTGGCCGTCCCACACAACACCACGAACCAAGCCGGAGCTTAGCGGCCCCCAGGGGCAGAAGGAAGAGCAAGTGAGGGAGCGAGCACGCAGGCGATGGCGCAAGTCGAGCAGGCTCCGCACCGAAGCCGGGCGACACAAGGTTTTCGAGGTGGAAGCTTCGGTGGCGATGGCAATGCTCACTCACCATGCCATTTCCACTGATGCCCACGGGCTGCACTGGATGATAACACTGGATGATTCCATCCCGCGGATGATGATTGCGTGGATGTGGATGACACGTACCACGTAGTGGATGAGTTTTAGGTGATGGACGGGGAATTATTCATCCGGAGGTCGTTGGAACTTGGGGGGAGTCCAGTCCTTGGCCGCCTCGCCTCGGCTCGGCTCGCTCGGTCGGGGAAGGTGCTGGCATCCATCATCGGTGAGTTGTGAGTAGTGAGTAGTGAGTCTAGTTTTTCCACTCGAGTGAGTTGTGATATTTTCGACTGCCGTGACGCTGCGAAAGTGAAGGTACTAGTAACTCGACAGTGTTTCGGTCGACTGGTTTGGTCAGCGCGTCCCCACCGATGCGCTGCAGTTGGGCCTGGACGTTACCTCTGCCGTTGACGACGTTTGAGTATTTTTGGTGTCTTTATTTATTTTTAAAAAGGGCATCCTAGGCATAGATAAAATAAATGAAACACAAACATTGTACATACATGCATGTATATAAAAGTTGATATGTATTGTGTGGAAAAATATGAGATCTAGAATGAAAATAAAATAAAAATGAACTTTTGTACGATGTATGCTTAGGGGATTGAAGAAATAGTTGTTTTTTTTTTATTAATTTTTTCATGTAGAAAATTCTAGGAAATTTGAAATATTTTTACAGAGATCTAGAATTATTTAAAAGAGATAAAAAATATTTTAAAAAAACAAATAAAAAATCCGTTAATGTTGAAATATGATTCATGTCATTGTAGTTGGTTTTTAAAGTTTTATCATAGTTACTTCATATGAATTTTAGAGAATAACTTAAAATTTGAAATATGATCATGATTAAATTAATTAATTAATGACTTATGTTTGAATAGCATGACCATATTTAAGATGAATTTGTATCTTGAATTTTATAAGTTGTGTTTTTTCATCATTGTTGTTTTTTGATATTCCATGGATGTCCCAATAAAACGTGAGGCATTTTAATATTCATTATGATGTGATTTGGAGCAAAATAATGCAAGATATTAAATTGATTACATGTTAGATTTTATAGTCAATAGAATTTATTGTAAGCCGGTTCGTATAACAAATATATATATATATATATATATATATATATATATATATATATATATATATATATATATATATATATATATATATATATATATATATATATCTTAGCACCTATATAGTTTTTTATCTATAAATCGCTAAAGATTGAAGTTTTAATTTTTTTTCTAAATTTTGAATCTTTCTACCATCTTCTTAGAGATGGCACCTAATAAATGACATGTAATCCACTTTTAGGAAATGAGTATTTTTAAGAAAAAAATATTTTTTATTTTAACTTAGACTAAACTCCAATATTTAAAAAATCAAGTTATGTCATTTAAATATCCTATCATTAATTCAAATTATTTATTGGTTTCATTAAAATGCACCATGTATTAAATATAGACGCAATATTTTAGATCCTCTCTTAAAAAATTAGAACTTTCTAGTGTATATCCAAGAGATGTATATTAATAAACATATTTTTGGAAGATAAAAAACAAACAAAGAAATTATATAAATAATTGTAGCCCTAAAGTTGATATTAAAATGAATGCATCATATCAAACTAGACATTTTATTACCTTCTGTAAACAAAATATAAGGTCACAAGAATTTAATGTCAATAAAAAAAATAAGACACAAGAATTGGATTTATGAGAAAAAAATATTGTTATTAAATACATTCTATAATTTTATTAATCTTAATCTAACATTCTATAATAAACAATCATTTAAATTTTTTATCGTAATTTTTTCTACATTATGTAGGTATTTCTAAAAGTTAATGCATTGTGAATCAAAAATACCTTTGATTGTATCCATCCCTATCTTAATGCTAATGTATAATGCCTTTCCAAAGCTTATCCTTTGAAAATATGTGTTTTTAAGCAAAGTCCGTATTAAATGGCGTATGGAATATGTCCATGTAGAGATATTTTAAAGAATATATTGTATTTTTTGATCATAAACTTTACTAAGCAATGAAGGCAATTCCAAGTGGAATTGTAATTTTTTCTATAAAATTTGAACTAGTGGTAAATTTTAAATAGATATTGAAGCAAAATTCCCATAACCACCAATTAAAAAAGAAGATATTATTCAAAATACAACTCATTAAATCAAATAAAAGAGTTATTTGTAAATTCATATATGTTATGTAAGAATGTAGGTGAGTAACTTGTGATTCTTACATTTGAAATTGAAAATTATTGCATTAAAAGTGAAAGTGCTTGCATTGAATCATGTGCTTGAATCAGGTAAGTCTAACATCATAGCATTGAAGTATTTGTTTTAATCATAGAAATAAATGAGATACAAAATAAGCTGAGATCATTAGTGACATTATATGTATGCATGAGCTACTTTAATCTATCCAAATGTTGTCATTTATGATGCCTTATTTCGTTATTATTTCTATAGTAAACACCTCTGTAACAACCAATTAAATATTGGTTTTGATTACAAAACCGTCAAGCCAACAAATAACTATCAACATCTAACAAGTTTAATTGTACTACACTTTAATTCCATTACCACCATTTCATTACCAAATTATTACTACCACCATCTCATGTTTGATATTCCAATAGAACTCATCGTCATATTTACACACCATTTATTAGTTGGCGATACAAATTGTGGACATGAGATCTTATGTTTATAATCCACATGTCAATATACATATTTATAAACTCAACTCCTTCTTCAATGAAAATTTCATATGTAAGATCACCTCCTTTTACAAAACATTTGTATTTATGATTGGAACACATAATTCAATGCTACAATATTTCACCCACTCCAGTGAAGCACAACACACATGTTCCAATGCAACTATCTTGTGTCACCCCACTTCCTATGACCACTTTACAAATAACTGTAATGTGTTGTAGCTCTTAATTTAGTAGATAGTCCTTCATCATAATAAGAGGCTGACATATTGTTTATCCAATGGAAGATGGTATTTAATGTTGGTTACTTAGGAACAAGTGTGTCCACCCTTGTCCCTTACGACCATCTCTGAGATGAACATTCTATGGTAGAGTGCCGAAAATGGCGCAGTGCCGAAAATGGAGCCTTAGTAATCTTCAGTTAAAGGTACATAATAGCTTCTCCATGCAATAGTATCATGTACTCACTGCAGACATTATAGGGTATAACTTTAGGGCACCATTTTAGGAACACCTGTATTTCCAACTTCAAAAATTCATAACTCATTGTATTTGAGTCCAAAAATGATAATTCCACTTGCTCTATCTTTTTACTAATTTTCCACATGCACAAAAATTGCTTGTACTGATGACATCCCTATAGATTTCTTGTGCTGAAAATTGAGCCAGTCTACCATAGAAGCATTCAAAGCCTGCCTTCAGAAAATGTTCAACGTTCTTGTCTAGGCTTGTGAGGACTATGCGAAAGTTTTGCACAACGTCCCAAAAGCAAAGGAATTTGTCAAAGGTATCAATATAGTGGCACACCTAACTCCAGTTGGCAATTTTACATTCATGTTTCAGCAGCTTGATGGAATTACTGGTACTTGAGACTATGCGGCATATCTATATATGTGTAAGTTGTAACGACTAGAGATTAGAATTTCACATGTATATGTGAGGAGGGCAATTTGCATCTTGTCAGGAGTTAGTGACAATCTTGGTAGCTACTCATTCATTTGTACTCTTGACCTTCCCTAGTCCAGGTTGTGCCTATGTGGCTCAACAAAATTTGGACCAATGTAAGTATTTTGAGGCTGTGACCAGTACCATGACTCCATCCGACCTCTGCTCCAAATGGAAATTGTTCTTCTTGTGCTAGAAAAATGGTATGTTAGAATCTTCTAGAGTTTTGGTGCCAACTGTCCATTTAAGCTTATTGCTTCTCCGAACTTAAAGCTTAACTGAAATTAGTGCATAAACAGAGTAAGATTCACTGTGCAACATGACATCTGCCAGTCATGAAATTCTTCTAAAATGCATCCAGGTAGAGATGAATATCGCTTGTCCATGACCATCCGGGCATATTTCCATTGCTCTTGGTCTGAGTTTGGGCATTACCAAAGTCCAAAACGTTGAAGCTGTTTGTAAGGTTCTGCGCATATGGTCTCACTGTCTCTCTTTTGTTCATCATGATAAATATTTGATGCTGCATTTCTCTATCTTATTTAGGTTCCTTTGGGAAGTCTCTCTTTTCTTTTTCTTCTTCTTTTTATTTATTTTTTATTTTTATTTATTTTTTATATAAATATTGGGAAGATCTTATACCCGTATTTAATTTAGAATTTATTTTCTAATTAAGGTTTTATTACAATGATTCAGACAGAAGTTGCACTCTTCAGTTATGTAGGCTTGCAAAATAAATTTGCACATTACTTGTAAAACTTTGCAAGCAATTACATAGTCACTTTATTATGGCATGATATGCTGAATAAGGTGTAAATTAGTGAAACCCACCCACCTCCCTTACACATGGCTTACTGGTAGTTACTCCAAACTTGAAGCTTACTTTACTTGGGGCTCACTACAAGCTTGAACTTTACTCTAGCAAGTCACTAATTTATGACCATTTGATCTAGGTTAACCTTCATCTAAGGGTCAGAGATGATTGGACCAACGAGGCTATTCCTGTCCATATAACAAACAAGTGAATATCTAGAAATTTCTTTGAGGGTATAAAACCATGGGAGTTTCTTTGTCATATGCATTTGCTTACTTGTCTGCTTTGAAAGTAATTCTAGTTTGCTACATGTGTGTGAGAGATTTATAGAGCTTGTGAAGTTTTGGTATATGGTGGTGTGGAGCTGAAGCAAAGTACAACATGGCTGAGTCTGGTGTAACTACTACTGAGGTCTTCTAATTTATGATTGCAATTAGACTCTTTCATCTCTCCCTTTGATTTGTATGTATGGTGTAGGGTTTGATTTTTCTTGTAACTGCAATAACAAGCTGTAAAGGGCTGTTGACACCTTGTCTACAAACATAATCCTAACTGTGGTTTTGGTTGTGTTTATGGGGGCATGTAAGGTCCTTTACCTCTAGATTTTTTCTTATTTTACTACACCAACATCATTCAAGGGATGAGAAGATTTCTGGAGACTCAAACTATTTTGTGTTTGATCTTATATTGTCAATTTTAAGACAAACTTAAATTCTCTATTATTTGGATTGTTTTGTCATACACTACTATATTGTAAGTAGTGTGTTGATTGAGAATTCTCTGGTGAAAAGCACTATGTGTCTATATTGGTGATTTGGAATTACAAGAGAGTGTACAGATTTGATTAGGTTTGAATTGAGAATGGACTGATTGAGAATGAAATTTGGTGAGGAAGGTGATAAAAGTTGCCATGTAAAGGGATGTCCCGCCCACCCACCCTTAGGGGTAGGGAAGTTTTTTTTCCCCACTAAGGCCTCCTTTACACTAGAGGTGAAAGGCCATAAGAAAAGAATTTTCGCCAATGACATGCCTAGAAATTGAAACGACCAAGAAATGTCACTTTACACCCAAAATTTCAGCCCAAAGGACAAAACAAGGAGAAAATGACATGGACAACACTTTTGTCCTTGGTGGCAGCAAAAAGGCACGTTTTTGAAGATCCCAACATTTTTAATCGGGCACCTCAAGAGGTGGGTCCAACTAAAAATCCAAGAGGCCATTTGGTCAAAATTCTCACAGTCAATCATTTATTAATTTTTAATAATTTTCCATAACCCTATATTATAATCTTATATTAAAAAATCCAGCACATTGTTTTTAGGCCCTTTCTGACTTTACACTATATTCAGAGGACGTCAAATTTAGAGCTGGACTTCTCAAGAATGAGCCATGGCCCTTGGCTGATATTCTCCATGATTTCTCGTTTCTAGTGTAAAGAGGGCCTAAGAACGGCTAGATAAAAAGTTGGTAAGGGTTGAGAGCACAAGAATGGCACAAGAATGGAAATTGGAGGTGCAGGGTTGAGGGAATCAACAAGGTTGTCTTCTAAATATTATATGCCAAAGAGGGTTGCACATTGTATGATGTTATTGAAGAAGAGAGAAGACTATCCAACACATTGCACTAGAGAGGAGCAATATGTTGCACAGTGGAGCATTTATCTGAGGGTGAGTCTACACCTGGGTGCTTGAATTGGTTTTTTAGTCGGTAGTGAGGTACTACATATGTAGCCGTTTGCACTACAAATTGATTTTTCAAGAACGATGATGTGTCAGTACACGTGAAGGATGAAAACTTGAGCTGTACAAGGGAGGTAAGAGAGGTTGACTGGTGGTTGCATGAAAAGGCAACGGTGTTTGGTATTCGAGTTAGTTTGAGATATTCTAGATTTGGTTGATTCAATCTACTAGTGAACAGAAGTTTACTACAAATTTATATTTTCTACTTAAGGCGGCATTTAAGTTATCTATCACGTGAACAATTCTCTTGCAGTTTAGGAGTGATAAGGAGCTATAAATTTGCGGGCAGAGCGACAAAATTGCCAACAGTCACTACTCGTAAATTTCAAATTACACCTGAGAGTCCCTTCCTACTCTACAACGTCCCTAGCTGTCTACAATACTCATGATTCCTAAGACTACACTCCCTTGGTTCCACTGCGATTGTTTCCACCTCTGGAGTACCCAACATCTCTACGGCGAAGGTTTTTGAAGTCATGGCGTTCTTGTCTGACGTCCACAACACCGGCCTTCACTGTGGTGGACCGCCTGCATAGCCACAACACCATGAGTTTTTTCACTTTGCATTACTAGATCATAAACTCATGATTTTAATGATATAATGTAAACATTATTTTGTATCCGCATTGCATATGTATTCCCGGCATCTGCATTTAGTTGCTGCGTTGTTCAAGCCTTCACCTGCACATCACCACAATACCCCTCCAATGCCTCAATCAGTACAAGAATCACATTATGAAATTGTCAAACTCACAATGTTGGACTACCTTGTAATTCTGTTGCACAAGTCACTAACGAGCGACTGAAAAAGGAAAGAGATGACTGTGGCCGACTTGTAGAGGGAATAGTGAGCTTGTGCCAGGCCATGCGGCCAACACCGCCCTGGTGACCAACGTAGCTCAATCAAAGAGCACAAGAGTGACTGCAAGACAGACCGTGAATTGCGATAAATGTAAAACAAGCTCAGGACCAACTCAGTGGAAATCACAAGATCAAAACGATAATGGTGCGGAAGGAGCAGGGCCTTCTAGGCGACGGAAAGAACGTGATCCCAATTGGAGCAGCGAAGAGATTTTGGCATTAGTAGAGGCAAAGCGCCTGGAGCACTTGAAAAAGATGAAGGTTATAGATGCAAGAGACTTGATGTCCTCGGATATCACCAAGTGGGGCAAAATTCCCATAGAGGTGAATAACATTAAATGTGGAGGTGTGGTCTAGGAAGGACCTGCTTGCAAGCACAAGTGGCAATCGACAATGTCGGTCTTTAAAAGAATTGAAGACTGCCACAAGGGCACTAGAAGGAATGAGGAGGAGTACTTCATCATCTTCTTTGTAGACAGACGCAAGGAGGTTTATAGTACCATGTATGAATTTCTAATGACCCGCTTCATGCTAAACCCCCCCCCCCCCCTCCTCCCCAGCTGTGATCTGTTCAAGCCTCACGATGCCAATTACGGCTTGTCATAGTTACATGATAGTGCCTCCAAAGTGCATGAAGATATGAATGACAACAACAATAGCTTGGAGTCCCAGCTCAATTGTGTCTACGTGAGTGATAATGTATCAAGGATTCAACCAAGGTACCAACGCGGCAAAAGATGGGGGAGTTAAGTCTCGACCTTTTCCACTGGGGTATGGGTCTGTGGACTAACCACATCTGGAAGCCTGCGAGTACCTCCAAAGCACCCCCGCATACAACATCCACAGTGAATGTGCGGGGTGCAAAGGGGGGGGGGGGGTCCTCCTACTGCGGTACAACGTAAATTGTCGAATCTAAATCAGAAGTCGGCCCCCTCGGCTGATGCCCCCCACCAAGTCCATTGATTGGAAAATCACTAACCTCCAATCGAGGAACATCATTGACCTCTGCCTGAATGGCTGACTACCACTCCAAAGGTACGAGGCTCTTCCAGTGGTGGACAAGGGGCCAATTCACCGCTTGCAAAAATTGGTAGTGCAACCAAGCCTCATGTGCCATCCTCCTCCAGTACGTCCATATTCTACCTTAACAACCTGAATCATAACACTGGCCAGAGGAAACATGCACACACGTGCCATAAGCTAATGGCGAACGTGATAGCGTAGGCGTGATAGAGAAGATGGTGCAGACTTTGCAGGATATGACAGGCACAAACAAGGAGATGGAGAGCTTGCACTTGGAACAAAAAACGAAATACGCATTCAGAGCAAATGGAGTACAAATGAGAAAAGGATAGGCAAGAAATAGAAAACATGCGGTTGACTTTATTAAACCAGGGCATGATGGGCACGCGATCTCTAGTCTTGCTAAGGCGATTGTACATAGCGCAAGCCATGCTCCTTCCGCCACTGTAGCTGCGGAGTGCCAACCCCGAGCGCAGCGCATGCCCCCCCTACTGCAACCGCTCGGCCGATGGTAGAGGCTTCGTCTATGCACTACGAAACGGAGGATGCTCCTCCGTTGGAAACTGTACTCAACAACCCGTTCCCCGTTAGAAGGTAATTGGCATACATTGTAATTTAAAATGCAACGACTTAAATAACGGGTAGTAGATAGCCATCAAGGCAGAGGTCAATGATGTTCCTCGATTGCACGATGCAGGTTTTGTATGATATGCCTGCCACCGAATTAAAATAAAACCATTGGAGGGAAAAAAAAGAGCCATAGAAACGAAAATGTACAATGAAATGAATTCAAAAGTCATGTATTTTTAGGAATGTGCAATCTCATAAGCACGACAATAAACTCTGTCAAGGTCGTGGTCATGGAGGACTCACCTCTCCAAACAGCTATTTTTTAGCCTTGCGATTTGCAAGATATGTGCCAAGTGCAGTTCTTTTTGTGGCCCCCTCGATGTGGTCCATATTTGGAGGCCCGGGAGGAGGAGGCTCGACGATAGGATCGTCATCCACCAACGGTGCCATTCTTTTATTTTGAAGGATCTCTAGAAGTCTCTTGACCTCCACCAGTGACTGACCCATGAGTAAGTTATGGAGCAGGCAAAAGGTGACTATGACATCAAGCAAGAAGGTCATGTTTACGTCCGACTTTACAAGCAGTTCCTGGAACATCTACTTTAAGATGCCGAAGGCATGTTCTACGACACTATGACCCTTCCTCAGCTTCTAGCTGAAGAGCCTCTCTGCATAAGAGCGAGGAGCATTAGCGCCATTTCTGTACATGGTAAGTAACCATGGAAGCATGGGGTATCGACTAAACCCTTGATGTGAGTATGCAACATCAAAGAGATTAGTCTAAGTAGCAAGCTGGTACAATCCAGACCTTTTTAGAACTCACACATCGTAGATGGAGCCAGACATGCCCACTGAGACGTCAAGAAACCGAGCCCCCATGAAACGGAGTAGTGGAGGCGATACTTAGTACTGCTAAAATTCATGCATTGTTTCTATCAAATTGTTCCTCTTCGACCATTCTATGTCCCCCTTCGGCCATTCTCTGTCCCCCTTGAGCTCTATATTTATGGAGTTCACAGCTTCTCTCAACGTCCCACTCACCGTACTTGTGCCCGCATCAAAACTTTTAGAACACATGAGCAAACTTGCACCTTGGATCAATTTGTACATTGTGCAGGCAACCCTGACTAGGACATGCAGTAAATAATCTCTCTTCATCAATCTTTGTGTTCCAAAATGTGAAGCGGGCCTTATAAACCTTCTATCAATAATTCAAATTTATAAATTACATACAACAATCAATCCAAACTTACCAGTAATGCTTTCTTTAGTAACCTAATAAAATCCTTCAAAAACCAATCTTCCAGAACATGAGAGTTATTTATAAAGGCATCTTATATTTGACTTAGATACCATGACCTTTGATTAAACATAATCTTATTTTCTCACTGTAAATACTATATAAACATGGAAGATCTTGATGGTCTTCAAATTAAAAAAACTAATTTTTGAAAATGGAATGATGACAAACTCATTACAAAGGACAACAAGTTCTTATACAACAAATATAATGAAACCACAAAGATTTTCCATGCTCCCAATATTTATTTGAAATTAAAAAAATGATAGAATAAAGCAATACTTATGGTAAGTTTTTTTTTTTTGTTTTTTTGACACAAACGAGAAGCTTTATTACTCGTTGCAAATAAAGGAGAAATGCTAAGTAGAGCACTATTGGTTAGAAAGAATAAAGAATCAAATAATCAATCGGGTTCATTTTTATATTTTTTTGTATTACTAAAACCATTCAACCTGAGGGGTTGGAGGTTCCAACGCATCTTATGGTAAGTTTTAAAAACTCTAATAATAACTCTATAAGCTTGATTATAAATTCTAATTTTCCTTACGAAAGCCCACTTTGTCTAAGGAACGTTTCAAACTAGGGGTTAAGGGCCAAGGGTCGACAATTTGAGCAATTTCATTAATTTAGAGCTGAAAATCAGCCCGTTGGACTTCACTCTAAAGACCAAGGGCCAAAGGTCTTCAAAATAGATTTATAGAAGCACTTTATGAGAGTTTTGACACCAAAAAATTGCCCTTCAAAGAGAGTTTGAGCCGACGAAGAATAGAAACCAAACTCATGCCAAGGGGGTGAACCCCTCATCATAAAAATACTCAGAAAATTGCCAATTCAATATTTTTCTAGAACTCCAAAACTTGATCCCTCAGGCATAGGGTAGAAGCACCCATTTCCAATAGCACCCCCACAACCAACTTGTAGTTGTCCCCAAAACCGCAAATTGGATGTCAGACCACTTAATTTAAACTGACCAATCAAAAAGCTCAAAAACACTCAAAAAGCTGGTGGTTTTGGGTACACTCATGAGTGGAAATTAGTACCAACTAAGTGTGACAATGGAAAAGTCTACATATCGGTTTTGGTCACGAAGCACTTTTGTGTTTAAAAATTTGTATCTATTTCAATATTGGGAAGAAAATTTAAAAAAAAATTGCATTCTATGAGAAACCTATTTTTCTACACGTGAAAATCACACTCCAAAAATAACCCCAAAAAAGGGCTCAAAATCCTTAAGTTGTTGGTTATAGGTGCTTCTACCCTAGTTTGGTCTACAACAAAGTTGGGCCCTTGGGCTTCCCTAGTCCATTCTGCACTAAGTTATCCTCTGACCTCTCCATTCCAGTGCACAATATTTCAGTCTTCAACTCCTCTCCTGTCTCTCTCCAACTATCAATAATCATTCTGATCTACACAAAGCAGTCCCTCAACTCAACCAGTGCAGCCATGAACACAAATCTCTCCACAAACTCACTGTAACCGAAACTCAATCATGTCACTTGGGTCACCGGAGTAGACAGAGCATCAAACTAAGTTACTACAAACCTCACCTTGATCATCATCATCTTCTTCAAGCCATTTGGGTCTGCAGGGTTTGGAAACTAAGTTAACCCCCTTAACCTCAAGGGAATCATCATCTGAAAGGCAACAGTTTGGTCCAGAAAACATGAGAATCAGAGCTATGGTTTATGGAAATCCATCGATGACATGAGTCTTTGAGTTGCTGATTCTGTGGAGGATTCATTGTGGGAGCTCGGAAATTGAGCGCAAAGGAGTTTTGTGGAGTTTGCTGGAGAGTGAGATTTTAGGGTTTGGGGTCTAGGGTTTGGTGTGGAGGAGCTGGGATTGTGCTTTTGTTGTGGAGAGTTTCCTCATCAGGTGATTGGGAGGGGGTTGATTGGTTGTTGGAGGAGAGGGTTGGAGGGAGATTGTCCGGGGGTTGGAATCTCAGATCTGGTTTTTTTGCCGTGATTTGAATTGTGGGTGTAGTTGGGAAATTGCTGTGAGGGAGTTATGTGTGTTGTTCTGGGGTTGGGATCACTGTTACGGAAGAAGAGGGTGTTGCGTGAAGCTTGAGGATATTGGAGATTAGGTGCTGGAGGGTGGATGTGAGCGAGGAGTCAGTGAAGGTGGTTGTTGATCAGGGATTTGGAATCCGAGGGTTGTTTGGATTAGCTTATGGTGGCGAGCAGATTTGGAGCAGGACAGACACCAGTGTTTGTACGTACAGATTGGTGAAGGTGGGTGGCACAAGCTGGTGGTGGTGGGGAATAAACCCCGCTTGGTTGAGTGTGGGACGTTGCAGTTTTGGCTACCGAGGTTTCTGTTTTCGAGGGAGCGTAACCAAGAGCTTGGGCGCAGCGTCTTTTGAGGTGTCTGCATTCGATGTTAACGGATCAACGAAGTTTTTAAAGATTCATGTCATAGTCAAGGATCGAATTTTTTAGGTCTTGCAATTTGAGGTCACCTTTTTGAGACTCTCAAAAGAAGCAAGTGCTAAATTTCTTATGTTAAATTCTGCAAAGCTTGTAGGAATTTGGAAGCTTTCAGTGCAAACCATTTCTTTGTGAATTTGAGGTTCAGAGAACCGCGCCCAAACATCTTAGTTCCTAAGAAGTTGTTTTGAGGTGGCTCATATCATAGTGTACACACCTTCATATTTTTTACGTCCTTTTTCCAACTCTGGATTGGACAATCGTGCTTCTTCAGGGCTATGGTTTTGTAAATTCAGTGCCACCTTGTTGACAGTGATAGTGTTATCAGCTTCGTTTGAAGTAACCGCATTTGGCGCATTTTAGAATTTCTTGTACGTAGTTTCGACATCAGCGAGTTAATTCGAGTGGTGTTTCGAGGGTGCTGTTACCTCTTTCGGCAATGGAGAAGAGAAAGGCGCAGGTTCCACTTGTGTGCCACGGACATTCTCGCCCAATTGTGGATCTTTCGTACAGCCCTATTACTCCAGATGGCTTCTTTTTGGTCAGCGCCAGCAAAGGTATGTGCGATTCTTTTGCAGGTGATTTGGCGTTTTTTTGTTGCTGTATGCATAAAATGGCCATTGTTTGGTGAATCATATCCACTGTTGGTGATTGGATGTGATCCATAGGTTATTGACAACTCCGTATCCATGGTGTGATCTCTGGTTGCGGAGCTACTCACATGAGAGAGTATGAGCAGATTTTTCTGAGCATGTCGTTGATTCAATTTCACAAAAAACTTGGAATGAGGTTATCAAATATTTCAACCATGTGAAATTGTACAAAGAATATTAGTCTCCTCCGCTCGTAACTATTTGTAAGAACAGGGGCTTTCAATGTACTGTCTGTCTAGAATTTGGTGGAGTCCTCGTTTTGGGGGGTTTGAGGCTCTGGTACTGACTTACAGTTAGCCTCTTCGATGTTGTTTAGGATCTTGGCACCTTTAGGAGAATTTTATTGACACTCGCACAGCGATCTAAGATTTACTTAATTTGGACAACTTTGTGTAGATGGCAAACCAATGCTCCGGAATGGTGAGACAGGCGACTGGATTGGAACTTTTGACGGTCACAAAGGAGCTGTATGGGCAGCATGTCTCGATACTCCTGCCTTGCGCTGTGCCACTGCATCTGCTGATTTCAGCGCGTAAGTTATTTCTCGACTTCTTTGCAGATCTATTAGATGCGTTTTGTATGACTTTGTAAGTGGGTTTGTTTGAAGTGTTGTATGTGGACGAAATAGAAATTCGAAACATGTCAAAGTGCCTATGTTGAATCAGGTTTGGGGAGATACGTTTTGTAGTTAAAGTTTTTAGGAGCTATGTCGATATTTCTGCAATATATACTTTTTCTCTTCAGATTGAAAGGTGTGAGTCGTTAACGACAGGAGCTGGTTTCGGATTGCAGGAGAGTGTGGGATGCTCTGACAGGAGATGAACTTTGTTCATTTGAACACAAGCATATAGTTCGAACTTGTGCATTTTCTGAGGTCTTTCTTCTGCTTTGCATTCCGCTTTACTATTCCAATTAACTTCTCTCCACTTTCTGAACATCTATTGCAAGTATGAATTTTTAGGATTGATCTTCAGTTTGGAGTTAAGCTTGACCTTGTCTTCTTCATGCTACCTAGAAAACAGCAATTGTCTTGGTTTTTCATTGTATTTTGTTATGTTTTTACTTGGTCATGTCGTACTTGAGACTTCACAATTTATTTATTTTCTCAACATACAGGAGTTGGAGTTTCTTTCGCTATCCTATGTTAGTGTTTTGGAATTCTGATTGAGCTATTCATGGCATTATTTCAGAGCACAACCCACTTGCTGACTGGAGGTGCGGAGAAGGTGCTGCGAATTTTTGATCTGGGTAGGCCAGATGCACCTCCCACGCTGTTGGAGAGTTCTCCGGAAACTCCTATAAGAGCAGCAGTTTGGCATCATAGTGACCAGACCATTTTGAGCTCGTCGAATGACATTGGCGGTGTAAGGTATGTCACATTGACATTATATTGCATGTGATTTTTCTCCAGGCTCTTGTTCTTGATTGTTCATTGCATTGAAATTGCCAGCTCTTTTATAACTAGTCGGAATATCATGTGTTTTTTACATAACTTTTTATAATTTTTATTACAATGCTTGTCTCTAAACGATCAGAGTATGGGATGTGAGAACCAAGTCTGTAGTGCGGACTTTGGAAACAAAGTCCTCTTGTACCAGCGTGGAGGTCAGCAGAGACGGTCGGTACATCACCACAGCTGACGGCAACAATGTGAAGTTTTGGGATGCTAATCAGTAAGTTCTCCTTGTTTGTTTCTCATAATATCATGGATTTATTCATGGTCGAAGGAATACGCTAAAGGAGACCCCTAGAATTGGTGATTGAGAGCTATAACCTTTTCCCGTATTTTGGTGGGTTTGTAATAGGAGTTTTGACATCTATGACCCTCATATGTTAAAGCTTACTATTGATGAAAATGGGTTTGTAGTATCTTACAAAGTATCCTTCCTGCAGCTTTGGGTTGGTAAAGAGCTACACAATGCCGAGACCGGTGGAATCAGCATCACTCTTTCCCTCTCGGCGCAAGTTCATAGCAGGTGGTGATGACATGTGGGTTCGCCTCTTTGATTTTGATACTGGCCATGAAATTGGTGAGTTTTCTGCAACCGGCCCTAGATCACTTTTTTGCTTTTCGACCTTCTTGCTAGTGCAGCAGCTGTTTTCTTTGCATGCACTTTTGATGAAATCCACCAAATAGTACAATATATGAGTTCAATCCTCTGTTGCCTTCCTCCTGATGCTGTGATATTTTGTGCATGTAGAATGCAACAAAGGGCACCATGGTCCTGTGCACTGTGTCCGATTCTCTCCAGGCGGGGAATCTTATGCATCTGGCTCTGAGGACGGCACCATTCGAATCTGGAAGACTGTTAACGGGAACGAGGAAGTTGAGGTGGGTGGTTATGCTGAAGGTGCAGCAGGGAACCAAATAAAGGTCAGAGTTGACGAAGTTGCAAGGAAGGTTCAAGGTTTTCACATCGCTCAAGAAGATGGCTCACAGTTCTGATAATGAAAGGCCTCCTGTCTCTCCTGTCCTCTGTTCTAGTGGAGCGTCATGACTAGCGTTTAAGAAGTTCTGCTTGAGACACAGCTGGACCTGTTCGTCACTATTGCATGTACTGGGCACAGTTCAGGGCTGCCAAGTCGGAGAGGTGCTGCCTGCATGTAGCTGCTTGTACATGCAGAACTGACGACATGGATTTGGAGGTCTTGTAGTTGATGGAAAATGAAATACAAGAGTTCTGATGACCTTGAAGAATGGTGCTCTCATCTGTGCTTGGATTGTCTTTGTGTGACAACCCGGTTTTTCTCTGACTTGGTGGTTTGAATCGTCCCTCTTGTGCTTGTACTGTACAGTCAGATATTGATAGTGTGAATCCTACACTTGAAGGCACCTACGTCACCCTCTCTGCTGGGCTTAATTACGCTCTCTTCTTTCCGAAAAAAACACACTCCTTTCTCCCCTACAAACGTTCTGGTTATTTGTATCCGTTCGCGTGTAAGTACCATAAGTCAAGGGATTTGTAGATCATTCGTCATACTGACTGAAATTCAGATTCGTGAAATCAATACTCACATGTAAGTAGTCAATTTCACCTTTCCTTCACACCTTTCCTTCACAGGAATAGAACAGCAAGTTTATTTAACAGTATGAAAGTGGAGGCGTACATCATAATGAAGATACTGTAGAACCGAGAGAAAAAGCTATCTTGCATATCTGGTTTTATTGTGCTCTGGTTTACTCTGTAAGAGTAAAAGTTATCTCCTACCCTATGTCTTGGATGTAGTGGAAAAACACTTACAAAGGCGCTTAGTATGGAGATGCCGTTGTTACTGTTCTTATTCTGCATTGTGTCTAATAAACAAATCAGTGTAATTTCAATCTAAAAGGATCTGCTTATTTGCTAATATGGTTTGCTGGGCTTCATTCGGTTGATGCAGGTCCTGCTTGCTGTCGCCTGGAGTTTGACATTGAGCTTGGAGGAATGCAACTGAGAATGACGGTTTTTCGTGCTAAAGAGAACCACACCTCCGCGGTTAACAGTATCTAGTGCATATTCAGAACTTTCCAATGCCGTAGTCGCACAAGCCGAACTGGCATACTTTAGAGCACTTCTTCCCGCAGATCCCACAATTATTCTTGTCAGTCATGAAGTTTGTACATACCCCACTGCAACAGACCTGGTTGAAGCCGCACTTGGTCGAACCACATTGGATATTCAGGAGTTTGCGCCCATGATCTCCATGGTCTGTCGACAAAAACTGATGGTCTGCCTGGACAAGCTCAACATCGTCCTTTGCAATGCAAATGACAGGCGAAGTGGCAAGGGCCATCATCGCAAGAAACAGCAATGCGACCTTGCTACCACGTGAGAGAGCCATGGCTGGTTTCTGGAACTTTGAATCTAAGGCACCCGGAAAATGAAAACTCCCGAGCTCACTGAGACGTCTTGGCTAAAACTTGAGATTTGAAGCTGAAGTCTAGTTGTTTGCTGCTGAGGATCTCATACATTGAGCGTCCTTTTATATTGCAACGCTTCCCTCGGTAGCAGTGGTTTTGAATTAATTTCAGGTACTACTCTGAGCACCTGTCACGATCTTCAGCAACAGAATTGTACTTGTTAACAATACTAAAAAATGTGTTAAACATCTTCCATGGTTTCAAAAGTACTGATCGTAAGGAGGGGCGGGCCTCGAGCGTACTTCGGCAAAGCAAGTACATTCAGCTATGGGCCTTGTAAGTACATTGCCACATTACCTCATAACTGCTAATGCCACACTGCTAGCTTAAGCGATAGCAGAACATCTGTGTCGTTCTTTCCACTATTATGTTTGCTGATATGTCATATACTGAGAGACGCAATTGTTGCTGGTGATTATTAATCGGGTGCGGTTCGGATGGGGAAAAGTTGTAGGTAAGGCTGTGATTAGTAACATATGTTTTCAATCTTACCAAAGTGAAGCACCGTATTCTGTCAGCCAAGACGTGAACGACGCCCATTGTCCGCAATTCCAACAGTGTGGACTCTTTAACTTTCGGCATGCAGAAAGTTCGTCAATTGCGTGATTGAACCCGTTTTAATCCGTCACCGTCATAGAAAGCATGAGGAGCGCGCCTCCGTTACAACAATATGTATTGTCCTAATCGTGCTGAGAGGAGTGCACGTCGATGTGAGAATTGAAGATTCGCCATTGCACCATTCACACAGCTTCGCACAAGCTGCGCTGGAACACCGATACAGTTTTTTATTTCTTGTATGTGAACAAAACTCAGGTTTGAAATTGGAAACCCGGCGGTTGCCCACCAACGTCGAAAAATGTAAAAAATGTTGTAGACTCCTGTCGTCAACAATGTGTATCAAGGCCACGATCAATTTGTTATCCTTACTTAATAGACGCTGGAGACCAGCAGGGTGCTGGCATGGTATCAGTCTAATGTTGCACCTGGTATAAACCTAGTATGAAGCACGGTATTGCTTATTTTATAAAGGGGAAACGCCGATCTCAGTTCAGGTGGGTCAGAATTCTCATACCAGACTTGTGGGATGTTTACCTCAGTATTGATACATGTGCAACAGAGTCCGTTTACCACTGCAACACTGGTTTTTTACTGACATTCTATGGTCCTGAACATCATGGTCACTGGCCATATGTTAAGCTTCCATCAAGATGCATGCTTCATGTCTGTCACATCTAGTAAATGTCAAGGTCTATACAAGTTCTGCACTAGTAAAGTCAGAACATGTTTTCACACAAAACACCTATGGTTTCCTTTCAGCTCAACGTTCCCCAAAAGCCCACAAGCTCAGACTCCAACTTCGACAAAAATCAAAGCAAATAGGCAACTCGAACAAAATGAAGACGTGAATCAGCGCTGAGTTGAACAATACGTGGAACACTGTAAGCCATAATTCTTATTCAAAACAATCCCTCAATGATACATGTGTGAGTTCTCGAAGGTTGAAGCAAATCCTAAACGAATTATGGTTTGTTATCTCTCTGGTGTATAAAACACCCGCACTTACCGTGCAGATAACTCTACATGGCATCTTTGTCGTATTGTACATTCTCTGTTCCTATCTGGTCTATTGATAAATGTGCTAATCACTAAATCATTCCGACAACATTTTGTCATGTGTCAAAAATGAAGTAGCTACCGATAGGACGGAATCCTGGTATGTCAGAGGCAAGAGGTTTGGAGGGATCTGCGTGCGATGTCCTCGCAGATGTGCCGGAGGGTGAATACCCAGTCTCAGTGAAAATCTCCAGCGTTTCGACCACTTTGTTCATCTGTGGTCTATCGTGAGGGTTCAAGGAAATGCAATGGTAGGCAACTTCCAGCAACAAATCAAGGTCCACGCCTGCAACTGTTTCCCGCAAATACTCGTCGATTGCCTCCGTGGCTTTGCCGTTGCTGTGGAGATCCCGAACCCAGCCGGCGAGATTCGCATACTCATCCGACAGAGACTCGTCCACTGCCCTCCGCCCACTAAGAAGCTCCAGCAGTATCACGCCGTAGCTGTAAACGTCCACTTTCTCTGTGGCCTTTCCTGATTTGGCAAATTCTGGGGCAACGTAGCCGAGGGTTCCTCCTACGGTGACAGAAACATGTGTGTCGTTCGCGGTCACCAACTTAGCAAGGCCGAAATCTGAAAGGTAGGGCTCGAACTCAGTATCGAGAAGTATGTTTGAAGAACTGACATCGCCATGAATGATGCGAGGGGCACACCCATGGTGAAGATATGCGAGACCACGAGCCACCCCCAGCGCTATCCGGTATCGGATTGGCCAGTCAACCACAAAATCCTTCTCCATTTTTTCACCTACAACGATGTCCACCATAGCAAATCGTCAGCGGGATGATCAGTCTACTGCATTTGTGATTGAAAGCTCAGAGGGAATTTGTACAGTGCATGGATGTATTACAATATTCAACGCGTGCAAGTCTATCCGTAATCTACTGCACTCTTACCATGAAGGAGTTGATCGAGATTTCCGCCTGGTAGGAAGTCATAGATTAAAAGCTTTACTGATGGAGAGGAGCAGAAACCCCTCAGCTTCACCAAATTCCTGTGCTTCACGGTTCCTAGAGTATCTAACTCGTTTTCGAAGCTTCTCGCCGACTCAAGGCATGCCTTGAGTTTCTTGATTGCCATGGGCGGGTGGTCTTTCAATTCTAACTTGTAGACAACTCCATAGCCACCCTCTCCGATGATGTGTTTTTTGCGAATCAATCGCATAGCACGTAATATCTCCCTCGAAGTAGGAGCAACTCCATGGCCTCCTTGAAACATTACTATCTTCCCACCTGACAATTGAGAAAGTGCTGATCCATCAGAAAATGAATTGTATCCTGCTTCAAAAACAAACTATCACCAGTAGCATTCCTCAACAAGAGATGGACAATCAGACAGCCAAGTCATGCACTACAAGTCTTTGTTTCAACATGGGTACAAACCTGCTCCAAGACTGATTTCTATGTCAGTATCCTTCCTCATCCAACGCAAAATGAGAAGTACGGCGATCCCGAATTTGAAAGCGAGAAAAAGGCCCACCGACATAAGAATGATCTGCACCAAGCTCAGAGAAGAAGTGTGGGGTCGCACTGCACAACAGACAAGGGAATGTCAGTAACAGTGTGAAAGCATCCAAATCGCCGGAATAGAGATCAACACGTGATTCTCCGTTAAATTGAATGCTATAGATGAAATGCTTGGAAGAAAGGACATACGTGGAAGGGAGGGTTCGGAAGCGGGTGCCAGAGCAGGGGACGGTGTACAAGGGGACAGTCCTACTCCTGAAACTCCACATAGATTGGCATTTCCCAAGTATCTGTCGTACAAGATCAACATCTAGTAAGTTAATGTTGCTCTTTCCAAAACGTTAGAAAACTGCATCTTTTGCAAGTCGATTACTTCAAAAATCTACAGAAGTGCACAAAGCAAAACCCGTATAAGCAGCCTTCTACTGCTACCAGTCAACCAGATTGTGCCAGAGGAACCAGAGGCGTAAGCAGAAAATACAGTGCTTTAAAATGGGGAGTTGACCACTTACGAGGATCCATTGAAGCGCCGTAGAACTTCCTCTGGAACTTTTCCGGAGAGTTGATTGTTGGATACATTGCTGCAAAAGAAGACATTTCTTTGAACTCATGGGTAACATATTTTCCAGCGGCAATTCGCCATAGCCATGGCCCTAAAAACTAAATGAGCATAGCATCGTGACGTGAGATGCTATGGACTTCAATACGCGGCATATGACAGAAAGTGGAACATCGTTAATAGTATGGACCTCAGCGGTTGACTCAGCTGTTAAGAACCAGCTAACGATGTGACCTACACAAGTGAGGCCAAAGTCCATGGGGAATAGAGCTTACAAGTACTTCAAATGTGTAACTAGAGATCCAAAGCTTTCTGGTATTGGACCTTCAAGTTTGTTATTCGCCAGTTCCCTGGAAGACAAATGCAAAACTAATGAGACATCAAAACAGGATATAAAGCCCAAACTTGCAGAAAGGTCAATCAGATCAATGTTCTCTTATCAAGTGGCCCAAAACCAGAGATAGGAGGCGGTTACATACATTATTCGAAGATTTTTCAGCATGCCAAGAGATGGCGCGATATACCCCGAAAAGGCATTCTTCCGCAAGTTCCTGAATAAAAAAATCAAATCACACGAACTTCGTTCAGTAATAGAGTTCCTCAGACAAGGATTGGACAGGACAATTGAAACTCACACAGCTATGGATTGTGAAGTCATTTCGCACTAGAAAGAATGCACTTGCATTACTGTTGTGGCACTTACATTACCCTGATACTCTTTTACTAAGAAGATCATAGTTAGAGATACTTACAAGACACGCAAATTCGTGAGGTTACTGAAAGGTTCTGGGAGTTTGCCGCAAAAGTTGTTGTTGTGAAGCTTCCTACAATGGTCATTTGATGGCTGTTAAAGATACACACAGCTTGGGATAGATGTTTGCAAATCTAGCCCCTAATGCCAAGAAAAGACACAAATAAACAATACAGGGTCAAGTCGTGGGGCTTGACGGGATTGCTTACAATTGTTCCAAATACTTCAAATTTGCTAATTGAGGAGAAACAATCCCGCTAAGATTTCTGGATGGAAGATTGCTGCAACCCCACCAAAACACCGTCATTTTGAATATAATGCAGCGCTATGCAACATTGAACCACTCATTCAAGCTTCACAACATTGACCGGAACTACATAATATGTCATCGACATGTAACAGAAATTTGAACCTGTTCCAAGTCGAGAAATAAGACACTGAAACAACAGGAGACAGAAATAAAATGCCACGAAAATTCCAGCGCTAGCAACTTGGTTCAGATTTCATTTGCGTACATGGAAATGACGACGTTTGTCAAGTTCTGGCAAACAATCCCTTTCCAGTTGCATGGAGTTATGTCTGAATCATTCCAGTTGCTCAAAGCGCCCACAGGGTCATCCAAACGCTGCTTGAAATCTTGCAACGCTATTCCTGTTAAGAACCAATTCCACGAAAACAGTAAGTTCAACAGCTGCTCTAATGAATGCGTCTTTCAAGCATATCAAACTTGAACACGGAACCAATACTATTCAACCCTAACCACTGCCAGTCACCATTAAAAACTGCTCCGAAATGTACCCAGTGCTCAACTTTTGACCCATTCTACCAAACAAACGGAGAAAATGCTGTCACCACTAACCTTCGGAGTTCACAGCCTCACCGACCCTGTAATGTAGAGTGACCAGAAGAAGGATCAATTGTAACAGCCCACCGGGTGAAAGATTCTTCAACGTCATTGTCATTTTCCACGTCCCTGAGCCCTAACCCAATTCATTCAAGAGGCTCTCAAATCCTAAATCCCTGAGTACTCGAGTCACCACTTGTTTACAAACAAGCAAACACCACGCTACCCCTGACTCAGCAACACCAGACGCTGCATCTCCACTAAGCACCACCTATTAATCTGAAAACTCCCGACACCGATCCCGCCAGTCGCACTAAAAATCTCCATCAATACCACTTAATCATAAACCAAATCTTCGTGCCACAATATCGATAAACCAGCTGCATTGCAATGACGCCCAGAAACCAAGCCCTGCCAAGAACCGACCCGTATTCCCTGCTCTTGATGTTGTTGATTCCAGTCTAGAACACACAATCTAGTATACTCACTCCACAAGAATGCACCAAACTGTCGTACGTACTGCCGCCTAGTAAGATATCGAATCGAATAAACCAGTACCCAGACTGTAGTAGGGCCGCAGGAATCCTAGCTGCGCTAGTAAGCTAATCCATTGACGGTGGTGACGACGCCCAACTTGCAGGTGAATCTAGAGCTAGCCATGCTACAGAGCAAGCAATGAGGCAGAGCCAACACGGAGAAGAAATGGATCAACTGCGGTGTAATGTTGCAGCAGTCCCAGCCTGCACCAGGTTCGAGAAAACCGCGAGTCGAGAGAGATCTAGCTAGGACGCGCCTTCGCGCTCCCACGAGCCTGCGGGTGCCGGGTTATCGACCCTCCCTCCGCCCCGGATTGGATCGGAAGCGGTGCCAGGCGCCTGGACGGCGATGGATTCCTTGATGCCCGATGAGTGATGAGCGACGACGCAAGTTGCAACGGAAGTCTGCCGAGCCCGGCGTCGGCGCTACTATAGTGTACAGTGTACAGTGCACTGTACAGTGCCCTGCACTGTACAGTGCCGTGCTGCTTAATTAGATGCAAGTCAAAGTTGAAGAAGTTCCCTCCTTCCCTGTAAAAGTATGAGTCCCTTTTCCACCTTTCTTTCGAAACAAATAGGATCTCGTTTGTTTTTAGAACTCAAATGGCGGACTTCAATAACCACGGAATTCGGCTTCAGATTTCATACTCAATTTTGTTCATATTATGCTCATTGTTCAAGGTGCAAAAGCAACGAAGGCCAGCTCGACCAACATAAATTTAGCTAAGTTAGTGGGGCAGGTAAGGAGGCAAGATGGGGGCAAAGGCAAAGAGCATAAAACAGGCGTGGAAGCACGAGACTCCTGCGTGTATGTAAAGGTATGGGTGCTAAATTTGCACAGGCATATTTGAAGTTAGGTGCAGGTTGAGGGGGTCGGCATGGCGCCACTCCACTTCCCATTGAAATAGATCCAGGCTCATCCAAATCCTTCGGCTATTGTGTGCTTCCTCATGCATGGGGAGCCTCGTGCCACGAACCTGGTTTGCATGAATTGCCAATTTGCTGTACTTTTTCTCTTGCAATGAATTTCGTTCATTCGCTTCAAAAAAAAATAAAAAAAATTGCCAATTTGCATAATCAGTTTCTACGTTGTGTTATATACATCACCTAAATCTTCACCTGGCCGCTTTTAGGACATGCGTTTCATTAATGCAGGAACTCCGTCCATAAGTTACTAGATGCCAACTTTGCTTTTCACCAGCTTGCATCATTGTCCACTGGAGTCTTGTGTGTGTGAATTACAGGCCATCATAACGTTATGATTGGTCGTAGAAAGCTGCAAGTAAAGTTTTTGATTCCGGGATTTTTGTTAAAAATTGAAATGGTTGAACCAGCGTCGCTGCTTCGACTGAGCTGTAAAAATCATCTGGGATGTGCATTCGAAGTACCTCCAAACTAGCATTTGTGTGAGCTGGTACATACAGCTTTTCCTTCCCATAACTGTTATGGACTACACAACCGATAGAGGGCCAGGGCTGGTAATGGGGCATAAACTAGTTACTCCATGTAGTTTGAAAGTCTCAAACCAAGGAAAGTTCATTGCAAAAGGAACTCAATTCCAATCGAACATGGGCAGCACCCTGGGGGAAACGGAAAAAATGACAAGACTTGAGTCATCTGGCAGCTGATAAGTTTTAGACAGAATTACGAGTCACGATCACTCTACTACTCATTGTTTGAGAAGCAGTCGAGGAGATTGAAAAATGCGGCATATACTGTAGAAAATTACAGACAACTTCGTGCTTCATGGTTTGCATAGCATTGACAGGGCCTTATATTATTAAATAACTGTAGCTCTTCCTATGATACAGAACGGAGGGCCTTGGCGGAAGGTATTCCACCTGAGTAAGAAATATAAATACAAATGATTATACTGCATCGCAAGGATAAACCATTCTGGTCCCTGGACAAGAGTTTGCGTTGGTCTGGGTTTCCTTGACGACGCTACCGATTCTACAGCTGAGGTTTCTGGAGCTGCAAACAGAGAGGTCTTCCTCGTCTCCGTGCAAACTCTCAAGCATCTTTACAATGTGCTGCATTGTGGGCCTGGCCTTGGGCATTCCATCTGTACAATGCAGCGCCATGCTAAGAGCTGTTAACAGATCCTCATCAGGGGCTGTGCCTAATATTTTCTCGTCAAAAATGTCTTCCGGGTGGTCTTCCTCCAGAAGTGCATTGGCCTGGATAATATCACTGATGTCAGAACTCATGAGCGATTTAGAGTATCAACGACGCATACGTGCACTACTGTTAAAAATCAACATGTACAAAGACTTTGCAGATAGGGATCCTATAACGGATGAAGCCTTGGCACTCACCCATTCTACAATGTTGAAATTGTGATCCCTAAAACTATCATCATTGGGTCGCTTTCTAGTGAGAAGTTCGAGGAGCACGATTCCATAGCTGTACACATCTCCTTTCTCCGTGATTTTCCCAGTTTCTAAATACTCTGCAGATATTAATACAACTCAGACATAATCAGTGAACCTTATAATTGAAGGAAGGTCATGATACTTATCAGAAGTTGCAAAAAAACGTAGTACGCATAATCCTAAAAAACAGTAGTTCAAGGAGTGACCATGTGCAAAATTACAGGCGGTAAATGAAGAAATAATCAGCTTCATTTAATAGGCAGAGGTGACCTTACCCGGAGGTAAATACCCGAGAGTTCCTGCAGCCATGGTGGTTACATGGGTCTCATATGGGTTTATAAACTTCGCAAGCCCAAAGTCCGCAACGTGGGCCTCCATGTTAGCGTCTAAAAGGATGTTACTACATTTAATGTCCCTATGGATAATATGAGGAATGCAATCGTAATGCAAGTAACTCAGTCCTCGAGCAACACCTAGTGCAATTCTGATGCGCAGTTCCCAGTCGATGGGTTTTGTGTTGCGCTTCTCGTAATCTGCAATAGTAGTTGTAAAAAAAAACCAATGAGCCATAATTAAAAACAAGAAGGCCAGATTGGTGGCTCACATTACTAGAGACAACTTGTACATTTGGTTATTAAAACCCTATCAGAAGTAAGAGCTTGGTCAGAGAGCAGGAGAAGATTGCTATATGAGGTATTACCATGCAGAACAGTCTCCAGGTTGCCATTGGGCATCAGATCATAAACCAGAAGATTGATTTCGGGTGCAGAGTAATAGCCACGCAACGTCACCAAATTCTTATGTCGGACATCTGCTAAGGTTTGTAACTCCCGCTCAAAACCCATGTCTCGATCTAGTCCGCTTTGGGTGAGTTTCTTCACAGCGAATGTGGATAAGTCGTCCATGACTAGTTTATAAACCTTGCCATAGCCTCCACTACCAATGATGTCTTGCGGTTTGAGCTTTAGAGTCTTGTGGAGAACAGCCTTTGATAAGGGCGTCACTTGCCCTGTCAGTTGGAACATTATCATCCTCCCACCTGCACGTATAAATTACACAAACCTTCATTTATTGGATTCATCTTTGCTGTAATTGGGGTTGAATTGGCTTCTCAAAGTTGGATGGATAGGTAAATTACGGTACTACGTTACCAAAATTGCCAAAATGTCACAAGTCAACAGGAAACCGTGAATTTACCTGAAAGTTTCACTTCGTAGTGACTTCGTATCTTCCTCCGTCGGCAATACCATATTGAGAATAGGGTAATTTTGCTGACTACAAATGCTGAAATACATATAGCAACGATCTCCCCCACGCTTAATTGCTTTGCAGGAGCCTCGGATGCACCAGCTGCATATGAAGTTGAGAGTAAATTATTCTTGAACATGGTTCAGAATATGTAGAATTGTTAAGGTCACTTCAAACAGAATAAGTCTTTGAGAGCAATTCCTCAAAACTAAAGCTCTACCAAGTCACTACAGTTTGAGTTCATGTGTGCATATGTCTCTGCATTCCGAGGCAAGAGAGAATGAGAACCTGGTGATTCTGCAGCCTCTAGTAAGGAACGGATGCTTTTACAGTTTCGTCTAGCTGGCTTTCCACATAGTTCGTCGTTCCCCTCAAACCTGCACAGCACAGCTCCGATCTTAGCTTAAACCCTAAACATCCTTAAAAGCAATGGCCCTCACTGTACAGAATATGCTGCATGTGTCGTGAGATCATGGAATGCTTCTACTTTTAAATTGCCAGCAGAGCTCTCGAGGTTCCGATTCTTACAAGAAAGACAGGTTCAATAATCTGTTCAACTCCTGGGGTATCTCACCAGTTAGCCCATTGTGTGACACGTCCCTGGTGCAAACAACAAGGTGAGAAAAAGAGTATTGCAGTGGCAACTCCGGTCCCCATCAGAAACTAAAAAATTGCACACTAAATTCCGCATGCAAAGATACCAACTGAGTACACTTGGAAAGCCTTGGGCAGGTACACACTCACAATATTCTCAAACTTGCTGAGTTCCCCCAAAAAGCGGGAATAGCACCTTGAAAACCATTTGATGACAAATTTAAGACTTGAAGCTGACTCAAGCGTGTCACGTCTAACGACAAATATCCTCCCAATTGTTTTCTGGACAAATTTCTGTGCCGATTCAGGTACACCGTCATTTAGAGCAAAGAAAAGATAACAAATGCACACCTTTTCATCAAATAAATGCGAGCTTCAAAGTTCCCCATGGTACAAAATACGACTATCCTAACCCTAAACCCTCGACAGGGTCATATCACCGAGCTTCGAGCGGTTTCAAGCGAAGACAAAGCACCCAAATTTCGAATAAAACTTACATAGACACCACAAGCAAATCTTTCGAGCAAGTCACTCCATTCCATCCGCAAGGTGATGAATGAGAGAAGTTCCAACCCCGCAAATTGCCGCCAGTATCATTCAAGCGGCTACCAAACTCAACCAATGCATGACCTGCATATGTAATTCGTACATGAAAATTAGGTCTCAGAAAAACTTAAACGGCTCTGACAAAACCCCGTTGTCTGCACTAGGATTAGAACGCACAAACGAGAGGCTCAGCATGCCGTAACCGGAACCATTGTGTACTACCTTCGTCGTTCAATGCGAAGATGGACTCAGTATCAAAAAGAGTCCAAAGAACGAAAAGAAACACGAAGCCCCCTTTCGCCGGAGGATACTCGCGGCGCCCCATCCAGCTCGCAGCCGCCAAAAGCATTGCAAATTCTTCCCTCCTGCAGCATGATCCTTCTCTGCTTTGATTCTCACTAGCTACCTCCTAACGCTGCATTCACCGTTGCATCACATGCTTTAAACCCTTACTTCTTACCATACCAGGCAACAGGTCTGCAACCAAAAAGCTGCCGACTCAGGTCCAGAGATTCAGAATCACTACAGCAGTCTGAGCCGACCTCATCCACACCAGGCTCAACATCAAACTCTCAGAAGCAACCCCCTCCCACTGTCACCGAAAGAAGAATATGATTCCCTTCGATTCGACGCGGTCAGCAAGCAGACCAGATTCTAGACATGCGTTCTACGTCCCCACTTTCGACTGTAATCTAGATTGCGCGACCCCGATGATCTCTCAATCTCATTAGATCTGTTGATCACGAACTTACGATCGACAAGTTAGCGAAGTTAACTGGACGCTACGTAGAAACGGACCATGCATGTGCGCACCCGAAGCGCCGACCGACGCAGTTCGCCGCCATGAAGGTGGGCGTGATTTGAGCCTGGCAGACTTGAGTGCACACAACCACTCTTGTCCTGCATTGAACATAACCTACTACAATACTCCTACTAGCATGATCATGAGTCTTCTGGAATCTAATCTTCTAGAGTTTCTGCAGCTAGCAGTAGACCAGGTCCTGCGGTAGGACTCAGGAGAGAACCGTTTCTAATTATAGGTGATTTGTTTTTAGATGAATGTGATAAATGGGCGTCAGATGCATCATGCCGCTGTGCAAGTGGGCTCTGTTGTTGGCCTCGTGGGTGCCCAAGTTGCAGCAAAGTTTGGCCCTGGGCCCTGGTGGTGCGCCGACAATGGAGCGACGCTCAAGCCAGTCCCTCCAGGCTCCTGGTGTTCAAGATGTTCTTGTGAAGCTTCAGGTTTAGTTTCTATCTACCTCAATCAGAAACTACCCTTCTAGAATGATTACCGGAACACCAATAAGTTACAGCAGCTTCGTTCCTTGCCGCACAAATTTTTCCATTTTTTTGGAAAAATGAGTTGGTTTTCTTGATTTTTGTTATTTAGCAAAAAACCACTAAAAAAAAACCTTAAGGAGCTTAGATATAACAAAATATCACAAAAAAATCTAGTCTGTTTTTGTATTTTAGTTTTTACAATTAGACTAAAATGGTGTTACGATATCACATCCTAGAACAATGGAGGGATTTCCTAAATTCTCCAAGTGGCATTTAAAGAGAATTTTCTCGTAGAACCATTTTTTGAAGCTGCTAAGCCTTTATATCCATGGGCCTCAATAGCACAAAATCTCAAACTGCCATTCCATTCCCAAGTGTATTTAAAGATCATGTAGGAGAAAGAACATCATTTGGTCTAAAATTCTTACCGAAAGTAAGACTAATTGAGTCAAGGGATAGAATATTAGACAAGATGGAAAATCATTAGAAATTTTTTCAAATTAATTAAACTAGCACCAAGAGGAAAAGTCAAGAAGACAACTTTATTCTAAAAAAAAATCACAATAGTCTATTTATGCTTAAAAATATTTACATGTAGCAAATTCCCTATTATTGTCATTTCCTTTTTGCACTTCAACACAAAACTATGGATCTATAGCGACATATTGCTTTAGTTGCTTTCTTGTGGATTAAGCACATCTACATAGAAGTGTCTTTTTGTAGATTTATAGGCTTAAAGGTTTAAGTTGGTGGGATTCCTTTGCGCAGGACTCCTCGCCCCTTTACCAATCCACTATTGATGTATCTCTCCTCTTCGGGCATCAACAAAACCTACGCTGTTCTTTGCTTCTTGGATTTCTCCAACTCCGGACCTTTTGCCGCCTCCAAAACTATACCCAGTTGCATTAGCGAGACTAAGTGTGACCCCTTCTATGCAACCTTCAGAACCAATCTCCAACCTTGTCATGTCGCCATACGCTCAATGCGTGCAATAACGTGCGGGCCTCTCGTCATGGCCTCTGGTCTCTGCTGCTTTCAACCTACCTCAGTCAAAGTCCTCTCGTTGTGAAGTTGTTGGACTCTCACCAACCGCCTTTGAGCTCCATGCTCGTCATTGTTGAATCCTAGGGGCTCTATTCTTCATTTCGCTTTCATCATCTCCAGACTCCATCTTTAAAACATTTTTTCATCTCCATCTTGTTTCAGCACAATTTTGGGGCTTCTCTTCCTTCCCATGACCTTTCTATACATGTGATCTCAAAGAAAAGTTGTTGAGTTTCAAAGCAAGATGCTACTCTTCTTACCTTCATTCCCTCATTTGTGAATACATCTAGTGTTGATTTAAGCTATGCATTTATCCGATTCCATGTATTTTTAGATGTTCCCTTCTTTGATGTGTTGTAGGCCCTCTCTTGGCCCTCTCTCAAGAGCCCTCCCCTCCGCCTCCCTATTAGTGAGACAATCTTCTTTTTCACCCTTTCTGAAATCAGATGCAAGGTGGTATGTTGTCCCAATAGAAGTGAACTCTTAAAGGTAGCTCTTATACTTCTCTTACTTTCTCTCCTCAAGTTGCTTTGTAGTCTATGCTAAATTGGAGATGTAGTAGAATTCAAATGCAAAGTAGAAAGTGAATTTATGCATCTCCTCCTTAGTAAATGCTCAAATTGAGCCATGCAATTATCAAATCCTAAACTATCCTCTACATTCTATCCAAAGCCCACTTGCCTTGGAATGTGCTGTTGTAACCCTCCGACTTGAATTTCTTGCACAATATCCTCATTAATCTCAAAATCCGCAGTTTTTTTGCATAATTCCTTCCAATGCTACTCTTATATTCCACAATCTACACAACAAAAAGCACTATTTCATCCACCAAATAGCCAAATCTTAACCAAGGGAACCCTAAATCCGTCTCCTATGCAACAAATCAATTTAGAAGGCGGGGATGTGTCTAAATCCTCCTGCAAGTGTGGTTCAGAGGCTAGATTCAAGAAGGGGTGGGGGTAAATTTGTGCCCTTATTATTTGCTTGAGTGGGGTTACTTTGATCTCAAGAGAACCTCCATAGAGTAATTTGGAGCCTTTAGCTCTGAACTCAACAAAGAAAAAACCAAAAAAAGACCCAAAGACCCTAAAACAAGGAGGGGCAGAAAATTGGTCCTCTACGAATCTGGCAACCAAGCCTTGCTCGTAGGGGGGAAATAAAGAAACCTAGAAGACAACTTCACAAATCACACTGGTTGTTGATTAGGACAGCAGCCCCTGCGTTCCGTTATGTTACATGCTATAAAAGTTCTAGCTATAAAGAGCATTATAACAACTATATCTTACCAATGTTTTGTAATATGCTCACAAACTCTGAAATGACTTCATGATAGAAGCTGCACAACATTCCACTCTCCACAGCCTTGTAAGTCATGTCTGTCTACTAAGGTTGATTGTCGTAAAACCAACCACTTAAGCCAGAAGGATTGGAAAAAAATGCAACAAGAAATATGCATTTCTCAATTTTTTACAGAATTCCAAACTTTGCAAAGTAACCTGTAACCCAATCCCAATCACATGCTCTAATGTACAAATGAGGTATATCTATTTTTCACAATCTATTTTTTACAAAATTAGGCCCAATCGGTTTTCACAATCTAGAAATTAGGCCTGATCAGTTTTGGGGCAGTGGTTGGTTTTAGGACAACCAACCATACATCACTAGTGCAACATGGGACTAGTTCCACGCTGGTCTCCACGCCGGAGTCCACCTGGGGCGAGCGAGTCCACGCAGGTGGACTGAGGCCAGGCAGCGTGGAGTTGGGCAGTCCCGGAACAGACTGATACTGTATTCAGAAAAGCGAGCCGACCGGTTCCTGACAGTAGTCGAGGCCACGATGGGGGGCCAAGTGGCACACGGGAAGAGCGTGACGGCGTTCCTCGAATGTGGATAACCGGCCTGATATCCTGTAGATGCGTGTACCCGGTTTAGGTCTTATATCCGGTCTGTAAATTTATACTCGTGAACGTACCCTGTTTACCATTTGGTACCCGCGGAGGTGACCGGGTATATTGTTCGTTGTTGATACACCTTACATCCGGTTTATATCCGTGTTTAGGGTGCCTGAAGTTGATAAACGGGAAATAAATGCAGTTCATTTTACAAGGTTGAGAACCGGCGACCTACCCGGGCGTAGGATGAATGTACATGTGTCGAGGATGAAATTTAGAAAAACTGGTCGGACTTTATTATTAGCGCGCTGTTCGTGGGAAATTGCAGGGTCTATTTTAAGGGTTCAGCCGGTGGAATTTAGGGTTCTTTGAAAGGCATAAAATAGATATTCTTCACGCTTCCCCGGTTGGTGGATACAGAAGTCCGATCGTAGAGGTTGCATGGTAGTACAATCTCAGAATTTATTATTCACTGTTCAATCAGAATCGGGATTTGAATACATATGTTTTGAAACATCGCAATTCGATCTAGAAGCCGCAGATGGCATAACGTAAACTGGCTGCCACACATAGAGAGTACTTCAGCTGCTACAATCCTGAACGCAACCTGCATTAGTTCCTAGAAGATTTGCCTCAAATCTGGCGGCATTGATATAAAAATCCAGTCGAAACTCTCCCGATCCTGAAGGGCCGTGGATGGGTAACTCAGAGTTCCGATTGTGCATGCTCCTCGACTCCAAGATCTCGGACTAAGAGGTGATGTGCCCACTTCACGTAGACAGTGGAGTTCCCCTGAGAAACTAGAGCTTCAATTAGGGTACGGTAGGGTTGTCTATCCAGTTCAAGGAACATGAGTGAAGCAGAGGAATCATAGACATGGTGCACCTGCACCATCTGCTGACCCAAGTCGCAGGGGGTATAGAGTTGATTTTTTCGAGTGGATTTCCAACTGATGCCGCTTTTCCCGTATGCAACTGGGAGTCCTGGGATGTCCGGGTGCAGTATCCAGCATGGTTTGTTGCACGCAACAGGATGGTCCGTGCGAGCTCGAGGATTGATGCGCCCGATTGAAGGAGGAGCAACAGGCGGCACATGGTGGAGTGGACCCTTCGACTTCAAGTATTTCTTGGGTATGGCGGTTTTCTTCGGTGGAATGATCTTGTGAGACCGTGTAGCTTTGGCAGGTGGTTGTGTCATGAAATCAGGGTCGTCGGAAAACGTGGCTGTCTGGAAATCCAAGTTGTCTTCAGCTTCCACTTCTGAATGGATTGCCGTTGGGTTTCCCGAGGTAGTTGGAACGCGTACAGTCTTCACGGCGACGTGTTCGGCATGTCCAAGCAGTACCGCCTCTCCACCGGAGCTATCAAGATTCGAAATAGGGCTACCAATATGGTCTTCCCGGGCTCCTCGATGATCTTCGACCATTACAGCGGTGCTCCTCGGTTGTGTACCTGCTGCACATTGTTCAGGTATGGGGGGTTGGGTATTACCTTCTGGAGTGCTGATAGCTGCTGGATTATTCATTGTTTGAACAAAAGAGCCGCTGGAAATTCGAGTAAGAAGCTCCTTCATGTCATTAAGGACGTCAATGGTGTTCTGTTGAGTGCAAGAGAGCCTCTGAACAGTGGCCTCAATGTTCTGTTTCCACGCTATATCTCGTTGAGTCTCCCCTGTTCGTCCGTGATGGTCTCTTACGTATTCCGGAGTACGCTGTGCACATTAGGTAATTATGCAATGAACAATGTCGACGGGTCAGCATACGATACTGGTATTGTAAAAAATATATGGGTAACGACGGAGACTTATGGGATGGGTCAGGGTTTACCGTTGGAAACAAGGCTGTGTCGCGCATTTCAATTTCGCAGGCTTGGCTGCTCGTTGTGAAGTTCGTGTCTCCGAGAGCAGTGGTGCGGTCCATTAGGTCCTCACCCCAATCCACGTGTGTCTGCAAAGAGGATCCCCGATGAAATTTCTTCAGTCCTCAGCAATGGCCCAGTGCGTTTTAACATCTTCCTCTTAAAAAAATAATAAGTGCAATTAAGGTTTCGATACTTACTCTGACGTGCGGTTCTGATGCTTACCTCGAGAGCTGGGGAAGAGTCCTCTACATATTTGGTAGCACCTTCTTTGTCGCTCCATATAATTGGTGGTATCGACTGGACTCTCTCCGAATCCTGATCCTAGACAGGGTGCATAGGAGACAAGGAGTTGAAGATTTAATAAATAACGTGGATTGTTCGGAATTGATGTAATAAACATGGAAATGTTTTGACCTTACCGGATCACAGGACCTATACTCAGGGCGATCAGTGCTCGTTAAGTTTGGAGGAAGCAGAGCTCTTGAATTTTCAGAGATTGATCGGGAGGGAGCAAGGGCGCGTTTCCCTTGCATTTCTTTGGACTTCAGACGTCCTTCTTCGCTGTTCCACTGTGGCATGCAGGTCTTCCAAGCCTCGTCAGGACAGTCTTCGTGCTGGAGATGAAATTCGTAAAAATGTTTCCTCCACGTGCTTTTGTCGTGGGCAATTGCGTCGTCTAAATATTTCGGTAAGTAAGACGGATCCAAGTCAGTTGGGCTATACGTATACATGGAGTCCAATTCCCGCTGGACTGTCAAGCATAGTAATTTCCACTCACCTTGTTGTTTGGCATAGGAAGGATAACTCCAATTTATCAGACGTTTTGCGACAGACCTGCAAGTGCCGTGCCATTTAGTTCGGAGACCTACTATCTTACCCTGTGAATTGGTGGGGATGCAGTGTTTCGGTTTACGACCCTCAGCATGAGATGCCACTGTCTCCTTGAAGAAGGTTGGTTCATATGATCTTTGCTCGCGCCTTCTCTTGTTCTGTTCGGACCTCTCAAGAGATAACCTCCCTCCAGATGCTGATCGTCTCCTCTCAGATCCAGATGAAGTCTAGGCATGGCCGGGTGAAGGAACAGGAGGGCATCCCGACGAAGGAGAGGCGAATGATCCAGTCACCGGTCTCGATGATGGCATGGACGCACCCAGACTTGCAGCCGGACTACCAGTCGCAGGAGTTCGACGATGGCCATCTGAGTGAATGGTTTGGAATGGTGACCCTCTCCTCAACAGATTCCCGTAAGGCCCAGCTCCGGCGTCACTGGTATTCCTTGGTTGTGACATGGCTATGTTAAATCCTGGAAGGGTCTGCGTGTCGCAGACATTGTTAGACATCCAGACAGACCCTGGAAATACCGGAAGCTCGCTGGGTTTACGTACGGTTCAAACACGCACGTGAACAGGAGAACAACATTAAAAGAATTCAGGAGGATAGACAACAGTAGCAGAGATGTAGTACTTTCAGGACTTACAAAGGACGGCGCCGCCCTTTCTTCGAGTTCCTCCTCCTCCCAAGCATCGCCCAGCATCCTTGCTCCAATTGCAAACAGGTCGGCAATTGCGTGTTTGTATGCCCTACGTGGAAGCTTAGGCGCACGCAAATCGTCACCGCAGTACCCCTGTTCGTATGAAGCAGATCCGGCACTGCTGTCTTGAAGTGAGCACGAATCCATTACAGAGCACTGCATTAAGAGGGCCAACGTGGGATCTACGACTTCGGTAGGCGCGAGGTACAAACTCTTGAAACCCTAAACGAAAATAGTCTCTGTCAAAGTGCGAAGCAACTCTGCCGGTGTTCTCATCAGGGGTTTAGGGAAGCAGCCGCCATACCCTCGATGGCCATTCTGCTCAATGATAAATGCCTTATTCATCTGCTACTTTGAACGTCGCAACACGGCTATGGACGATCACTGAATGGGATGGTGATGCATTCTGTTCAGATGGAGGTGGTGCTGATGTTACGCTTGGGCTAACTTCGACGTTTACTCTCGGATAATATTCTGCATTTCGGTAGGAGACTCTGTCTCTTCTCGGATATAGAAAGTGGTCCTGCATCATTCCTTCGTCGTGATTGCTCGCATTTCGCGCGAGGAAAAGTTCTGTCAGGCGCCCGTACTGTTCCCATATTTGCACGCCAAATGCGTCAAGTACTGACTGCTGTCTAAAATTAGACACAAAATATCTGCTCAAAGATATTCGCGTACTGGTAAGGGCGGCTCGGGCGACTTGCATGGTCGCCGAATTCAGATCTGAGCTCAGGGGTCTTCCCACCCATCCTCGGAGGTAACATTTATCGTGACAGAATATGATTTCAGTGTTTAGCCGCATTGTTGTTTAACGATGGGGATACGTTGTACTGTCTAGTGATAGAGACTTTCAAGAAGAGTAGTGTTCTGGTCTTCAGTGATTGCATACTGAGTGCTCCGTTTCGAGGTAGGACCTTAGCCGGCAGCCATGGATCCCGTCTACGCAGAGTCAACCCTGCCTCTGAAGTGGAGGATAGATGCGAGGGACGCTAAACTCAATATGCGGGAGGAGGAACTCGCTGATCGGCTAGGGACTGACCTGAGAGTCTGCAAATGCAATATTTGCGTCGGGGAGGTCCGTTCCACCCGCAAGCGACGTAATGTAATGTACCACTTACAGCGTTTCGGTAGATCTCCTATGTTGCGTGGATCGACTGAGGTATGTTGGTCCGTAATTCCTCATGATTTTATACATGCAGCCGTTTAATTTACTGTGCAAAATTCCTTTTCATCGATGTGCCGATATTGCATTCGATGATTACGTATACGCTGCTCGGAGTGAATTCTGTAAGGTTACGACATAGGGCGGTGTCTCAGTCGATCATATCATAAGACTTATGTCATATGATCTGTGACTATGACATTTGTCTCGAGCTATCGATGTCAGTAGTATTTTAAAGAGTCCCGTTGTGCTCACGTACAGTGATTTCTGTTCTTAATGCTTCGTAAGAATTCCGCCAAGCCGGCAAACGTCAGAATATCTGAAGTCAGATAATTGTTAGTCTTCCCTTCTGTGCTCCCGTGCCTGATCAAACTCCTTGTTCTGTAGAGAATGAGAGTCATACCTAAGAAGGGATTTAATGGAATTTGATTTGAAGTTCTGATATTCATGCATCATCTAAATTAACTGTTCATTGATCTTGTGTCAGGGTTTCCCATCTGACGAATCAGATGAAGAGTGGGACGAGGCGATATCCCGGGACTTCGGACTAAGAGGTCGCATGTTCATGGCCCAAGGAGAGGGACAGATGGACGAAGACATCAACATAGTAGAAGCAATACAACATGCTTTCCACCTATACGACATCGAAGACGGTATCGCGGGTCTTGGACTGAACGGCGATCACGTCGACAACGACCAGGCTGAATCGCCGGTGGGACAGCATGAGGACCAGCGATGCTACTGTGGCAGCGGTGAGCAGTGAGCAGTGAGCAGAGAGCAGAGAATTTCACCGCCGGGGTTCAAAAGTGAGCAGAAATTTTCGCCGCCGGGGTTGAAAAAATGACCGCCGGGATCGGTAATGTGGAGCCTATTACCGTGGAAATTTGGCGTGGTACCTTCATTATATAATATTTTTAATACAAAAATGTTAATGTCGGTATGGTTGAGCTGTCTAGTCAAAGCTAGCATACTAGCATCACGGTCTACTCTTACTCCTCCGATCTCTCTTGGTTTAGGAAGGTGAATGGGTCGGGTGAGGCACTACGCTCAGACTCCCAAACAACATCCTGTAAGTCTGTAATATCCACAGCGGCCGACGACCCGGGGTTCCCATCGAAGATCACATGAGCAGGCGTGAAGGTCGAACTAGGACGAGGAATGTAGTACTGGAAAAGCTCTGGCTCCACGCTGGTTATTCCAGTAAGGAACTCGATGCGCCTGAGCGAGCGCACGTCGTCCTCTGTCCAGTCTATCAGGGCTCGATTGGATCGAAGGACTCGATTCATCTGCTCAACCTCAGAAAATACATCAACCTGTTTGCCTACCCGCCGGTCTTTGTCCTCGTACGTCACCCTCCATATATATTCACGCAACTCCCAATTGTGCCATGGCAAATCGTCCTGCAGTAACATTGTGACACAGGAGTCATACGAATCACGCCACATATGTTTAATATTCAGAGGTCTGTCTAAAGATGGCGAAACCGAAATAACACCGATGCAATGCCGATGGTCCAACAAAGCATTTCATGAGAAATGAGCAGGCCAATCCAGTTTCAAACAAAGGGAGGTGAAAGAAAAGGAGTAAACCTGTAGCATTTCAGAGTCTGCTGGCATCGATGACTTGATCTCCACTCTTGGAGTTGGAGAGGTTTGGTCCGTGACGTGGGTCGGAGCAAGCGCTTTAGGCAGAGCCGATGAGCCCATGACTGCAATGCACGCAAAGGAATCAAAGAGTAATAGCAAGCACCTTCGTAAAAGCGAGAGGCTCCCTAATATTTCGCAGAGATTACAAATGAAGGATCCATTGCGCTTACAAATGGAACAGTCGAAAAGATAGTCCCTGGGTGATACGTTTAGGATGAGAGCTCGCTTTACTATCTTCACATCATCTCAGAGTAAATGTCTTCTGTTACCAAAACAATGAGGAATGACGGCGATGTCTTGGGATGTGGACTAGATGTCGTTCCCATTGGTTTGTCAGGATACTCCATATTTCACAAGGGACAAGTAATTACACACTGAATGAGAATGGCATGCGTGATAAAGCAGTGCTCCATCGGAGCTAATCATTTGCACGTTGGGAGTAAATTCATCTAGTAGAGTTAAGGGGCAATGTAGGCAACGTAGGCAATCTATGGCAATGTAGGCACCGTAATAATCAAAAGAAGTAATTGAGATACATGAAGATCATTCATTAGCCGCCATGTATGAGTACCTGCCATGCCGGTGCCGTCATAGTGAATTAATTTTGGCTTGAAACCCTGAACTAAACGGTCTATCCCTGATGTTTTAATTTACTTAAATGTCTATGTCGGATCCGACAGCCTAAAATTGTAGTAATTGGTTAGTGTAGTACCTGGCATAAAGAAGCCAGAATTAGGGCAGGCTTCCAAGAATAAGGGAGGATATCAAGAGAGCAGTCAACAGATTCACCTTATATGTGTCTGGGATAACATTTTATTCCGCATTTTGCATTTGTCATTTGTTAATTTCTAGGATTTCTTCCGCATTTTGCACTTGTCGTTTGTAAGTTTCTACAGAGCAGGATGGACTTTGCGGTGATCACGGACCTCTTTAGTCAGAGTTGGGTCACTCCTGAATCTGCGATGGCAGAGTTGTTTCCGGACCTCATGCCGGAGTTGCACCGACATTACACTCAGAGCTCAGAGTGGAGTTATGACTATATGACGCTTCTGGAGAACTTGCGCCAGAGAGGTGACGAGTGGGAGCGGCTGATAGACTCCATGCCCGCATGGTGTGCGTATGTAGTTGCTTTCAAAGAGTCGCGCGATGTGAGGAAGCGGAAAGACGAGTGGGGTACCGGTATGGTTCATGCGTACTGGGCTGAGGCACTTGTTCTGTTTATGACCGATCGGGTTATCCCGTTTGAGATCGACGAGAAGCTTGTCAACACGGAGCTTTGTGAGTTATCGCTGCAGCAGAAAGTCATGCTGCGTGACCACCTTCGGAACAGCTACGAGATGGAGGTAATGGGTCCACCTCCTGGCTATAGCATGTGTTCATCCTCTTCTTCCGGACCTGGGTCGTCGTCAAAGGAGAGAAAGGTATTTCCTAAATACTGGGCACCACGGGCGGTCTATTGTGGATACTTGAAGCTGCCAATACGTCCTAAGGCGCACCTGAATGCCGTACTCGGGAAAGGATCAGCAAAGTGAAGGTAAACATCACGGCCTGGTCGAAATAGTTTTGCATGAAGAAGTTTTATGTAGTTTGAACTCATGTTTTGCGCAGTGAGTTATGTTCCAAAATTTTGAGGATTGTTGTTCGGTAAGGTATTGCTTTCAAAAAAAGTCAGAGTCCTCAAAGTGTTGTAGGATGAACTCTGCCAGTTGAACTTATGTTCTTTTTATGTCATGCTGTAGAGTGTCTTCGAAAGCAATGACATGTAATAAGGTTGGCTGTTTTCAGGGGTCCACGAGGAGGCGAAATTCAGAATTTTATCAGAGTTCTATGTATTAGTCCGGAGCGAGAGTAGTTTAACGACACTGAAGTTAGAAGCGTAGCATCCCGTGCCAAGCTATAACTAGTTCGTATGTGCATAAAGACTTCCAGGATTAAAATCTGCAAGGTGTGTGTAGTTTTGTTTCGTATGTGCATAAAGACTTCCACTATTAAAATGTGCAAGGTGTGTGTAGTTTTGTCTAGGATTCAGAATCCATCGTTTTCATCAGGATGGTTAATTTAGAAACTTATATAATAAGGACCTAGAATTTTCCATGCGTCGACGATGAGATATCATCCATGACATTTGAAGCATAACCACAGTTGGGTTTCAGAAATTGTTACCATCACTGGATGTTGTAATCTCATCTTCCGAATGAGCATTGATATCCATTCTGTAGGATCATACCCACGGACTGTATCTGTTACCCGCGTACGCCCTTGGCAACTCATCTTGCGAATGAACATTGATACCCATGGACTGTACCTGTTACCCGCGTACCAACGAGGCAAGCGAATGTCAATCTCTCGACCCCGGCCGTCTTGCTAGAACTGCAAAACTGATTGTCGGATCCGACAGCCGATTTCCGAGAGGAAGGCAATCCAGCGACCCCCGTTGCGCGCATGGTTGTACTCCTACTACTATCATCTTTACTCGCTTACTTCTGACTACTTGATTGTTTGCATGTCTTGAATAGAAATCATCGCGTTCGTCAAAGTTCGTCTAGTTCGTGGATCTTACAACGGTGATGAGTCCTTTTGCTTTAAAGTTCTATTATTATCATCGAGATTTTGCTCTCCGCATTGGGACCAAGCTCTTCCTTCATGATGCATCATTAGCTCTTAGGTACTTATTCTGGAGAATCTAAACCTAGCATGTACTTATTTGAAAGGTTACTTCATATGAATTAAAGCTTGCTTCTTAGCAGGTAATCCACGGAATGCAAAAATTTGTTAAAAGCCGATATATTTATTTACAAATAACTTATGTTGGTATACATTCAAAACTGTTCGAAGGGCTCTAAGTGCTTAACAGAAGCATCATCTCGTAGAGCCGAGAATAGGTATGCTATTGAATGTCAGATAACTAGAGAAGCCCACATCTACTTATCCGAATCTTCGTCGTCGTCGCTGAGAAGTACGAGAGGGATACCAGGACTGTCCACTGCATCGTAAACCTCCTCTCCAGCGTACTCTAAACAATCCGAGTCCTCATCCACAAAAGGGTAACCACCATCCTCCGGGTAGAATTCACGCCCGTCGCCTCCAGCAGCGACGTCGTCCATCCACTTCTGAACCCACTCGGGGAGACCATCGTCAGAACTCTTCACTTCAAAGCAAATAGAGCGCCCGTGACCTTCAACACACATCACGTGCATACGGTCCTTGGTTGGCGATAAGGATTCGCCACAGTGGTCAGAGTGCTCCTCGGGTGGAGTTGGAGGCAAACTGTTCGGGACCGGGACTTCAAGCACGGGTGGGCTACACAATCTAAGACAGGCGCACGCACCGGGGGCAGGGCAAGTCTTGCAGACCATTGCAGCACTCGGGGAGCATCTAGCCATCTGCAAAATCAAAAGAACATGATGAGTCACAAAATCAATTTAAAAAAAGTCACAAATGCGAGGCCGGGAGGGGCTTCATCGGCCCTCTCAGGCCGAGGCCCGCAACCTCCATAGCCACATCATACAAAAACAAAGCCAAGCAACTTATAATGAAATGCGAACCCGGGAGGGGCTTCATCGGCCCCCTCGGGCCTCGGCCCGCAACCTTCATAGCCACATCATACAAAAACAATGACAAGCAACTAAAAATGAAATGCGAGTCCGGGAGGGGCTTCATCGGCCCTCTCGGGCCTCGGCCCGCAACCTCCATAGCCACAGTATACAAAAACAATGACAAGCAACTTATAATGAAATGCGAGTCCGGGAGGGGCTTCATCGGCCCTCTCGGGCCTCGGCCCGCAACCTCCATAGCCACAGTATACAAAAACAATGACAAGCAACTTATAATGAAATGCGAGTCCGGGAGGGGCTTCATCGGCCCTCTCGGGCCTCGGCCCGCAACCTCCATAGCCACAGTATACAAAAACAATGACAAGCAACTTATAATGAAATGCGAGTCCGGGAGGGGCTTCATCGGCCCTCTCGGGCCTCGGCCCGCAACCTCCATAGCCACAGTATACAAAAACAATGACAAGCAACTTATAATGAAATGCGAGTCCGGGAGGGGCTTCATCGGCCCTCTCGGGCCTCGGCCCGCAACCTCCATAGCCACAGTATACAAAAACAATGACAAGCAACTTATAATGAAATGCGAGTCCGGGAGGGGCTTCATCGGCCCACTCGGGCCTCGGCCCGCAACCTCCATAGCCGCATTATACAAATACAAAGACAAGGAAGTAATGAAATGCGAGGCCGAGAGAAATGAAGATAACAAGAAGTCAATAAAAGTGCACAACAAAAAACCTAAAGGAATGAGACTCACCGAAATGGATCGAAGAAAAGGTGTCAGAATAAGTGAAGTAACCTGGTATATATAGTAAGAACCAGGGACAAAGGCGCGGCGGCTAGGTTAGCGGATAAGCAAAAGGGATGTCGGCTAGGTCAATGGATGATGGAATGGTATGAGCGGCCGCAAGAGCATGGGAGAGGATGAAGGTCGTGGAGGGCTCGACCGAGGCCCGCGGATTTCGAAGAGGGCTGAATCCCATTGTCGGATCCGACAGCCATCTATGAGCATTTCGAGTAAACGCGGGGGGTCGATATTTAGAAGGTGCGGCCGGGGCTCAACATCCCGAGTACTTGCTCCCGTGATCAACACTATAATTTGTCTGTTAATCTGTACTATTCTATTCACCGATATATATTTAATTGGAGACCACTTTCAAAAGACGGGCAAAACTTAAACACGTCGTAATAATGAAAAAAATGAGTTACATATAAATTTGAAGTCACTATTAAACGTGGGGTTACATTTAAATTTGGGGCAACATTTAAATGTGGAAGAACCAGTAGTCCTGATCCTATCGATGGAACCTTAAAAAATGAATTTAATTCTATTTGAAACTTATTTAATTTTGATTTATAAATTAACGACATGGTTTATAAAATAGAGACGGCAGGAAGGCCGCGGCGAGGTCACGGATAAGGCAAATTGATAACCGGGGGCGAGGCCGTGGAATTCGAGGCAGATGTGGATCTCGACATTGAAGCCGGCGGATATCGGAGAGGCAAGAAAATGACTGTCGGATCCGACAGCCATCTATGAGCATTTCGAGTAAACGCGGGGGGTCGATATTTAGACGGTGCGGCCGGGGCTCAACATTCCGAGTACTTGCTCCCGTGATCAACACTATAATTTGTCTGTTAATCTGTACTATTCTATTCACCGATATATATTTAATTGGAGACCACTTTCAAAAGACGGGCAAAATTTAAACACGTCGTAATAATGAAAAAAATGAGTTACATATAAATTTGAAGTCACTATTAAACGTGGGGTTACATATAAATTTGGGGCAACATTTAAATGTGGAAGAACCAGTAGTCCTGATCCTATCGATGGAACCTTAAAAAATGAATTTAATTCTATTTGAAACTTATTTAATTTTGATTTATAAATTAACGACATGGTTTATAAAATAGAGACGGCAGGAAGGCCGCGGCGAGGTCACGGATAAGGCAAATTGATAACCGGGGGCGAGGCCGTGGAATTCGAGGCAGATGTGGATCTCGACATTGAAGCCGGCGGATATCGGAGAGGCAAGAAAATGACTGTCGGATCCGACAGCCATCTATGAGCATTTCGAGTAAACGCGGGGGGTCGATATTTAGACGGTGCGGCCGGGGCTCAACATCCCGAGTACTTGCTCCCGTGATCAACACTATAATTTGTCTGATAATCTGTACTATTCTATTCACCGATATATATTTAATTGGACACCACTTTCAAAAGACGAGCAAAACTTAAACACGTCGTAATAATGAAAAAAATGAGTTACATATAAATTTGAAGTCACTATTAAACGTGCGGTTACATTTAAATGTGGGGCAACATTTAAATGTGGAAGAACCTGTAGTCCTGATCCTATCGATGGAACCTTAAAAAATGAATTTAATTCTATTTGAAACTTATTTAATTTTGATTTATAAATTAACGACATGGTTTATAAAATAGAGACGGCAGGAAGGCCGCGGCGAGGTCACGGATAAGGCAAATTGATAACCGGGGGCGAGGCCGTGGAATTCGAGACAGATGTGGATCTCGACATTGAAGCCGGCGGATATCGGAGAGGCAAGAAAATGACTGTCGGATCCGACAGCCTAGTTTAGGCGTTCCAGAATGGCGCCGGGGTTGGAGTTCAGAAGCTGAGGGTCTCAGCCCCCGAGGTCTGAGCGAGGGATGAACGTTGAGCCTTCAGCGATGCTAGGGTGGCAGCGGCGAGCAATGCTAGGGTGGCAGCGGCGAGCAATGCTAGGGTGGCAGCGGCGAGCATTGAGCAAAGAGCAGAGAATATGTTACCAATATTCATAAAATCGGTAGTTTAGTCATTTTTATGTTTTGACAGTAAATTGATTCGATGAAATAACAAGCATACTCATATATACAATCTATTACTAATAGTTTGTTCATATCATTATGGATATCAAGCAAGGTAGATGCTAGCTTTGATAATATAGAAAATATCCGCATAAATAATTAGCTCATAGAAAATATGCATCTATTACACTGTTTATGAGTGAAATTTTTAAACAAGGAGTAAATGGGGCCATCTTACTAACAACTCATTCATCATCGACGTCATGTACGACTATAATACTCCCGGGCCTGTCTACAGTTCCAGTGGCGCCGCCTCCTCCAAAAGCGCCTGGTTTTTTGAACAGGGCAAGGCAGTATTGCCGGAAGGGCAAAGACCACATGGGCTGGCCTCCTCACTCTAATAGGGGAGGAAGGAGAGGGAGGAGACATTGGCGGTGAATCTTGTGGAGGAGAAATGGGCATGAAGCCTGGGGAGCTAGGTTCATACACTAGGGATGTAGGAGTGTAAACTGGAGAGGTAGGCTCATACACTGGGGATGTAGGAGTGTAAACTGGAGAGGTAGGCTCATACACTGGGGATGTGGGCATGTAAACTGGAGAGGTAGGCATGTACTGTGGAGAATGAACCTCTAACGGCTCACCACGAAGACTCACAGGGCTTGCTCCACCGCAGGTACAGAATTGCTGATCATATGAATCCGAGAGATCAGAAACATTGATCACTGGAATGGGGTTGGAGATAGACCTCTCAGATGCATTGGAATACACCTAGAACATAAGAAATCGAAAGAAGGTTATATTTCACTTATAAATATGAGGTAAGCAGAAAATGAAATGGCTGAAGTCATCTACGTAAATCAAAGATATCTTAAATTTAGGGAACAATCAATAAAATACCTCAGTGTCAGCTGAAGTCGATACTTGATCACGGCTCCCCATTATTTTCTTTACCGCACTCCTATTTCAAAGACCAATGTAATGAGTAAAAGGAAGATTAGTATTCTTCAATCAAGGAAGAACAGCCTCGGCCCGCGCCCTCCATAGCCACAGTATACCAATGCAAAGCCAAGCAACTTATAATGAAATGCGAGTCCGGGAGGGGCTTCATCGGCCCTCTCGGGCCTCGGCCCGCAACCTCCATAGCCACATCATAAAAATACAAAGCCAAGCAACTTATATTGACTATGCGAGACGGGAAGGGCTTCATCGGCACTCTCGGGCCTCGGCCCGCAACCTCCATAGCCACAGTATACAAAAACAATGACAAGCAACTTATAATGAAATGCGAGTCCGGGAGGGGCTTCATCGGCCCTCAAGGGCCTCGGCCCGCAACCTCCATAGCCACATCATAAAAATACAAAGCCAAGCAACTTATATTGACTATGCGAGTCCGGGAAGGGCTTCATCGGCACTCTCGGGCCTCGGCCCGCAACCTCCATAGCCACATCATACAAAAACAAAGCCAAGCAACTTATAATGAAATGCGAACCCGGGAGGGGCTTCATCGGCCCCCTCGGGCCTCGGCCCGCAACCTCCATAGCCACAGTATGCAAATACAATGACAAGCAACTTATAATGAAATGCGAGTCCGGGAGGGGCTTCATCGGCCCTCTCGGGCCTCGGCCCGCAACCTTCATAGCCACATCATACAAAAACAATGACAAGCAACTAAAAATGAAATGCGAGTCCGGGAGGGGCTTCATCGGCCCTCTCGGGCCTCGGCCCGCAACCTCCATAGCCACAGTATACAAAAACAATGACAAGCAACTTATAATGATATGCGAATCCGGGAGGGGCTTCATCGGCCCTCTCGGGCCTCGGCCCGCAACCTCCATAGCCACAGTATACAAAAACAATGACAAGCAACTTATAATGATATGCGAATCCGGGAGGGGCTTCATCGGCCCTCTCGGGCCTCGGCCCGCAACCTCCATAGCCACAGTATACAAAAACAATGACAAGCAACTTATAATGAAATGCGAGTCCGGGAGGGGCTTCATCGGCCCACTCGGGCCTCGGCCCGCAACCTCCATAGCCGCATTATACAAATACAAAGACAAAGAAGTAATGAAATGCGAGGCCGAGAGAAATGAAGATAACAAGAAGTCACAGAAAGTGCACAACAAAAATCATAAAGGAATGAGACTCACCGAAATGGTTCGAACAAAAGGTGAGAGAATAAGTGAAAAAACCTGGTATATATAGTAAGAACCAGGGAACAAAGTCGCGGCGGCTAGGTTAGCGGATAAGCAAAAGGGATGTCAGGGCGCAAAACCATGTCTTCGGCCCAGGGTCGTGGAGGGCGAGAGAAAGGCCGGCGGAATCGGAAGAAGCTAGAATCCCATTGTCGGATCCGACAGCCTTCTTTGAGCATTCTATGTACCCGCCGGGGTTGATAATTAAACGGTGCGGGTCGCAGCAAACGGGGTCTCAGCATCCCGGGTATTAGCTGCCGGGATCTTAACTGCCATAATCTCAGCTGGGCGCGTATGATTTGCCGGATCTGAGCTGCAAAAGTGTAAACGGAATTTGTCGTAAACACTTTTAGTAACGAAATAATTCAAGGGCCAAGGCTGCTGCCGAAGGGGGGCCATGGGGAGATGCCTTTGGGATCTTCATAGTTTAATTTGGCGTATGGGAATGTCAGTCTGTTCAAAGGATAAGATGATGGAGAACAGATTTTGGCTCTAATGTCTTAATAATTGGCATTCATATTTACAAACTCAAATTTGTTGTGTTTCGAATACGACTATAAAATGGGAAGAATCACAATGAAATGAATTGGTTATCCTTTTTCCTTTTTTCCGTTTGTTACTATAGTAGAAATGCCTCTCATCTTCAGAAAATATTTAAAGTTCCAAGTGCTCCAGTTTTGGACGCTTTGCTGGTTGATCATCATTGTCAGGTTCTGTTGTCCTCTTTCGTATAGGAACCCAATCGTATCGTTTTTCCCATATTGATCTAGTTTGTCCACATCCAACTCGGTCCAGCCATATCCCTTCGTTATCTGCTTTCCATGCGCAATCTATACAGTCGATAGGCATTGAAACGTGGTTCACTAGAGGAGGTTTCCATATTTTAACATCTCTACGATATGCCATACTGCCCAGGTCTTTAAATTTGCATATCCAAGGCGAACTGAGTAAACGCTCGTCGGTGCGTGGATTTAAGGATATGTAAAAAAATCGTTCGGAAATGTGTGCTCGAAGTCGTCCTGGAATTTTCACAGTATTCATTGGGGCATCCATAACTCCAAATGTAAGCAGTAATTCATCATCGAGATCATTGAAAATAGACACTCTATACTCCTTCAGAAATTCGTGGTGGTCCTCGTCCTCCTTCCATTGCTTAAAAAGCTTGTACTGATGTCTACCGCTAAAAGGATGGAACTGAGAAACATACAGACCATCTCGTTCAATATTCCATCGACACAAATATGTATCAGGGCTGGGACCTTGTTCACAGATTGGACAGTTGTCATCGTTGAAATTTGCATCTTCGTGCCGCATCAGACGAGCATGTGGATGCTCCCAGATGCACATGTAATTAATCTCATATTTTTTGGCACAGTTCCATTCGCGGATTTCGTATTCAAAATCGCAAAACAAATTATCTTCAAAATCGAGAAGTCCGCGGCCAACTTCGACATTTGCATGAGCTTTGATTTGATCATATACTACGTGTTGCATCTTTGGCACACCATGATCATACAGCTTTTCGAAGCAATCTAGCCATACCTTCCTATTTAAATTATTCGTAATTTCAACTGGCGACAATACATTCTGTGGAGTTTCCTCATCGAAAGAATGTACTTGTTCGTAGCGAAATAAAATTAATAGATTCAACAATGATAAAACGCCTCTAAATCTCTGAAGTTCCATAATATAAAATAAAAGCGATGTTTGATTGAACTTTGACTGTAGTTTCGAGCTTAAAAATTACGACAACAGAATTGTAACTTCTTAAATGTTGACAATCAAAGTTCTGCATTTTGCTTTTCCTTCCATATCACTCATAATGCCTTTTCAAGTTTTCAGCAACGGTTATACCTTTTAGATACAAGAGTACCCACTTCAAGTGGTACTTGAAGGGAAGAGGTTTATATTCAAGAGTTGCATGAGAAAGGTGCGACCCATCATAATGGCAGATATGAAGGGACGCTATTAGGTGATAGTTGGGAATATAGGTATTGAAATGCACATATTTTGCCGACAAGACATATATATAAACGAGTCAAGTAAGAAATAAAATACATTCCATAAAGTTCTTTCCCAAGCCTAGCACGACTGGTCAGAGATGCAAGTATGCTCTACTTCTGCCTCAATATCAAGGAACCTTTGAGCTCGTCCGTCGAATAGTTTGGTCCTCGCTATTGGAGATGGTGGTGAGTCCAGTGTGCTCAATACCTCCGCTTGGTTCTCCGCGTAAACAGGAATTCGATGCATCACTGGCGACGGAATTATCTTCCGACTACACTCCATGAGTATGCCGGAATGGGGTTGCACATTCGGATTGCTGCGTATAGATTGCAATTAGAGACTTTCAGTCAACTTGAGCAATAGTGAGATTATGAGAGGATACGAAGGAATTAATTAGACCATACTCACTTACTCAAGCGCGAGTTTCTTCAATCTCTTTCGGGCAATGTATGAGTTTGTGGAGATAGGAGGCTCCGCGTCCGCTGTGGTGGTCTCTTCGGTGGAGGTGTTCTCTGCTGTGGCAGGCTGTACTAATGCTTGATTAGATGGTGCTGGAGGATCCAACTTCATAAGTACCTCGTTGAAGATGTCTTTGTCTGCCTCTAATGCAACGATATGGCGCCCAGTATCTCGGCAGGCTTTGATTGATGCTCCTACAATCCATATCCACTGACCAGTAAGTACCAGCAAGTACTTCTTCTAAGGCAAAGGAATTTGATAACAATTCGGCCCGAAGACCTACCTGTGGCGGCGGTAACGTCCACGACCACGTCCCCTTCATCAGTTGTGGCGCGAATTATGCTCTCCATGAAGAGCTGATCCTTCTCCCTCGGACCGCGCCAGGGTACGCGATTCCTCATGGCCTGGGTTGCCATCGTTGTCCAATTCTGGATGACATCGTCCTCGGCGATGTCGATTCCGTGCCTACAAAACTCTGGCGGTACCGTCCGAAACTCGAACTCCGAATGAGTAGAATGGGTAAGAAGGTGGACCCGAAAACAATTTGTCGTGGATCCGCTCTTCTTCGAAGAGCTGAGCCGCAGGCGATTGTATCCTAACCAGGACTTGTGAATCTTAAATGGGAACCATTTCAACCACTCCTCCATTTCCTTCTCTACTGCTCCGGCGTCAGCGCTGTGAATTACGATTAGAGCGCCGTTGTCATGCAAAATATGTCCAGCGACGCCGAAAACTCCTGCAAGGAAAGTGTCGTCTCGATCGTTCCAATCTGGAATCTCATCTGTTCGCAGTGAGACACCTGGAACGCTCAACTTCTCCGGCACATCCACGATGACGAGATCGGCATATCCCCCACGAACAAGTTTGCCATTCTTGTATCTTGGCCGCTTATTCGTAATGCCCTTGATCCAGTCAAATACTGCATGGAAGCCCTCTGGCATCCCCTTGAACGAAGTGATCATTCCCTCCTCAGCCCATACCGCTACAGATTCGTTCTTGATCAGCTGCTGCGAGCCCTCTATATGCGCAGCTATGGCGACCACTGGCTTCTCGGCGTGCTCGATGCTAGGAGAGAGGCCAACCCTCTCGGGTGCTGTGGTCTCATCCTTCTGATTCCCTGGCTTCTTCGCCGTCCTCTTCCTCTGCGATGGCTCCTTGTTCTGCGGTGTCTCCTTACTGGTCTCCCTCGACGTCGTCTTCGGATTTCCCCCTCTTTTTCGTTTGCGCGCGCTTGCATCTGCAGCCCCCGTCTCCGCGGACACAGCATGCGCATCCGAGTTGGGTAGACTGTCTAAATTTGGGGGGAGGATGTCGTCGACGAACTCACTCACCTCCTCTTCGCCATCCTTCTTCTTCGTGTGCTGTTCCTTGATTGCCTTTTCTTCCTCAGTGACCATAGTCTTTGGGCACTCTAGGTACCAGCATCCCTCATTGAGGTGCTGCAAGTTGTATACCTTTCTTTGGTTCACTGTAAACATATACTCCGAGTTGTTGGTCTCCTTCCAGCTCTCCCAGGCTGCTGGGTACGCGTCTACCACTCCAGCTGGGATGAGCTCCCGCTTAAAGTACCTATAGACCAGCCTCTTCATAGCCATGTCAGTTCCAGCTTGCGACGCGAAGGGAAGAGATCTTGTGTAAGCATTGGCACCTGTAAAGAATGCCCCGTACGCCTTCTCCCAAAGGAGCACTCGCCACTTCTCCATGTAAGTCTCCATGGAGACTCGTTTGGGCCTTATCTTGGGGCCGGATTCAGACGCCTCTTCTTCCTTTTCAATTGTTTCAAGCCAAGTTGAGCACTCAGCTTCCGCGGCCTCCTCAATCTGTAGATTCCATAAGCCCGAAGAAAGAGATTTAGACAGAGATATTAGTAGAATCTCCCATATAAAACGAAGAGATGAAGGTGGACATTTACGAAGCTAAGCAGGAGATTCTTACATTAGCCCAGAAGGCAGCTCTTGAAAGCCAGGGGCCGAGCACATTCTCCGAGCACGGACTCGCGGGGAACTTTACCGTCTTTCGAGAACTCTCTGACCCGTTCCACATTCGCAGCCATTTTGCCTTCGCTTTGAGTAGTGCTTCAGTAGTGGCAACCATAAGCAATTTGTCCAAACTCATCTCCACCTTCGTCGGATGTTTGTCGTAGTGGTTTTTAATCTACAAAACAAGTCACCAAATTTCAAAGTTACACGGCATACGTCAAGAAAAATCCGACATCCCCTCAACATTTGAAAACCGAAAAAACCGCTGTCGGATCCTACAGAGCATTTTGAAGATCAAACTTTTTGAAGACCCCTCGCAAAAATCTCAAGGGTTTGGCACCGATTATTAAAGTTACAGAACATGCATCCGGGGAAAAACGACATCCCCTCAACATTTGAAAACCGAAAAAACCGCTGTCGGATCCTACAGAGCATTTTGAAGATCAAACTTTTTGAAGACCCCTCGCAAAAATCTCAAGGGTTTGGCACCGATTATTAAAGTTACAGAACATGCATCCGGGGAAAAACGACATCCCCTCAACATTTGAAAACCGAAAAAACCGCTGTCGGATCCTACAGAGCATTTTGAAGATCAAACTTTTTGAAGACCCCTCGCAAAAATCTCAAGGGTTTGGCACCGATTATTAAAGTTACAGAACATGCATCCGGGGAAAAACGACATCCCCTCAACATTTGAAAACCGAAAAAACCGCTGTCGGATCCTACAGAGCATTTTGAAGATCAAACTTTTTGAAGACCCCTCGCAAAAATCTCAAGGGTTTGGCACCGATTATTAAAGTTACAGAACATGCATCCGGAGAAAAACGACATCCCCTCAACATTTGAAAACCGAAAAAACCGCTGTCGGATCCTACAGCGCATTTTGAAGATCAAACTTTTTGAAGACCCCTGCACTTTTAGTTCTCCGAAAACCATTGTCGGATCCTATAAAACGATTCGTGGTAGTTCAAATATCACAGGACTTGCACTATTCTCACGAATTCTAGCATGTAGAGTTAGTTTTTAACGCCGGTATCATGAATTTAAGCTCATTTGTCCAATAATTGGGTGATATTGGACATATAACCATACAATTTAACACGGTACCGCGAAATTCCTTGAACCAAATTGCGACTGTCGGATCCGACAATGCATTTCTGACCTCTCGGATTTCCGAGACCCTTGCCCAAATTTAAAAAATATATTTATCCGAACATCAGAGAATTTCGAGAATGAAATCTCCTGGACCAACAGTACCGCAAAATTACTTGAACCAAATTACGACTGTCGGATCCGACAATGCATTTCTGACCTCTCGGATTTCCGAGACCCTTGCCCAAATTTAAAAAACACATCTATCCGAACATCAGAGAATTTCGAGAATGAAATCTCGTGGACCAACAGTACCGCAAAATTACTTGAACCAAATTACGACTGTCGGATCCGACAATGCATTTCTGACCTCTCGGATTTCCGAGACCCTTGCCCAGATTTAAAAATATATCTATCCGAACATCAGAGAATTTCGAGAATGAAATCTCCTGGACCAACAGTACCGCAAAATTACTTGAACCAAATTACGACTGTCGGATCCGACAATGCATTTCTGACCTCTCGGATTTCCGAGACCCTTGCCCAAATTTATAAAATATATCTATCCGAACATCAGAGAATTTCGAGAATGAAATCTCCTGGACCAACAGTACCGCAAAATTACTTGAACCAAATTACGACTGTCGGATCCGACAATGCATTTCTGACCTCTCGGATTTCCGAGACCCTTGCCCAGATTTAAAAATATATCTATCCGAACATCAAAGAATTTCGAGAATGAAATCTCGTGGACCAACAGTACCGCAAAATTACCTGAACCAAATTACGACTGTCGGATCCGACAATGCATTTCTGACCTCTCGGATTTCCGAGACCCTTGCCCAAATTTATAAAATATATCTATCCGAACATCAGAGAATTTCGAGAATGAAATCTCGTGGACCAACAGTACCGCAAAATTACTTGAACCAAATTACGACTGTCGGATCCGACAATGCATTTCTGACCTCTCGGATTTCCGAGACCCTTGCCCAAATTTATAAAATATATCTATCCGAACATCAGAGAATTTCGAGAATGAAATCTCCTGGACCAACAGTACCGCAAAATTACTTGAACCAAATTACGACTGTCGGATCCGACAATGCATTTCTGACCTCTCGGATTTCCGAGACCCTTGCCCAGATTTAAAAATATATCTATCCGAACATCAAATAATTTCGAGAATGAAATCTCGTGGACCAACAGTACCGCAAAATTACCTGAACCAAATTACGACTGTCGGATCCGACAATGCATTTCTGACCTCTCGGATTTCCGAGACCCTTGCCCAAATTTATAAAATATATCTATCCGAACATCAGAGAATTTCGAGAATGAAATCTCGTGGACCAACAGTACCGCAAAATTACTTGAACCAAATTACGACTGTCGGATCCGACAATGCATTTCTGACCTCTCGGATTTCCGAGACCCTTGCCCAAATTCGGGGACATACCTCAGCATGAAACGCCTTTCCGTGCGCCGGGTTTGCCACCGACTGCTCCTTCTGGAACTTGCTTTGCAACTTATCCTTCGCTTCTTTGACTGCTTTCTCCACAGCATTCTTCATCTCAGCCCCGGTGTCTTCGTCTGGGTGCTCTGTAATCCAGAGCTGCACTGCCTCCTCAGCGACTCGGGCCAGTGTCCCCTGGGTAAATTGACATGTCAATATTTGTTTCTGTACCTCAATGAACCAATCATCATCTTCGGAATTCAGAAATTCTGAGTTACTTACCGCGTGAAGAAAGGACACAAAGACTTCGTGCGGCATGGTATGCCACGACCTCTTGGGAGCCGCCTTCGTTCGGGCCATGAGATCTGGGGGCAAAATACCACTCTTTTCCAAATCCTCAGCGGACATGCCTCCATAGGTTTGAATCTTGTGCAGTGTGTGAGGCAGTCTCTCTTTGATGAAAGCTTCCTCGTTGGCCCTGCATAGGCAGAGATGTTAGTTCCATAAGGACAATTAAGGAAGTTAAAACCCTGGACTGCATAAAAATGGAACAAGCTGAAAATTGGAAGTCTTACTTGTTGATCGCGTGCATAGCTGTAACCAGCGCTTCGCGACTGTCCTTCACCTCCAACAGTATGCAATCCGGTCTTCCATTTGCATATGCCCAGTCGTAGTCATCTGGGTACTCCATATCGATAAACCCGCGCCACGCCCTTGTCCGATGATTACCATCAAAGACGTAGAACATCTTCCCACTAAGATCACGAGTTTCCTCGTGTTTTGATAGCTCCGCCTCGAACATGCTGTTCAAGATATGCCACACTGAACACCAGGAAGACTTCATCTCTTCCGTCACAAGTGTCTCCTCGCCCATATGCGACGTTGCCGCAACGTAGAATGCCCCTGAGCCGGGCCTTATCCCATTGGAGAACTCGGTCTGCAATTTCTGAACGTCACTGAGCATCGCGGGTCGAACGAAATCACATGGCAGCAATCGACATAGAGGAATCTTTATCAATGACAACTTGTCTGGTTTACGCCTCATTCTTAAAAGTGCCGAATAGGGATCCAGCTGCATTTCCGATCGAATCTGCCTTCGTGCTTCGTTAACCCCAACTCGCCCCGCAGGTTGCAACTGGACCGCAGCTGCACCCTCCCCCGTTCCAACTTCGGCCGACATGCTCATCAGAGCTTCAGCACCCTCGCCTGTTGCAGCCTCGGCCTCACATTCGCCTGATGCAACAACCGCGTCGGCATCGATCTTGTCGTCGGGTCCTCTGGGCTCTTCCTCCCCGGTCGGAATCAAACCCTCACGTGGGTTATCCGATTCCGCGTGATCGTCCCCATCCACAAAGTCCTCCATGAAGACGTCGGAGCCAACTTGACCACCAACCGCGACAATCGGCGGTTGTGAGCTGTCCATATACTCGTCCCGAATCGATCCCTTCTGTATGTCTTCCAACACGGCGTTGACTGTGGCCGCGTTCTCGACAACCACATCAGCAAGGTTCTTGATCGTTCCCTGCACAGAGATGCGGGTGCATCATAAGACGCCGATAAATAACATGCAAAGAACCCTAAAAACATCCTCTCCCGAAACAACATGCCAAAAACCCTAAATGATGTTCAACCCTAACTCATCTATTTCTCCCTATATCCGCGATGCTACCATTTCGGTTACCTCCATTACTTGTGCACGCGACTTGAAGCCTTCTCCAAAAGCTGCTCAACGGAGCTTTGACACCTTGAAACCAACAAAAACAATGCAGCAGTCGATCACCAATACCCTCTAACAAGCGTTGCACACTCTGTCCTCCGTGAGCACTGTCCTAATCTTCCATAACCTCACATGCTATAAAGCTAACAACAATTTAAATCTATGTCTTGACAGAACCCACGAGCAATACAAACATGTTTCTCTTATCACACTCGAAGGCTCTCCTCCCTCTTCCTTCTCAGCCAAACCGCGTGTCTGTGGATAGCTCACGAGCGCCCCCTCGTCCTTTATGCTCCGAAACAGCCAGCCAGCAATAGCTTCATAAGCACACCTCAGCGATCCGGCGGCTCCCATCCCCAAACCTAGCCGCGGCTCTATTGTCCTTGCCACCAACCCTCACTGATGGCTTCAACCAAAACCGCGTACTAAAACGCACCAAACAATGATGACTTTAATCGAACCCAAAATTGTTTAAAACCTTAAACATCACATCACCAGAAGCCGCGTTTCGCGCTTACCATTACATGATCGTGGGTACTTTCGAAGGGTCTCAATCACATCACTGTAGGCCGCCGCTATCGAGTACCACTAAGCTATCATGAAAAGAAGCTGTCCATACAATCATGTAAATAGAGTACCTCCAATCCTCAATCTCAACTATGCCAAGAACCACTTCAAAAGAACGTACCAAGAAGTCATGCAGGGAAGCTTACATCTGAATGAGGTCTCTCATTCACCAAATCATCGCCGAGGTCATGCACCACCCCGGTCGAATCGTCAATCGCCACATGTCCTTCCGAGCGATGGCTGCTGCTTACTTCGGTGCCAGACTCCCGTGTGTTCGAGCTCGGACATCCCCCTACATCACAACGAGGGTCCCCAAGAATTGCCGTAACGGATCGGGTTCCCTTACTGACCTTACTATTACTTTGCTTACTATTGCTGCGCTTCCTATCTGTCAAAATCAACCCCTTCTTCTTCGTCGTCCTCTTCCCTTTCGCAGGTGTAGCCTGCTTGGGTGAGCTCAACTCCCCCATGCACCGTGACTTAGGCATTGTTGACGGTGAGACCTGTCAACCCTGTCGACGGCTCCGCTCATTCTGGTCCGAGCCCGAAGGTATGGAACGAGAGAAGTGAGGACATTACTCCACTCGGATAGATGAATGAGACGAGTGAATGCCAATTACTGGATGTGGTAAAATTGCACTATGTGCAAACATCACGACCTGCATTTATGACATACTCTTTGACGGCTCCTAGTAAAAAGCGCTGCATAATTAAATATCACAAATCCCTCTAATTTTAAAATAGTCCTCCTTCTTAAGTCCCTAACCGATTTTGTTCAACCGTAATTTGGTAATGATGCGGTCGGAATCCCGCTGATTGTAGTTCCTTCAACACCACGCTCTAAGCGCAGTCTGTATATGGGACTCACCAGTCGTCGCGTCTCCATAGTTTAATCCTGATTTCTCGCGACCATGGCGCAAATTCGAGCTGAGGGGCACGAAGTTCCTCTCCATGTACCTTGTAATGCCGAGGGAGTCGGATCCGTTAGCGCTGGTCTTCTAAGCGTCAGATACAACCTTGTGCTGGAGAGCATCCATCTAGAGGAGGAGGTTGTCGATGACGGCGGGAATTTGGTTCACACGGTTTATCAGATGCCCAGTAGGACTACTGAAGGAAGAGAGTGGCTTCTGGAGGCCAGAAAGTATGTTGCTAGGGGACTAACTCCAGACCGATGGGCAGCATCGACTGAGATACTTACACCCGGGCGCTCAATGACTTCAACTGTGGATGCAGGTCCTGGTACTGAGGCCGCGAAGTTAGATCGAGTGGTAGAAGAGATCCATGTGCTCAGGGAATCGGACGATTTGTTTAGAACTCCGCAAGAGCACCCCATACCGACGCAGAAGTCATCCTTAGGCAGCCCGAGTGTCGTCTCTTGTCTCAAACGCCTAGCTTCACGATCCGGCGCCAAGAATGCGTTGTCCAGGCTGAACTTCAGTACGCTGAGGACAGAGCGGGTACCCTTCCTTCCGGGCAAATTCAATGGCGATGTGCTTTTTGAGCTTCCTCCCGCGCCCCCCGCGACTCCATCAACGGCAAAATCAATGGCAGGAATGGACAAGAAGTACGACGGACATCCGTGGTGTAAGACGATGACGTCCAATATTTCCAACGACTCTGGGCTTACGTTTCGATACTCCGTTTGTGCAGGGCATCTGAGATGCTGCAATGACAATTGCGACTTTCGCAAACGAGGGGAGAACCGTCTGAGCGAGGTCAACGAGGCTGAGTGGGATGGAGTGTCGCTGACCCCCTTCCAGGTAAGTTGTGATCCCCCTGCGAAGTCTACGCTCGTGTGTAAGATATGCAAGACTCCTCCGCAATGCCTCGCCCAATGCCCTGCTAGAATATACTACGTCCTAGGGAAGGCTGACATGACCCGTGCGTGCATCCATATCGGCACGCACGACCATCCCGTAGGATACGCTGACTGCAGGTTAAGCAAACAGAAGATCCTCAACCTCGTCGAGTCGCATGTCGGTCTGAATCCAGAGGGCAAAACCTCTTCTATTGCATTGGAAGCTAGCAAGGACTTCTTGAGTGACCTCCTCCTTGCCCAACCCGGCGAAGTGCGTAAATATCTTTCGGATGAGGAGCTCGATCAGGCGTTTAGGCTCTAATATCCTCTTAGCAGGCCAGGTCTGAAGAACGACGTCACGACCTTCAGATCCGTCGGCAACAAGGGAGTAATGGACGGGATAGCCGCGCTGCGAGGTTGCAGCAAATGGGAGTTTATACACGAGAACAAATTTCCGGGACAGGGGGCGGAGGGCGAGAAGGTCTTCGTCTTTAAGATGTCGGAGAGGGGCCCCGGGTCAGGGGTGGATCTCGTGAAGCGGATGCAGCCTGGCGGAGACTTGGAAGATGCGTGGATCATGTTTGATCACGTCAGGCGAACGAAGGATTGGTCAACAATGGCATGTCATGTGTATGACTCCCAATACTGCCGTGTTATGACAGTTGCCGTATGCGATATGCAGTCGGAGGACGCTCGGGCGCAGAGTTTGCTCTGGCGGGGTCTGAACGGGGTAATGGCAAAGCACAAGGTGAATAATGTCAATTTTAAAGGCTTCATGGCGGACAGCGCACAGGCCAATTGGAACGCTGTTCGAGTAATATATGGAAACGGAAACGCGGACGATCCAATGCCCGACCGTGAGCGTACCTGCCAATTCCACTGGGCAAGTTCATTGAAGAAGTATACGGAGGCTCACATTCGAGGTCACGATCTCCAAAGGCAACATTACGCTTTGTGCAGGCAGTATCGAGATGCAAAGACATGGGAGGATGCCGACATTCGTTACCATGCCATCCGTTCTTGGTGGATTTCATCCGCGGCCTCGACACCTGCTGGACTCGAACATCTCGAGCAGTGGCTCGTCTTTTGGCACTATCGGTACCGGCAGTGGGGCGGTTACATGCAATTAGTGAGTCCTCTTCCGCTAAACTTGTCATTCTATTCGATTCCCTTGCTGCCACTGAACGTAGAGCTTGCTAAATTCATGGAATTCTCTTTGAATGCAGAACCTCACAGACGAGGAGAAGGACGAGATGCCGTCGTGCAACCTCTCAGAGACTGTCCATAATATCTGGCTTCAGATGTCAGGCAACCGTGGGATAAGCCTGTACACGGCCACAGTCGACGACTATGTCCGGGGCTTCATGCAGTGCACGAACTATAGCGCCTACCTCAGAGGAGAAAACCCAGGTAAAGGACCGAGCAAAGCCGAGCTCCGTTTACGCCGGGCTCAGAAGTCGGGCATTCCCAAACGTATTGCTGATGCCACGGAACACTTCGACGTCGCTCCACAGATGCTCTCCCGTCAGCCCCACAGAGAAGGCGAAGAGGTCTTTGGCTCAACGAAGCGGAAGCTGGATCAACCAATTGGATCCGAATACGATTCTCACAGACCCGACAAGGTAAACTTCTCACAACCACGGGTGGCCACTAGGAAGACGCGTGCTCGGGTCGAAGCTGGACCGGTACCTGTGGACGCAGCCTCTTCGCCCGTCCGAAGCCCCGACGAGAATACGACTCGTCCACACGTAACTGCAGTAGAGGAGACGGACGTGGACGACAGTAAGTGGCATCTTGTCAGGCTGCCGAAGGGCTGTGCAAAGGCATGTTTCGCACAGCAGGCAAAGACAAAGAAGAAGTGCAAGGCCAGGCTCGTACGCGGAGGGAAGACCACAGTTGTGCCATGCTACTGGGGCACCTTTACAGAAGTCAGGAAGGATCGTCAGAAATGGATGCAGTTCTGCTTCTGTAACGACGACATTCAGAGATGCGTCATGGGCACGAAACGGAATTGGGTCTCAAGCATGGCGCCCCCTCCGCTTATCTGGCCCGTGAAGCGTGGAACTCGCCTGACAAAACGAGAGATTTTGGACCTAGAGGCTGCAGGTTTTAGACTACCTCAACGTCAGGAGCTACCCTCTCAACGAGTTTTCCATGACGGCGACGGCAGCATTCCACAGCGGCCACGGTTTGAACTCTCGCACTTGGTTGTACCCGATGCTCCTGGAGTTTATCCTATTGTGCGTGGAGGTTTCAAGATTCGTCGCTGCAACCGGGTACCTAGAACCGAGCACGAGATCAATTGGGCGTCGTCGCTTCTACTCACGGTTCATATCCAATCCGTGACAATGATACCAACACCTGGGTTTGGTTGCATAATCAGCCTTGTCTCCGAGACTGTTTCCGAGTCAAACTTGTACAAGATCACAGTTGGCCCCGAGCCCGGATGCACCTGCCCCAACTTCAAGGAGATGTCCGTGAAGTCCCTTGGGAAACGTCCTCCCTGGGTCCCTTGCAAGCATCTTTACTACATCTACAACGCGATATGCAACCTTGAAATGCATCGGGACTCTTACATCCATGCTCCAACTCTCAGCTTTAACGAAGTGAAGACGATCCTCGAGAGCGGCCTTCTTGAGCTAGTAACATTCTAAGGATCGTTGTTGCCACTTCAACCTCCTAGCCCAACTCCCGTGGATGCGAATCATGAACCGGCTTCGCTCCAACTTTAGGGTCGACTACCTTGACGACTTCGTTATACTATCTACGTTCTAGAATAAGGGAGAAGGCACTACTCATTTTCCGCAAATCTCAGATGCGCGACCGTTGATGCATGCATCCATGTATGACATTCATTACAGCTTCTTAAATACATCTATATTCCGTGTGAAATATGCCTTCTCACTCATATTGCACTTACGCAAATGTCTCGGTTTACATGGCTGCCGGGACAGTCAGACAATCATCACTCATCTAGCAAAATATCATTCATCTAGGTACGTCCCACTCTGAATGGGCTGTCTCAATCATGGAACCGGCAGCCGCGATAGATAACCCCACTGTACATTAATAATGGGCCGGGTGTGAGCCAGCCGGGGTGCCACTCCAACCCGGCTGTCGGGTTTCATTGCCACTCCGGCTCTTAGGGCTAGGCCGCAGTACCCCGCTTTCGACCTCCTCCCGAAAGTGATTGTCGGATCCGACAGTGGGTTTTGGCCACTCAGCAATGTCGCGGGTGGCGCCAGGCGACCCTCGTCGGATAGTTTTCTGACGGACCCCTCCTTTGGTTATTGCCACTCATGAGAGATGAGGTATTTCTCGTCCACCAATATTCATCTTCCAGTGGTTAAAAAATATAATTGTTGAGTGCACAGAGCCGTTTAGATGATGGTACGATGCAGGTGGCCGGTTACTCCGCATTTATTATCGAATATAACCGTAGCCACGGCATTGATCTCATGTTCACCCTAAACAAATTCTCAGTCATCTAGCATCTTCCCACTTTCAATGGGTTCTCTAATTCATCGAATTGGCACCCATGTTACTTCAAGCATGCACCACAGTAAGAGGGGGCAGTAAGAGCAAGCCCGGGGGGCTACTTTTACCAGGCCCCCGAGTTTCTAATGGACTCCAGCTCCGACCGTCAAGCCGCAGTACCCCGATGTCGACCTCCTTCCGAAAGCGATTGTCGGATCCGACAGTGGGTTTTTGCCCGTAACAAATGTCGTGGGTGGCCTCGGTCGGCCCTCGTTGCATAGGTATTTGATGGACAGCGAGTTGGGATTTTGCCACTGACGACAGTAGTAAATAGTAATGATTGTTGAGAAGAGTGGGCGGTCTTGATGACTTAACTCTGCAGGTATCCGATAACACTGTAATAACCGCAGCCAAAGCATTGATCTGATGCCTCAAACCTAGGTGCAGGTCTTTAGCCGTAAACAGGAATCTAGGACTTTAACGCCTAGAAGTTGTTTTATTGGTAATCCCATGGTAATCGACAGTGAAGCAATCTGTTGGAGGTTACTGACATGTGCGCCATCATAATGACCTCGGTTTCATAAATTTCAGTTTACTCACCTTAATACAGCCTTAACACTGCCGTATTCCTCGGACGATGATTCACCGCACCTTTTCACCCTAAACCATTACAGCAGTATCGTAATTGCCGGCGGCTCACTCATACTGCCTGTGGGCTGATCTCTATATATGAGGTTATTGCAGAACGCTGGGTCATTTCCACCTGATGCCAATAGACCTCGCAATGAATCCGATTTGCTTTAGCCTAGGCCTTAGATCGCGAATTATGTTAGACACCAGCTCCATGATGGATCCGCAAATCGGGGATATAGTGTTTCGCAAGCCCTCCGCACAGGCCAAGATTGAGTTTTCACTCTATCAGTCCGCTGAGGATTGGTCTCAGAATTTTAAGACGTGGCTTTTGAAGGTGTTTACCTGCAGTGTGCTCTATGATGATCAATTCTTTCATTCCACTGACGCTCCAAAGGAGATGAGGTGCATCATGCTTTTCGTCTGGGTACCTGGCCAAGGATTTCAGGAAGCACCTTCTGGAGGAATCATGACACCTCATATTCCTCCGAGTGAGTCCACAACCTTCCATCGACTGAGTCAGGTGGGGTTCTTCCCGGACGGCAACAGCGTCACGTTGTGTTTTGCGCAGCCCTCCCCACCCGACCCAGTCACGTTTCTCAGAGTCGATTTCTGGAGGGACACGTACCGCCAGGAAGCGTATTCGGGGCTGCAGGTTCTTAATGTTGTTGACAACCCTTCGATGCAGTGCCCTACTCTGCGCATGATTTCTCTATGGAAACGAAATGGCGAAAGATGGATTTGTGATAGTTCTGTGATAGGTCCAAGTCTGCAGTCTGTATCGGAGGTGGCGAAGGAAGTTCCCGTTTGACATCTATTGTTGCAACATTCCAGTATTGTCCTCCGTAGTACATGGCCCGCTAGGTTGCTGAGGGACAGCCGTATGCAGGGAGACATCAAATTTTCACCTACGTATATGAGTATATGAGAAGGAAGTAGACAGCGTGAACTGATCGCAGATTCGCAAGAGGCCTTTGCGAGAATCATTGTATTGTTCTCATTTTGATCCTTTAATACATACATAATCACTTTGAAATCAGCACCACTCCTTACATATGAGGTTTGCAAATTGCACTGTATGTATTATAACGCTTCTATCAATCAACCGAAACCTTCTTCATCAATCCCCATGACCATTCCGCACTTTAGGCGGGCGTGCATGATGAATTCCTCGTCCCCGATGCGAACCGACACCCATGCGGGCAGTACTCAAACTATTATCTGGCTAGGTATCATCTGGACCGGATATTGTGGTAACCCGGCTGTCGGAATTCCATGCCACTGCAGCTCTGTTCCCATGTCCGTAGTACCCCTGATGGACAGATCCCAGAATGTTGCTGTCGGATCCTACAATGGGTTTAGGCCACTCATCCATGTCGTGGTTACCCCCCGACCACCTCCTCCAGTTTCCTTCCGAAAGTTCCAACGGTGGCTTATGATATGAGGGGATATAATGGAGGGCCTTTTCGTTAACGCCTGAATCATCCCTTTATTGCTCGTCGACACAGTTGTTACAAATCATCGCACTCTAGCCATTTGGGAATCTAACAAGACAATGCCAAGATGTCATCACTCCTTGCAACCTATTCTTGTGATAACTTGAAGCTTTCCAAGTCTAATACCAGGCCTCACCGCAGCAGTCATTTACATACGCTACCCTATGCGCTACTGCTCAACTTAGCCGTTCTCTGTGTACTCTTCCAAGAAATCTAGCCTCTCCCAGCCCTCGTGGTCTTGAAGGTTGATTCCAATCTCAGTCTCCGTCGACGGAGGCACACTGGGTCGCACATAAGGCTTTCGCAGCAGTGACACGTACATCTTTCCGTCCCCAACCGCACCTCCGTATGGATTCGACACATTCCAAGCTTTCTTTGGTTGGCTTGGAGTGAAGCTCTTCGGTTTCCACGACGGACTTGAAATCTTTGGAAGTACTCCAGAAGTGCGAAGCTCGCAGTATGATCCAACTCTTGGAGGAACCACGGAATCATCATGCATGTTTTCAGCTCTATCCACAGTAGGACCTACACATGTACTCACCACCGAATAGTCACCCAAGTTTGAGAGGATGTCGATGACCTCACATTCCTCCACGTTGGGAACCCAAACATCAGTTTCCTTCTCTACCCTCTCCATCAAGTGCCACTTCTAGTTCAATTTTGGCAAGTGTCGGATTGGATATTAAGATCCACGGACATGTTCAAGAGGGGTACCCTCCTAATTTTGGCACGTGTCGGATCGGATATTCAAATCCACGGATTCGTTCAGGTGGGGTACCCTGCTAATTTTCTCGCTCCCCGGTGCCGCGGAAATAGGTCCCATTTCATGAAATTTTGGTGGCCGGCGGTGAAATTTTCTGCTCACCGCTCACCTGCTCACCGCTCACCGCTGCCACACCAGAATTCCCGGCATGAGGATGGGGAGGGCCCAATGGCTGCAGACACTGCCGACGATCGACTCCAGGATGACGACGTTCCGGAATATCAAGAGGCAATTCCTGGCGCGATGGCGGATGCTCCACCGATTCTGCAGGACAGCGCAACAACTCCATTGTTTGCGAACGCGAGGCTGTCGTGTTTGTCCGCGACATTACTACTTCTCAATTGTTTGAGAACGCATGGGGCAAGTAACGCCCTCATCTCAGAACTATTTCGGATTCTCTCACAAAGCATTCTCCCGGCAGTGAATTCACTTCCCCCTACGGAATACGCTGCTTCACAATTGTTACGCATGTTAGGACTCTCATATGACATTATTCACGCATGTCCAAAAGGATGCATGCTGTTCAGGGGGGACGGGCCCATTACTCTGGATCATTGCACACATTGTAATTCCCCTAGGTTCAAACATGTGGGAAGATCTCTCGTACCGACCAAGGTCTTACGATATTTTCCGTTAATTCCACGTCTACAGAAGATGTATAGCACCCCTGAGCTGGCGGGATTCATGACATGGCACGCGTCCAACAAGAGTACGGATGGGCTCGTGCGCCACGTCGCTGACTCTGCCCAATGGAGGTTCGTAGACTCTGAGCTTGGAGACTTCGCAGCTGAACATAGAAACGTTCGTCTTGGGATGGCCACGGACGGCGTGAATCCATTTTCCATCAAGAGGAGTACGTGGAGTACATGGCCCGTTATCATGTTGAATTACAATGTCCGACCATGGTTCACGATGAAGAAGCATTTCTTAATGCTGACGCTTTTGATCCCGGGGAAGGAGGCAGTCACTGGAGGAACCTTTGATGTGTATCTGCAGCCCCTGCTAGAGGAGTTACACTTGCTATGGTCGGAAGGTGTTGTAACACAGGATGCAGCAAGATACGGAGGTGAAGCTTTATTCAGAATGCGAGCCATCCTCCTGTGGACAATCCACGACTTCCCCGCGTACGGGATAGTCGCAGGTTGTGTCACAAAAGGCTATAGAGCATGCCCGTGCTGTGGACCCGACACCGAATCACGTAGATCCGCGGCCCTGTCCAAAAATGTGTACTCAGGGTTCCAGTACCGTCGCTACCTACCCCCTAACCACCCATGGCGCTTTCTTTTGTCATTCAACGGGGAGGTTGAGACACGACCCGAACCTGCTCTTGTGTCTGGAGAAGATACCATTCGCTGGGGGAAAATCAGGGAGGCCTGGATTGCAGACGGAGCAGCCCCTGCTGCAGCTGACCCTGCTAGAACGTATGGAATTAAACGAGTGTCATCATTGTACCAATTGCCGTACTGGCGGGTATGTGTCTGAACTTATTTAAATTTACCCTCTCAGTGTTTCATTCTGTAATTTAGTTTCACTGGAATATGATTAAATGTGAAGGTGCAATGGCTACAAGGTAATGTCTGTGGACAGCATGGCTGAAATGAGTGATTTGGTATATGTGAAACATAGTCTTCACAGTAGACATAATTATGATTCTAATGGTTATGTGAGAGTGTTTCAGATGCTACCCATACGCCATACCCTCGACGTCATGCATGTCGAGCGCAATGTTTCAAGTAGTATCTTGAAGCACGTGATGGGGGAGAAGGATACACCTGCTGGGAGACGGGACTTAGAGGAGGCACGAGTTTTCCCAGACCTCTGGCTACAAAGAGAAGGGGAGGTAGGAGACTACATCATGCCTCGGGCACCTTGGGTTTTCTCAGCACAAGAGAAGAATGATTTCATCGCACAGGTATCTCAGACTCGCGTGCCTACGGGGTACAGCTCCACCTTGACGAAGCACGTTGGTGAATCGAAATTGGCAGGTTTGAAATCGCACGATCACCATTGCCTGTTGGAGCAGATTTTGCCAGTGGCCATTCGCCATAGTCTTCACCGCGGATCACGCTTGGCCATCATCCGGATGGGTGATCTGTTCCACCGTATATGTGCGAAGGTCATCAATCCGGAGGAGATGCAGGACCTGAAGACATTTGCAGCAGAGAGGCTGTGTTTGTTTGAGTTACATTTTCCACCTGGTTTCTTCGACGTCATGACGCACCTGGTCATACATCTTGTAAACGAACTCTCGATATGTGGGCCGGTACATGCTCGTTGGTGTTATGGAATCGAGCGATATCTGGGAGTTCTCACATCATACGTCAGGGACCGGTCTAAGCCGGAAGCCGGAATGGCGTCGGGTTATGTCGTTGACGAAGCCCTAGGCTTCTGTACGGAGTATTTCTCATTGTATTCCCATACGAGACGGCGCATATGGGACCCAGAGCAGGAACTCAGAGATTCAGGCGAAGTCCTCATTGGTCGCGGCACTCGATATACGTTATCAGAACTCGAGGTCTCGCAAATCCATGATTACGTTTTGCGCCATTAAGTTCACTCTGCAGAGCTCGTGGAGTAAGCACTTGAACTCCCGAAGTGCATATTAGTATGCTGCAATGAAGAAGATGTTCTGGATCGTATGTCTTCTCATTATATGGTGTCATGTTTGTGTGTAGGGAATACAATGCTCAGAAATCAGCACGACAGGCTGCCCGTGAGAGGTATCGTACTGATCAGCGAAGGCAAAACCGGCATGACTCTACGACCCCACAGAGATTCCACTTTCCTCCAAACCTCCAAGGACCCTTCCCTTCGATTTCTACGTGGATAGAGAGCCATGTCAATTCTCTGAGAGAGGCTGAATTTCCGATACCAATGGAGGTGGTTGCCCTCTCACAACCCCCTGACTCTTTAGCAATGAGCTATGCCTCCATGTGGGCGTATGGAGCGCACTTCCGCACGGAGAGGTCTTCTCACCCCGCTTATGTCACATACGACTCCGGGATCGCCCATATCACAGAAGAAGGTCTTGAAGACGCCATCGACGTGGGAGTTCTGAAGTCAATCCTCCATGTTAACTTTGGGACAATGAGCGCGGTTCTCATGAAGGGAGAGTGGTACGACAAGAAAGACCAAGGACGGACGGTAATCAGAAAGGACAGGTATGGGTTCTGGACAGTTAAGCAATCTGCGAAGGAGGATCCTGACTTTGAGAATCCCTTTGCATATCCGGAGCACATCACGCAGGTTTTTTTCATGACTGACTTGCGTGATCCAGACACTCTTGTGGTCATAAAGAATGATGTTCGAACTGTACGAGTGGTGGGGGAGAGAGAGTTGCCATATTTTGGCTCTTCTGGCTCTGAAGAGGGAACGTTTGTTACACCGACTCTTCCAAACCTCAGTGGCCACACACAGGCTGCGGAAACCGGGGCACAGTATGATGTTGTTCGGGAAGGCACTGTCCAGGCTTTGGACGCATCGATTAGGGTCCATGTCGATCACGATTTAGAGGGTGACCAAATCTCAGAGGATGATTTGGAACAGGATCAGGAAATTCACCCCTCTTTCCCATAGATGTAGGTTTCATTGGCGACTTTGAAGATACATGGTATGAAAGTAAGTGCCCTCAAAGGTATATACTTCTCGTACATGGCAATTGTACTCGGACGGGTTTCAGTACGGTGGAACATGACGTTCTCACTTTGTGTAATGAGAACAGGTTTTGGCCTAATATATGGAGTATATTCAGTTTTAAATTCGTGTACTGGATATTGTTTTCCGTGAATATCTTTAGGTCATAGCCAATTCTGAAGCAGGTGTGCTACCGATTGATTACAGCGTCTGGATTACATATTGAATCGAAGCCACATTACGTATCAATGTCGGGGCTATACTTGTTTGCATGTGAGATGTGCCCCTATTTTCTCCGTGTATATTCATGATACATTGAGTACGGTTACGGGACTCCTCGTTAGATGCATGTGGTAGTGAACTGACTAATTTCACCATGGTTACGTACTTAACCTGCAATGTCCAATCCTATGTAAGTGAGCAACAGATCTAATCATCGATGAATCATGGATTTTACGAAATACACTGTTATCATTTCCGTTGTTGTGAATGCGCTGTCGATATCATTAATTGCTTAGCATTGAAGAGCCGAAGGACACACCTATGTTATTTATTTCAGCCGCATATCTCATGATGACAGATCGGTTCTGGAAAGGACGAATTCATTGCGAAGCTGAACTATTTGAAGGGTGAGGACCAGTGAGCTCTTACTTTGTTCCTAAATGCCAGCCAGATTGCATTCCACATTTTCACAGTCGCATTGTTTCACTCCACCCCTTCACCTTCAGTGTCATACAGCTGCGCCATAGCTCGGCGTTCACCTCTTCCAGTATCCGATGACGGACCTCTTCCACAAAGTCCTAAAGGAACTCGACGATGTCGGTGCTAAGTATTTCTCCGTTCTCGTTGACTCAAATGACGCCCTCCAGTCTGAGCTGGTAAGTACGTACTTTGGGAGTTTCGCCAGAGTATTTCGTGGTCGTTCTTGAATGTCTCCGGTTCCATTCACGTCCTTGTATGTTCGGATGTGGTACTCCTGTATCGCATCCACGCTAAGAAAAGTGCCTTTACTCTGTAGATCATCCCCGCATCTTTTACTCGAAAGTGTGGGTGGCCCGGGGAAACGGAGTGCGGGATTCTGACTTCAGTCTCTACAATGCGAGAGTGGCCGGTTAAATTCGAAATGAAAAATGGTGTATGGACTAGCACTGGAGGCGGCTGGCAGAACTTTCTCCGTGACAAGAAAGTGAAAGACGGTCAGCTCGTCGTCTTGGAACAGGTGGACGAGAGATGTCTCAGCGCAGAAGTATATCCACGGAACCCACCTCTCACGTTCACGAAGACCCTACGGCGTTCACACACACGTCCCGGGAAGAGTACTAGATTGGTACGTGATAGCCCATACTTGAATTTCCACCCTGTTCTGAAGCTATTTCGAGTTATCTGAATTATCATGCGTGACGAAGTATACGTTCTTAGCAATGAAGTTCATTTGTCACACTTCAACATCGACATCGTGTTCATGACATTCCACAGGATGTCCCATGCAAATTCTGGAGGGAGGTTGGCGAGCAGAATTTCAATGATGTCTTCTACATGTTGCGGCCCGGGCCGAGATCGAACGTGGTCGTGAAGTCCATTCGCAATACTCTCCCGATCCAGACAGTCTGCCACCTTACATTCCGTTGGCACGAGTTCGTGAAGAAAAATTCGTTGAAGACCGGAGATTGCCTACTCTTCTCTCTCGTGGATCAAACTGTATTTGAAGTGAGTATTATTGAGAAATGATCAAATGTGCATCATGACCGAATGCGGAACTAATACTTCTCTTGTCGAAGTGGTGGACCATGCCTCTGATTCAAAGAGACAAAACCTAAACCTGCTCACAGATTTCACATGCAACATCCCCTAAGAGGGCTTCGTAGTTGATATCAGTACAATGAAAAGTGATAGTTTTTTCACGGTGGACGTTCTATGTTTCACTTGAGTTATCATCAATTCCCCAGGCGGGAGTATGAGTAGGTGCAGTTTTTGATCCTGCACTGTGGATAGTATACGTAGGTTTGCATGGGGACGCACAGTAATTTAAGGTAAACAGTGGCCATGGCCGAACTCGGAAGTCGGCATTCCCAAATTAAGGATGCATGCATGCGATCCCTGAAGCACTTTACTGAATTGGTCTGAGTCAGTCCCGATCTTGCGGAAGCGTAAACGTCACGCATTCGCAAGATGACTGAGTTCACTGCTCCTTCCCTTACCAATCTATTGTAGTGGATGTATTCGATGGCCCCTCCGTGTATATATAAAAGGTCATTTCTCTCCTCTCTGTACCCAGCAGTGTTGATGATAGTTAGGTATGGACGAGTATCTTAGTGGGAGCGGCGGTAGCGTTGTAGGTGCAATCGATAGGAAGTCCGGTACAGATAGTATTAAGTTGCGGAAATGTAGTGGGTGTGGGATGGACATGTCTCGAAAATGCTGTGCTGAGTGGAGCTTACTGTACGTAGATCGTAATGGAGAGCCTTTACGTCTGTCCGAGGATGGGTCACTTGCGATTGTCTGGAACTTCAGCGAACTGGATGCAGCACTATCTTCCGCTGAAGACCGCATTCGTGATCTTGAGCTGTCGACAACCTCGGTTGAGGTTGACAGTTTACACAGGAATTCTGCCCAATCCATGGCAGTTGGGGAGGCTATTTCCATCGTCGCTAGCGGTTCATCTCCGGCATTGCCGTCTACAGGAAGTGAGGTCGGGAACATTAGGTCAGATGGGCGACTGTCGATCCCGTCACACATGTCCCCGCAGATTTGTAGTGAGGTAGTAGAAATGAAATGCGTTTCCTCTCAGACTTCTGCTGGGATCAATGGTGAGGGACATACAACTTCAGTGACTGAATGAGACGTATGACTCGTGTGGATATAAGACGTTCTAGAACTTCAGAATATTGTTCGTCTACGGAAGTATCAATAAAGAAGATACCTATTTAATATCGCAACCACACCCCTTTGAAGAGTGTTTACAATTCCATGAAAGGGCTGTGTCGCCCCTGTAAACTGTGATGAAGATTTTGTCCAAGTAAATTAGGGTAGGGAAAGATCTCCAATTGTAAATCAATCGCACTTAGCCATAACAGTATACCCCTGAATCACTCTGTCTTAATTGAACTTAAAATGTGAAGCTCTTAAACAACAAAATCAAAAGTTCTTCCACATATCTGCAGTGTACTGTTCAGCCCTTTTTTTCTACATATATGTCTATAAATCAAGGTAACAGCTGACTTGCACTTTCCAAAATGAAGAGGTCTCTAACTTCACACTACACTTTGGAAACCATCCGGCGACTACCTTAACGCATTAAAAAAATAAAAAAAAAACACACATCGGAACACGGACAGACAAAGCTGCACATATGTACAGAGCACATTGGTAATAGAATTCGCAATGCCAACATTCGGAGAGATTTACATAGATCCCCAGCGATGTTATCGTAAACCTGACTGCAGTAGACGTCCATGTGATTTTCGACATCTCCCTCGCAGAATCGTATGCCAATGACTTCTCACTCCAGCGCTGGGAAATCACTGCCGATGTCAATGCTGCATGCGCCGAGGGTTGTCGCTGCTGATATGAAGCTCCCAGAAGATGTGGATGTCGATCCATCGTTTGAGAGACAGGTTGAGCACGTGCTATTTGCCGTGTCTTCAGATAAGCTCCATGTCGGTGTCGGCGGTCCAGTTCCATATGAAGACGATGTCGATGGTCCACCAGATGGTGCAGGCAGCGGTGGTCGTGATATTGCTTCGTTGCCTTCCTCCCCGGGAATAGACTGCGATGAATCCGAACGTATGGCTTTGCAATCCGCAGCGGCCCTCATACGAATCCGTGTAGCTCTTGACGGTGGAGTGAAATACTCGGAGTCACTGTCCTCCTCTTCAACGATGTTGATCGGATGCGATGCAACAGTACCTGCACGAGCAATCGGGACTTCGAGGGCAAGCAAGTACTCCCTGAAGGTGAACCCTGTCATACTCCCAAGATGCTCCATTTCCTTGTAGCATTCCTCGCTCCAGTCATACATGTTTGAGTGCTCGATTAAGGCCGCCAAAGCTGGAAGGTTAGGCAGGACCGTCCTCTCTTCCTGCTGCCGCCAATGGACCGTCGCCAACCATCCCAAGATCGCCCCCTTCTCCATCCAAACTAATTCCTCGCTGTATCTGACTATGTCGCTCAATTCCTCTGCTTCGAAGTAGAATTAAGCGAAGTGAATTCACGCAAATGAAAGACCGCGTTGGCACCACTGACCTCTCCCATAGTTCAATACTAAGCACTGGCGGAGGGAGAGACATTGTAACTATGTCCATAGAAGCGCAGTACACCATAAATGTACAATTAACCACTAGGACTGCCTGATGAGACATTCTAGACTCATAACGCATCCCACAAAGCCTATTGCTATTCATACAAGCCATCAAGTGAGATCGAAGCAGATCGCTACGTCTTGTTTCCCAGATACAACGTCCTTCTCACGTTGATTGAAGATTTATTACAATCCAAAAAAGCGAAAGCTCTGAAGTACGTTCGCAGGAACTTCGGATACGGGTATCGAAAGGGGTCCGAGGCACCGGATATGAACATCGCAGAGAAGACCGGTTATCGTTCCGGTGTACTAGGGTCCGAGACCCTTTCGACTAAACCACTACCGGATATCCTTGGTATGGGGCGGGTAAATGGACGATCCCGTCATGAACATTGAAGTCCCCTGCTATGCCGGACCTCAGCCGGACATGGCATTCATCAACCAGTGGGCCCCTTTCTGAGAGTGAAGAGTCGAACACGAGGATCTCGGGGACTCTGTACCCGGTGCCAAGGACTCAGGTTCATTAAAATAAACAACGCCTGGACTCAGTCCACCCACCATGAACAGTAAATCAATTTGTAACTGCGATTTCATGAACTCAATTAGTTTTCAGAGCTAATTTTGTCACAGACCAATGAGAACGTCCCTCTATTCTGGGAGTCCACCTCGAGTCCACCCGGTGCAACCTGCGGGTGGACTGGCTGGGTGGAAGACGTCCCCTTTTGCACTAGTGCATTCTATCGCAATTGATGCTGCGAACGTGATGTTTTGTCATGGGTGAGTATTTCCTACACTAACTTCCCAGCACAGTCCTCTGTTTTGCAAACCCAAGTAGATCACATTTACATAAATTTTTACAAATCCATCATGGAACCTAAGGTACACGAGCGCTATTGTTCTCTTCTGCCATGACAGCGAGAGGCGTGAATAAGACCAAGACTGAACATGGCATATTCAAAACAAAAAGAAACCCTCATATTGCAGATAACTGAATTAGACAAAAAACTTGTATTGCATGTAAATGAAAACACTTTCCATTCTCATCCTCAGCAACTTGAAGGTCACCGTTATCAATTACAGAACATGATTACAAGATTTCGAACAAATATTACGGAATGTGATCCAGCCCCGTCCTTTGAGCCTCTGTCCAATCTTCAACACAGTTTGCTCAAATATTTTATCACCTACCTCCATTTTGGTGCAGAACATCAATCTCATTTCAATACAATTAATTGGAGGTTGTTTCCCATGATCAGTAAGAGATCGTTGATCGCTACTGCTCTTAGAATCAGCGATGGGACAGGTGAAGGAGGCCACCTGCTTGCTCGTAATGGTGCTGTGCTGCATGATTGTAACATCAGCAGCCAATGGCACAGAAGTCCAATGTGGATGCAAACACAAGCAGGTGATCAAGTACTACGTTCGTGATAACGTTTTGCAGAAGGAGGGCAACACGGCGTCATAATTGCAGGCCCGGGAGGCAATGTCACGCACCTGCAGCAAGGGAGCTTCGCTGCAATCAACGATCTCATCACCGAAGGACCAGACCCATATTCGAAGAAGCTTGGAAACGCCCAGGGAGTGTACTTGGTCTCTGCTTTCTTCTCAGATTTGCCTCATGTTCATCAGCAGTTCACATCTGTCTTCACCGACAAGTGGAACGGAACGATTGCGTACCAAAGAGATGATGGCTACCTTCTCCTTCCCGTGAGGGAGATTGCGGTTGTGGGCGGCACTGGTCAGTTCCGCTCGGCGTCTGGTCATTGCCTCATTCGCATTGTCAAGCAGACAGATGGTTGGTCGTATAAACTTGAATTTGAGACGCATCTTTTTGTACCAACGGCCAGTTGTGTTGATGATAAATAAAGGTTATCCCTGCTCATTACACTGGTTCAGATGAAGCTTCCAAGAACTAACATCTACACTAGATTGGCTTCCATTCCGCCATTTCCCTGGTCGAAGCTAGTTTGAACTTGATCTTCTCAACGCCTTGGCCCTTACTATGTTGAGTCGGTGAGAGCCTCTAATGACATGGCTGCTGATAGAAGATTTCCTACGTACCTCGACTACAATTGGCGATGCCCAGAAGCATATGCTCGTGATTAGAACGCTTCTGAGGCTACTGCTCCAGAGGAGCAGGGAAAAAGAATTTACACCAAGTTGGCTAGTTTACGTACCACTCGGAGCTGGCTTGAAGAAAGAGGTGATTGTAGAAGTCGCAGTGACGACACCAGCGTTACTTTTCCTTTTGTTCGGTGATGGCTTAGTCTTCTTGAATGGTGGAGGTGAAGCTGTAGGTTTTTTTGTAGGTTCGAATATGTCAACAGTAAGGTCATGAGTCCGCTTCTGTGTATCCCCAACCTTTCCACTAGGAGACTCCAAATTTACGGTATTACTCATTTCCGAAAGCGCTCTTAGTGTAATGTCATCAGCAGGAATATCAGACAACTTTTTGGGAACAGAGTCTGGTGTACTTTGTACTGACGTCTGTCCCGACCTGAACATAGAGAGTAAGCTGCCTTTGGCAGGGGTTTCCAGCTGAACCGCTTTCCAATTGAAAATCATACTTGTGGGTAATAGCTGTTTCAAATTTCGTGCATTGATAATTGGTTGATCTTCCCAGTCCGTGCCCCACATGAAATAAATAGGCCCCTGTGCACGTATGATGACCAGATGGGAAAACGGATTAGGTGAGAAGAACACACAGAATTTGAGATTCAGACGCTGCACCTTTATGTCTAATTGGAACTGTTATCATGCAAAGTAGTTCATTGTAATGACAAACGGGCGTCGGATTTTACAACAACCCGTTGAAATGGAGATATATATATGTACCCAGAGTTTCTCACTCGTATGTTACCTGGAGAGTTTCTGGAAGCTTTAACTGCAAACGAGCTACCCATGTTTGAAGCTCAGAGTCTGATAGCAGTCGCTTGCACCCCTGCAATATGAAAAAATAGACTCTACTTAGAACATCCCAACTTCAGTAAGACGGGTCAGATTTGTTGATGAGGCAAAGTGATATAAATGGATTGGTGGTCATGTACTCACCTCCCGACGGTGGACACGAATGTAATGGAAAGAGGGTTTCGTGACAGCCCACGCCACAGGAAGAAATTCTCGAATCTGTAAAGAGAGTTAGAAGCGATAAATTAATGAGAAGATGGATCAACTTGACCGAGACTCGGAACACAACCCCATCCCATTATGATGCTATACTGTTTCAGCTCATGCGTACCGTATTCAATACGATTACTTCAATGACAAACACCGTAGGCTTGCTGCAGGCATGCCCACCAGGATGCATAAATAGTTTATTTTGTATAATCTATTATAGTTAGTGGCTCCACCTGACCCTCAGGAAGACCAGTCTGTTCCCGGTCCCTTTGGAATGTCTCATGAACTAGCTCATCCTGTATTTTCACAAGAAACACATAGGGGCAAAGGCAAGTCCCTGCTCAGTAATGGACAGGACAAGTGAACTTGAAAATAATACACACTCAGCATTGAAATATGCTTTCATTCAAATACAACAAATTGCATGAATTGCGCTAAAAGTTCTCAACCAAGCAATGAGATGAGTGTGAGCTTACAGCTGCAACTAAGGCCATGTTGTTGGCCTTCAACCAATCACAAGTCCCTAGAAAATGCTCACCGACGAACCAATCCCTATTTCGAAATTCAACGGCCTGCATATCGAAACCACACCAAGAGTTGGAGCTTTTCATAAAGAAGAATCTAATTAACCACAACAGATATCCATGCCAATATTCTCATTATGTATTCTAAGAAAGAAGCTCGACCTCAAAAGTTGCTACAATTACAAATCAGCTAGTCGACAGCCCCTGTCTGGGAGACGTTGGCTTAATACGATCTAGTCTTGAGAACTGCAAAGTACCATTTCAAATCGGGGGTCCAAATGACGTCGACACCACAAGACGTGCGCTCGATTCTCCGCGCTTGGTTTGAATGTCAGATGAAACTGCATGGTGAAATCCTTGGTCAGGAAACATGCTTCATTATCTATTAGTGATACACAGCAAAGAATTACCAACAGCAGATTCCTTATTCCGTTAGATTGAACTGAAATTGAGTATGATTGCAAGTTGAATGTACAAAACAATATCTAGTTTCATGATATACATCTAAACTTTCAATATGAAGAAAAAGAACACAGATACAATGCTAGCAGACAGATCACCTGAAATAGAATTACTCCAAGGGAACCAGCTGCAAAGACCGGCTCCAAAGTACTGTTAAATGCTGTCCACACCTCATCCCTGGTTTCCTCAATTTCACAAAACATTCCATATATCACTCCATCCATATACAATGTGTTATATACAAGTAATGACACATACACTAAGTACGAGCACGATCAGTTTTGAGAGAAGTCGAACGGCGATAAAAATTCGCAGGCACGTTCGACAGTTCAAGAGAGAGACAGAAAAAGAAATTGGACAAATCTGTGCTAGTTAAGGCCAAAACTGTGCACAAGTTTATTGGTTGGATCAAAATGCTCTCACGAATTACTACATAACAGCACATTAATCCATCGGATGAATATTCCGTATGCACAGCAAGAGTGAATGACGTAGGCTAGTAAAGATAATTACTGGATGTCTGTAGACAGATTTAAGAGTTTAACGTAGTCAGCGCCCCCAGCAAATGATAACTTGCACCGAATGTCTCCAGGAATTGCTGTGATAGGACAGGATTTGCTGCAAAGCAATATCGGAAACATAAGGCATTGCTGCAAAGCAATATTTGCTGTGATATCTCTTAGAGACTACTTATTTGTATCTTTCTTCAGCTTAACGTGTATGAATCAGCTACACACGAAGATGGCAATCATCCCTATCACAGTTAGCCCACTTTGAATTGTTAAACAAAATCACCAGCGAGTTCAAAGAAGCAGGAAAACAAACCTACAAAATAAACCAAAGGCTTTAAAGTGAAAGACGAAGCCTGGTGGCACTGCCTGCAACCACCGTCGAACCGAGACTTTTGATGGAATCGCATAGGTCGAAGTGTCCACCTCAACACCTGCCCGGCAAAACATTTGAGTGAAAGGGAGGCTACGAACATTTGCATCCCAACTACAGATGCTGGTGGCATTAGGTTTCAATTTGCAGCTCTGAGCATGCATTTAGTCTCGAGCATTCGCCGTCCCACATAACAGATAAAACCAAAACAAATCACATCAAGTGAAGGGTTAAGGCGCAAAGCGAACGAATACAGAGAAGTAGAGGCTGTAGAGAACTTACATGGGAAATGAGTGCTGTAATGGCGGAGCCGGTCTTCAGCAGAACGAACAGATGCTGGGTAAAACCGCCCGCACTTCAAGAGCGTGTCATCACTCCACCCTAAACACATCACCAACCTTCACGTCAGCCTTCATTCAGAAAACCTTGTCACACCTTCTTCAACAGGATGCAAGTAGAACCTAAGGCCGAAGAAAACAAAAAACTGAACCGTCAAGTCAACCATCTGAATTCCAAACCTGCAACTCCGAACCTAATCCAGAGAGCATAACATCAGAACATCAAAACAAACTCGCCAGGTGGGTTGAATTACAAAAGCAATACAAAGAATGCAAGAGAAAGCTTACCACAAGTACCCATTAGCACTTTCTGCTTCCGCCCAGGCTCATCTCGACCCCCTTCCATTCTCTTCTCCACATACACACACACACACACACACACAGACAACGAGCAAGCAGTATCCTCCCTCCCGCTAAACCCTGCTTCCAGCCTCGCAGCAACCCATATATGTCAACAGCAAAACACTCACAAGGAAGGTTGTATCTCAGTTGGTGAATGCTGAATCCTTCATGGCATCATCACGGCATGGCACAAACGAAACTGGCGAGTGATGAATCTATACTAATGTCTCCCCAATCTGTCAAATAAGCTCCACCTCAACTGATCATGCAGTGCAGTGCCAGATTCTAGATTCTAGCATGTGAGAAGAGGCAATTGATGGCAAGGTGGCAAACTTGAGACAAAATGTCACTGTGAAGGGTAAGAGTGAAGGGGTGGTCGAGTGGCAAAAATGCAAAACCTACATGGCACATGGCACATGGCACATGGCACATGGCACATGGCACATGGAAATGGAAACATGGCACATGCGCACATTGGCAGTGAATGGGACGTGTGTATGTGTAGCATATGAGAGAGAGAGAGGAGAGGAGAGAGGGAGGAGAGAGAGAGGGAGAGAGGCGAAGGAGTGAGACGGAGAGAGATAGAGGAGAGAGAGAGAGAGAGCGCGCGAGAGAGAGAGGAGAGAGAAGAGAGAGAGATAGAGAGAGATAGAGAGAGAGAGACGACGATCAGAATCTCTCTAGAGAGAGAGAGAGAGCGCTCCACTTCTTCTCTGATGAAGACTCGCGCTCTCTCGCTCTCTCTCTCTCGCTCTCTCTCTCTGCTCTCTTCGCTCTCTCGCTCTCTCTCTCTCTCTCTCTCTCTCTCTCTCTCTCTCTCTCTCTCTCTCTCCTCTCTCTCGCTCTCCTCGGCGCTCTCCTGCTCTCGCCCTCTTTTTTCTCTCGTGGTGACTCTTGTAAGTCAAGAGATGGGTTAACCCTTTAGCGCATGGCCCAGACTGAAACTCACTTTTCAACAAGTGTTTTCAAATGGGTGGTATTTTTGCACAAATGGATTGTTTGTGAAAGAATCCAACCATACTAAATTGAGTGTACTTCAAATTCACTTGTTCTATTGTAAAGGACTCGTGGAAATTCCTGAGTGCGAAAAAGTACAGCTCCAACCGACAATGTTCTCACCAGAGTGGAGTTCACTAGCGGAGTATAGAAAAGTTGTAACATGATGTTACATTTCGTAACCACCTTCTTTGATTGAACTTGTTTCTACTTTGAACTCCTCGTCCTTTACGCAGGGTAAGCTCCTGGACCACGATGGTTCGTGGAAATAAGCATTAATCCCTTGGGCTACGCCCTCGTGGTGAATGATTATTTCCATGAACCACCTCGGTCTACGAGCTTAGCCTACACAAAAACTCATGTAGACCTGAATGTTCGTTTGTAAGATTATGAATTGTATTCAAGGTCATACTTGCATTGCCATTAAATGTGTAAACAAATCTCTCTTTGTTGAACTTCGGTTCAAATTTTTGATGTTTTTTTTTTTTTTTGTTTTTTTTAAAACTTGGACGTGACTCGCAACAATACCTTGTCGGAACAAGTTTCCATACCACCTTCTGATAATTATTCAATTCTTCAAAGGATTTCAAAGTCTACACATGAGGTTTGCATATAGGGTTTGTATTAACCCCTAAAGTTCTAAGGCAGCCAAAATGCTCGTTTGCAATTCTGGTCAGACCACTGTGAACGCATTCTATTTTTAATTTTTTTGAAACTTATCTTGGTGGTTGATGTGGACGGTAGCTTTCCATAGAGATGCTACACGCAACATTTGGACTCACAATTCATGAGTTAGAGCGTTGTAAAGATTTCAGCCAAACTTTGGGCAAGCTCTCAGCCACTGTGAATGCAGCAAATTTTTGCCCAAAACTGCCCAAAACTGCCCAAAAATGCCCAAAATTTGCCAAAATCTGCCCTAAGACTAAACTTTGAAATTCCACCAAAAATTGAGATTTTGATTATTTTCAAAAATAAAAATTTTTATGTACAGAGAAGGAAGTAGAGCATGTTCCCACCATTCGGATTATTGTACCAAGAATTTTTCATATGCTATTTTTATTGTCAAAAAACGGCCTTTGTTTGTGAATTTCAGCATACCCCCTAGCGGAAAATAATTTTTTTGGCAATCTTCCACAACTTTTTTGAATATGATATTTTTAGGACATGTATCTAACTCACTTAGAAACAAGAATATGGAGAGACTCATTCCATATCTACTTTAAAAAATGGTTTTTTGGGCCTTCAAAACTCTGTTGTCCCCTTTTTGCGGAGGGAAAAAAACTTGTTTTTCAACTTTGAACGTAATGATCTTGGTGAGGAATGAGTGTGTGAGATTTGGTGGACATGTAGACATAGAAGTTAGCTACAAGATCTTACGATTAGATGTACTAATTAAGACCCCAAGTTTGCAAAATCCTTCCTCGCTTTGAAGAGGGGCTGTTTTGAGGTAGTTTTGATGAAAAATACCAGGCTGAGAACTTTAGGGGTTAAATTTATACGTCAAAATATGAAAAGGGTTGATACATTGATCAAGATCGGATATAAAGTGTTTAAGGTGGTGGACTGAGAGGCGTTTTACACATAGCCTAAGGGCCAAACTTTATTGAAGACCAAACTATGTTGACAGGCCGAGTTTTAGACTTGTAGAAAAATATTAAAATACTGAATTAGCAATTTTCTTGATATTTTAATGAAGAAGAGTTCAGCCCATCGGCAAGAGTTTAGGTTTCTATTCTCGTTTGATCCAAATTTTCCTTGAAGGTCGGAACTCTTAGCGTCAAAACTCTCAAAAAGAGCTGCTATATAGGCATTTTGAAGGCCTTCAGCCTTTGGCCCTTGCTCCATAATGTGAAGTCCCACCGACCGATTTTTAACTCTATATAAATGAAATTGCTAGAATTGCTTGGCACTTGGCCCTTGGCCCTTATACTAAAACGCCCGTGCTTTCCGAGCATGTTGTATTCTTCACCCCCTACATGTCACAGACATACATTAGAAACTTCTAGAAGATTCTTCTAGAAGTTTCTTTGAAGATTCTATAGAATATTCTTAAAAGATTCCTTCAAGATTCTATTGGAAACTTCTAGAAGATTCTTAGAATATTCTTAGTATATTCCAATAGATTCTAGGAAGCTGCTTGAGAAGCTTCTTGGTTAGTAGAAGTTGTTTGAGAAGCGTCCTAGTTGGCAGAAGTAGCTCGAGAAGCTTCCTATCCAGTAGTATATATAAGAGTCGAGGCTAAAGGGTTCTTCAGTCTCGACAACGCATCTCTTGGAGCTCTAGCTCACCTCTCTTGGTGTTGTTCGTATACTCATCTGATCAATCTAGTTCTTGTCTGTTTTCTCTGAACTTCTTGTTTAGATCTCTTGTCTGTATTTCCGTGTCCGTAACAGTTTGTCGAGACTAACTTCATCTCAAATATCAGAGTTGGATTCTTCTTGCTTGAGAGTGGATTACCCCTCTTCTTGAAGGTATTCTAGCGTTTTAGGGGTTGCGGATTACCCTCCTCTAAACTGATATTTTTTTTCAATTACAATATCGGAGCTTAGTTCTTCAAGGCAGAGAGTGGACTACCCCTTTTTCTTGAAGATACTTAAGCGTTCCAAGGGTTGCGGATTACCCTCCCTTGGCCTGGTATTAATTTCTTCGTTCTTTAGTATTTAGTGAGATCATTTAGTATTTTCTATTCTCTTTTCTCCAAGGATTTAGTAGTTTCTTCTTCTCTCAACAATTCTATCCATCCATTTCCTTAATATGGAAGTAAATCAGGCCATGGATAGTGCATCGCCACAAATAGAGAATAGAGTGGCAACTCTTGCAGATCTTCAAGCTCTTATGAATAGTGTGCGGGAGGAGATTGCATTTCTTCGCAATCCAAGTAAAGATTCTCAAATTGATCCAGTGACTGAAGAAGCTAGACGTGAAATTCACAGCCTACAACAAGAGCTTGTTCGATTAAGAGAAACAAGACATGTATCACCTACGACCCTGATGGACAATTCAAGGACTAGTACAAAAGAACCAAAAGCAAGTATGCCAGACAAGTTTGATGGAACAAGAACCAATTTCCGAGGTTTTGTGCAACAAGTACGACTTTATCTACGCCTATATCCTTCTCGTTATCCAGATGGATTTACTCAAGTTGCGTTCATAGGTACTCTTTTATCAGGAAATGCTCGCTCTTGGTTTGCTCCGTTATTGGAAAAGGATTCTCCAATACTGTACAACCTAGAGGCTTTTATGGAAAGATTTACCGCTGCGTTTGGAGATAGCGATCGAGAAGGAGTGGCTGAAAGAAAGATACAAAATCTGCGACAAGGATCACGTTCTGCTGCAATCTATGCGGCAGAATTCCAACAACTTACTTGTGATCTTGATTGGAACGATAAGGCGTTCATGACACGATTTCGTTATGGACTGAGAGATGATGTCAAGAACTTGTTGATCACTATGCCTAAGGTGAATACTTTAGAAGAACTTATATCTCACGCAATTATTTGTGACAACCGCCTTTTTGAATTACGACAAGAAAAACGATCAGGCTGGAGGAATGATGGAGCATTTGCTGCATTTTCAAAAGGTCAAGAAAATCGCTCTACAGGTGCTGAACCTATGCAAATTGATGCGGTACGTTTTAAACCCCTCACAGCTGAAGAAAGGAAGCGACGGTTTGAACAAAATTTGTGCTTATATTGTGGAGAGGCGGGACATATAGCAACAACTTGTTCGAAGAAACAGAAGCCTCAAACGACAAGACTAAGGAATACAAACATACAGGAAAACGAGGACGCCCAGCCACAATAGGAACTGTGTGGCTGGACATCTCAACATCCAAAATTAATCCAGGTCCCTTTCTCTCAGCTCAACCTTCAGATTGTTTTATGCTACCTTTACATCTTGGTATTCAAGAACTACAAGCCGATGCTTTATTAGACTCGGGTGCATCCGCTTGCTTTATAGATGAAGAGTTTACCAAGCTTCACAATATTCCTCTTGTGAAAAAACCAAAGCCTGTCCATGTAGAAGTCATAGACGGACGACCATTGTCTTCAGGCAATGTTATCCATGAAACCAAACCGTTGAAGGTACGTCTTGAAAACCATGAGAGCAACATTGTGTTTAATGTTATCAAAACCCCTTCATGTCCTGTCATTTTGGGACTATCTTGGCTTGCTAGATATAATCCATTAATAGATTGGAAGTTGCGGAAAGTGACATTTCCAACAAACTCCTTGAAGGTAGAATTTGCCAAGACAATGTCTAGAAATAAACCTTTGTTTATAGGTGCAAGAGCTTTTATGAAGGAAGCCAAACACAATACACCTCTTGTCATCTTTGCAACTCCGACTTATCAAGATGCGACTCCAACTTTTGGTATTCCGAAGCAGTATGAAGAATTCGAAGATGTCTTTGAAAAGAAGAATGCTGACATGCTGCCAGAACATCGACCCTACGACTGTGCTATAGACCTTCATGAAGGAATGCAACCACCTTTTGGACCAATCTACAACTTATCGCAAACAGAGTTGGCAGAATTGCGGAAGTACATTGACGAAAATCTAGCCAAGAATTTTATTCGTCACTCAAAGTCGCCAGCTGGAGCACCGATCTTGTTCGTGAAGAAGAAGGATGGCTCTCTGCGGATGTGCGTGGACTATCGAGGACTCAATAAGGTAACTAAGAAAAATCGTTATCCGTTACCTTTGATTTCTGGTCTTTTGGAGCAGCTTGGGCGTGCAAAGATCTTTACGAAAATTGATCTGAGGGGAGCTTACAACCTTGTACGAATCAAGGAAGGAGATGAGTGGAAGACAGCTTTCCGTACAAGGTATGGTCATTTTGAGTATAACGTCATGCCCTTTGGTCTTACCAATGCTCCGGCTGTTTTTCAACATATGATGAATGACATCTTTCGGGAGTACCTTGACGACTTTGTTGTCATCTATCTGGATGACATTCTGATATTTTCGAAGAACGAAGAAGAGCACAAGAAGCATGTTCGTTTGGTCCTTGAGAAACTACGAGAACGAGGACTCTACGCCAAGTTGGAAAAATGTCTATTCCACCAAACCGAGATGGAGTTTCTAGGGTTCATTGCAACTACAGATGGTTTGAAGATGGACCCGAAGAAGGTGGAAGCAATTGTATCCTGGGAGGTTCCGAAGACGGTTAGAGACGTGCAATGTTTTCTTGGCTTTGCTAACTTCTATCGGATCTTCATCAAGAATTATTCTCGAATAGCTGCTCCACTCACTCGGTTGACTTGTAAGGACAAGCTTGAATGGGGACCTCAAGCAGAAAAGGCATTCCAAGATCTTAAGACGACGTTTACTATGGCTCCAATCTTGGTACACCCTGACTTTGCAAAGGCCTTCTATTTGGAGACCGATGCTTCTGATTTTGCTTTGGGAGCTGTACTTTCACAGATGAACGTAGACGGTAAGCTCCATCCAGTTGCTTTTTATTCTCGGAAGTTCTCTGCCGCTGAAATCAACTACGAAATCTACGATAAGGAACTCCTTGCTATAGTGGATTCTTTCCAAGAGTGGCGACACTTTCTCGAAGGCGCTGCACATCCGGTGACCGTATATACGGATCACAAGAATTTGGAGTACTTCATGTCGGCTCGAGTCCTGAATCGACGTCAAGCTCGGTGGAATATGTCGCTGTCACGATTTGACTTTGTTATTTTCTATCGGCCTGGGAAGCAACAAGGACTATCCGATGCATTATCGAGGAGATCATATCTCGTGCCTAAGGCTGGAGAAGCAGCGTTTGATCAACAATGCGTCACATTGTTGAAACCGGAGCATTTTAGAATTCGCGCTGCTGTCGTGCCAATTGATGCAGACTTCCTCAACCAGATACGTACTGCGACAATTGAAGATTCTGTAGCTCTTGAGATCAAGAAGCGTGCTGATAATGACAAGTTCAAGATGGAGGGAGATCTTTTGTACTTTGAAGAACGACTATATATTCCAAAAGGACCGACACGACTTCGAGTTCTCCAATCTCGCCACGACTTTCCTGCAGCAGGTCATTTTGGATACAACAAGACATTAGAGCTTATTTCACGAGATTTTTGGTGGCCCCAAATGTGGAAAGATGTAAAAGAGTTTGTGATCTCTTGTGATATTTGTTCAAGGTCCAAGAATCCTCGGCATCGCCCCTATGGACTTCTGCAGCCATTACCTATTCCGCATCGACCATGGTCTTCAGTCTCCATGGACTTCATTACGGACCTGCCGCTTTCAAACTCGTTTGACAGCATCTTTGTTGTAGTGGATCGGCTTACAAAGATGGCGCACTTTATTCCCTGCAAGAAGACATCGTCAAGTGAAGACACAGCAAGATTCTTTCTTGATAATATATATCGTTATCATGGTTTGCCAGATGATATTATATCGGATCGAGGAACTCAGTTTGTTTCCAAGTTCTGGAAATCTCTTTTTGAGATATTAAAGGTGGATATCAAGCTTTCTTCGGCTTTTCATCCTCAAACCGACGGTCAGACAGAACGGGTGAATCAAGTCTTGGAGCAGTATCTACGTTGCACCATCAACTATCAGCAAGACGATTGGATCGAGTATCTACCGTTTGCCGAGTTTGCCTACAACAACACCCTTCATGCGTCGACTCAACAAACACCGTTTTTTGCCAATTATGGATACCATCCAAAACTCGATTTGTTAAATCCAGTGGCCAATAACAACCCGGCAGCAGAAGGCTTTGCGAAGCAGCTATCAGAACTTCAAGCTACGTTGAGATTTCAATTACAATCTGCTCAAGAATCTTACAAAGCGGCGGCAGATAAATTTCGGAATAAGGCACCTATTTTCAAGATTGGAGCTAAAGTATGGCTTCTTCGACGGAATATTCAGACTAAACGACCGTGTGATAAATTGGACTACCGCAGACTAGGACCATTTGTTGTCCAGAAGCAAATCAATCCCGTGGCTTACCGTCTGGAATTACCAGCCGCTATGTAGGTACATCCAGTCTTTCATGTTTCTTTATTGGAGCCTTATCGAGAATCGTCTTTTCCTGGAAGAGTGCAAAATCCGCCACCTAGCATTGAAATTGAGAACCACGAGGAATACGAGGTCGAAAAGGTGCTAGATTCACGACGAAGGTGGGGCAAGTTGGAGTATCTTGTTCATTGGTACGGCTATGATATTAATGAGCGAACGTGGGAGCCAGCCGAAAATCTTGCTAATGCGCCGCAAAAGGTACAGGAATTTCATCAACAATATCCTGATAAACCGAAGCCATCTCGATGATAGCTTATTTCTCAAGTTTCTCCAGACATTAGTATAAAAGGAGGGGAGAACGCTACCAAAACTCATAGTTGATGTTATTATTTTCTGTAAGCTAGAGTAGAGTTTATCCGAGTAGTCATAGTTTGGTCTACAGTCATGGATAGTCAAGAGTTAGATACTATGCCAGTCATGTCATCTCAACCAACGAATTCACGTAGGCGATCCCGAGATGAAGAACCGCCTGTACCACGACGACGACGGAGGATACCAAGCAACCGATCGCTGGTGATTGTATTCGAGGTGGAGCCTGCTTTCAATGGTCTACCAGAAGGAGTGTTTGCTGGACAATTTCACAATGAAGACACGGAAGTTCATGCTTGGTCAGAAGTGGAAGGCGTAGGCCACTACCGTTGGCTTCAAGGACCAATGAACCACCTACCTCGTGAACAACAATTGGAGTTCATTGCAGACGTGGTGCGACAAATCTTCATTTTTCTACGATGGTATTGACCGGCAGCAAAACTGCTTCTCGGAGACCTCGAAGCTAGAAGGGGAGGTGATGTCACGGACATACATTAGAAACTTCTAGAAGATTCTTCTAGAAGTTTCTTTGAAGATTCTATAGAATATTCTTAAAAGATTCCTTCAAGATTCTATTGGAAACTTCTAGAAGATTCTTAGAATATTCTTAATATATTCCAATAGATTCTAGGAAGCTGCTTGAGAAGCTTCTTGGTTAGTAGAAGTTGTTTGAGAAGCGTCCTAGTTGGCAGAAGTAGCTCGAGAAGCTTCCTATCCAGTAGTATATATAAGAGTCGAGGCTAAAGGGTTCTTCAGTCTCGACAACGCATCTCTTGGAGCTCTAGCTCACCTCTCTTGGTGTTGTTCGTATACTCATCTGATCAATCTAGTTCTTGTCTGTTTTCTCTGAACTTCTTGTTTAGATCTCTTGTCTGTATTTCCGTGTCCGTAACACTACAATTGGAGTCTACTGCATACATATTGATTGCAGGAATTTGTAAAAGCAACTAGAAAGGTGTTTTATGGCGTCGATGACTGAATTAGGATCTTCCTTCATTAGATTAGAGCTATGGAGTGGATGGAAAAAGCATGGTTTTGAATATGAAAATAGGGTGTACATAGGATGCAATTAATTCTTTGTGTAAAGAGGCTAATTTTGTAATAAAGTAGATTTACATTATACACCCAAATGGGCAATTTAGGGTGACAGTTTGATCATAATTGCAACCCCTTAAAGACAATTGAACATATAAATATGGTTCTTTCAACAAATTGGTGGCTTATCAATTGTCAACGGAATGAATGCAGAGTTTGGAGCATGCTACACCTTGTCGCAATACAAATTCCTAAACCAACACCATCCATAGCAACATTCTATATCACCTTGGCTTGGTAGACATCCATATCAAAGCACTTTATGGCTAATATTCTTTTGGCAAAAAAATCTTAAAAAAGAGTATTGTATTGGAATTGTTGGATAGATATAGTCAGGGTTGTTCAAATAGACGTCCGACCCGACTCCGGACGTCAAGACGTCCGACTTGGACGTCCCCCGTCCCGGACGTGGCGTCCCTAACGCTCGAGAATTACGTCGCGGTAATAATTTTGCGACCCCGGAGGGGTAAAAACATTCCCTAGCCGTCCGATCGGCCGATCCCGCCACCACGCCCCATCTCGGCCGTCCGTCCGCGAGGACGGCCGCGGGGACGGCCGCGGAGACGGCCGCGGGGTCGTTGGGGACGGCCGCACGTCGATCCGACGGCCAAGATGCGGCCGTGCTGGCACATCGCGGGCCGTCGGATGTGGGCGGCCCTCCTGGGCCGTCGGATGTGGGCGGCCCTCCTGGGCCGTCGGATGTGGGCGGCCCTCCTGGGCCGTCGGATCCCACGGCCGTCGCCGTGGCCGACCGCGGGGACGGCATCGCGGACGGCCGCGGGATCCGACGGCCCGGATCGACCCCGGCGCAGGCCATCGGGGACCGCTCGAGCGGCGCGGCCGACCGCGGGCCGTCCGATCCCGCGGCCGTCCCCGTGGCCATCCCCGCGGTCGGCAACGGCGACGGCCGCGGGATCGGACGGCCCGCGGCCGGCATGGTTGGCCGCGGAGGGCCGTCCGATCCCGCGGCCGTCCGCGTGGGCGACCGCGTAGAGACGCGGCCGTCCACGTGGCCGACCGCGTGGAGACGCAGCCGTCCCCGGCGACGGCCGCGGGGACGGCCGCAAATTAAAAAAACAAAATCCCGAATCTTAAAATCTTCATAACTTCATCAAAACGTCTCCAAATCGGGCTTATGAGGTGTTTTTTGGCATCTACATTTCCTGTAGATGCCAAAAAACATCTCATAAGTCCAATTTGGACAAGTTTTGAAGAAGTTACGGGAATTTAGAGATTTCGGGGAGTTGAGGGGTCGGCAGTCGGCGGGGAGGGGGGGCCGACCCCCGGTGACGGCCGTGGAGACGGCCGGCCGTCCCCGGCGACGGCCGCGGGGACGGCCGCAAATTTTTAAAAAAAAATCCCGAATCTTAAAATCTTCATAACTTCTTCAAAACGTCTCCAAATCGGGCTTATGAGGTGTTTTTTGGCATCTACATTTCCTGTAGATGCCAAAAAACATCTCATAAGTCCAATTTGGACAAGTTTTGAAGAAGTTACGGGAATTTGGAGATTTCGGGGAGTTGAGGTGTCGGCCGTCGGCGGGGACGGGGGGCCGACCCCCGGCGACGGCCGCGGGGACGGCCGCAAATTAAAAAAATAAAATCCCGAATCTTAAAATCTTCATAACTTCTTCAAAACGTATCCAAATCGGGCTTATGAGGTGTTTTTTGGCATCTATATTTCCTGTAGATGCCAAAAAACATCTCATAAGTCCAATTTGGACAAGTTTTGAAGAAGTTACGGGAAGTTGGAGATTTCGGGAAGTTGAGGGGTCGGCCGTCGGCGGGGACGGGGGGCCGACCCCGGTGACGGCCGTGGGGACGGCCGGCCGTCCCCGGCGACGGCCGCGGGGACGGCCCCCCGTCCGCTTGGAGGCGGGGTCTCGCATGGCCTTCCTTCTTCTCTTGCGTTTTCTCTAGAGACGGCCTCCCCTCCCCTCCTCCCCTCGTCCAACCTTGACAAAAAAGTTCTATTTCTAGATACTCTAAAAACAAAATCAATACCGAATTAGAAATTTCAGACATATCCCTGAAATCATGGAAAATGTTTAAAAGATTTTGTAATCGGGATTGTGGGATCCGCCTTGATGTTGGGGTATACTTTAGAAGGAGATATTTATGCCGTTCAATTGTTGGTGCTCTACTATGGTTTGCAAACATAATCTTAATGTTTAGAAGGAAGAATACATTTGTTTTGGAAATGAAATTATGGCCCATGGGCCTATAGACGAGGGAGTTATACGATGGGGGGTACAACTTAAAAGGTAATGAGAAGCTTATAAAAATTAATATTCTTTTATTTGAAGACATTAGGTAATAAAATTAAAAGAGAACTCGACATGGATTTCTCTTACATTAATATGACAAGTTTGTATGTTTTTGGCTTTAATTTTATATGGCAAGACAAATCCCTTTTTCCATAAATGGAACATTGGAATTAAATAAAGGATAAACTTGAAATTTAGAAATGAATTTGAATGAGAGGATTTGGAAGGTATGTTGTAGAGGACGTAACACTTAGAAAGTAGATTTCAAATCAAATTAGATAGAAGTTGAAATTGTGTGAAGGAGGTTGGAGGACACATTAAATAGAATTGAGGATTGTAAAGTTGAATTAGAAGTCGAAGATGGTGGACAAAAAATTCATTATAAGTGATAGAGGATAGAAATTTAAATACAACAAATTTTAGTTCTAATAATAAATAAATTGATTAATTAATTAAAAAACCAAGCAATCTGACAAGGGTGGATGTTTAATTTTAAAAGGTGAGTGAATTTTGAAGGTTTGGGAGTTGACATTAAGAGAACTGTTTCTTGCTTTTGAAATGAAAGATATGCTAGTATTACATTTGAGTACTTGGGCAAGTGAATGCCACATTGTTTGCCTTCCATTCCTTTTAGACAAACACCGAGTCTATATGGCTTAAAGTTTAACAAATCTCGTCAATTTTTTATTCTGAGACTTATGATTTTTTTCCATCTTAAAGGTGATTCATAATCATTGTTTTTATGAATGAAAGACATAACATGTGGATTCATCTAAATGTGGAAATACAAACACATACTTCATAGCAAAAAATTTATATTTGTTTATTTATTTATTTAAGTATTTAATTATTTTGTATTCTTTCCTTAGTCTCCGATTCTACCTTTTATTTTTATACTTTTTCCATTTGCCTTCCATTCTATCTTCTTGTTATTTTATTATTACACTATTATTCCATTCTATACTCTGAACTTTTTATTATTACACTATTTTTCCATTCTATCCTCTCTTTAGTTTTTTATCTTAACATTATTCTTCCATTTTATCTTCTCATTTTCCTATCCTTCCATTCCTCTCCCATCATCTATTTATTTATTTAATATTCCTCTAATCTGTCTCCCATTCTATCTTTTTACTTTTGCCTATCGGAAGAAAGGAAAAATAAATAAAAGATTAGGGGATTATATTATGTACAAGACAATAATAAAAAACAGACAATTGAAATAAAATACAATATGACAGTAAATGAAACATAACAAATAACCGCGAGACAGACAAACTACAATGGGAAAACGTTTGAAGGAAATAGATGTGTATAGAGAAGATAGATATCAAGGGAAAAAACAAAAAATAAAAAAAGTACATGAGAGGTAATAATAAATCAAAAAGATAATTAGAATAAAAGATCAAATAAAAAATAATAATAATAATTGCAAGAGTGGAAATGACATACAAGAAGAAATGAGGAGTATGAAGTGAATAGAAAAAACCATGTCATGGTGATAACATTATGGCAAAAGAAGAAACTAAATAAAAATATCCAACTTAGAAAGGACTTTTTTCTTAAAGATTAAAGGATTAGATAAAGCACGAGACAATAATTGGAAAATAGTTAATTAAAATTACATAGAATAAAATGGTATTTGAAAACATAAGAAATAAGTTCAATAACACTAAGATATACAAACTACAGTGGGCATAATTTTAAATACCCAAGAAAGCAATTAATTAGGAAAAGAGCATTTTCATGGAAAAAAGGATTTGTCTTGCCTTATAAAATTAAAGCCAAAAACATACAAACTTGTCATATTAATGTAAGAGAAATCCATGTCGAGTTCTCCTTTAACTTTATTACCTAACGAAATAATGTCTTCAAATAAAAGAATATTATTTTTTATAAGCTTCTCATTACCTTTTAAGTTGTACCCCCCCATCGTATACCTCCCTCGTCTATAGGCCCATGGGCCATAATTTCATTTCCAAAACAAATGTAATCTTCCTTCTAGACATTGAGATTATGTTTGCAAACCAAAGTAGAGCACCAACAATTGAACGGCATAAATATCTCCTTCTAAAGTATACCCCAACATCAAGGCGGATCCCACAATCCCGATTACAAAATCTTTTAAACATTTTCCATGATTTCAGGGATATGTCTGAAATTTCTAATTCGGTATTGATTTTGTTTTTAGAGTATCTAGAAATAGAACTTTTTTGTCAAGGTTGGACGAGGGGAGGAGGGGAGGGGAGGCCGTCTCTAGAGAAAACGCAAGAGAAGAAGGAAGGCCATGCGAGACCCCGCCTCCAAGCGGACGGGGGGCCGTCCCTGCGGCCGTCGCCGGGGACGGCCGGCCGTCCCCACGGCCGTCACCGGGGTCGGCCCCCCGTCCCCGCCGACGGCCGACACCTCAACTCCCCGAAATCTCCAAATTCCCGTAACTTCTTCAAAACTTGTCCAAATTGGACTTATGAGATGTTTTTTGGCATCTACAGGAAATGTAGATGCCAAAAAACACCTCATAAGCCCGATTTGGAGACGTTTTAAAGAAGTTATGAAGATTTTAAGATTCGGGATTTTTTTTTAAAAAATTTGCGGCCGTCGCCGGGGACGGCCCCCCCACCGCGGCGACGGCCCCCCCCCTCCGCGGCGACGGCAAGGTGCCGTCGCCGGGGACGGCCCCCCCCACCGCGGCGACGGCAAGGGGCCGTCGCCGGGGACGGCCCCCCCAACCGCGGCGACGGCAAGGGGCCGTCGCCGGGGACGGCCCCCTCCTCCGCGGCGACGGCAAGGAGCCGTCGCCGGGGACGGCCACCCCCTCCGCGGCGACGGGAAGGGGCCGTCGCCGGGGACGGCCCCTTCCCGACGCGGTCGACGGCCCCCCCCGCTCCGCGGCGACGGCCGCACCCTCCCCCGCAACCCCTCCCCCGCGTAGAAGGTGTGGTTTCACCCCGGGGTGAAACCTATGCGGGTGATTTTTTTTTTCTAAGTCACAGGACGTCCTCTGGCGCTGGCGGACGTCCGCGGACGTCCCCACGTCCCGAGCGTCCCGGACGACCGTGACAACCCTGGATATAGTGGATGTAGACGAGTTCTTTGAAAAGTCATCTAGAATTTCACTTGGATACCATGAGTATTGATTAAAGATAATCTTTTTTCTTCATTTGCTCATTCTAAATAGTTGAACTAGATGTCTGTCCATATAAAGCGGAAATAGCCTTTTCTCATTTCAAACCATAATTATGTGGTTGATCACTTCCTCTTTTAGAGTTCTCTCATCTTCTCTCTTCAATCACATGCCATTCAAACTACTTTGGACGGTCTACAAAATGATGCTCTTTGAACACGAGGTAAAACTAGTTTTATTATCATCATTGATGGCAAAGCTACATGGTCCTTAAATTTAGATTCCACCAAGCTCTTACACACTATCCAGCATGCTTGGACAATTCTTCATGCCATTGTGAATGCAAGAGAGTATGGCCCTGGGAATGAACTAAAGGCTATACTGCTGACATGATCCAGTCGCAACACACACCAAATTGGGTCAACAGTTCGTGAAGAGAAAGGACTTTGAAGCAAATGAATTATTGGTATTGTACAAGTAAGCCATTCCTAAAAAAAATCTTCATAACATATTGGCCCTTTTCGCAGAACCTGACCCAAATGATGTGCTTCGCGAAGATGGTAAGGGTCTGCCATCTAGTTCAGTCATGAAGTCTGGAGAATCACTTGGCTTTCTCTTTTCCAACTTCACCGCTGTTCGAAGCTCTTGAACCACGTCGCTCATCTCAGGCCTATCTGCTCCTGCCTGAGAAATGCACTTGAGAGCCAGACCTATGACACAGCGCATTGCCCTCACATTGTACTCCCCTTTCAAACCAGGGTCTGCAATGCCCGCAATATCATCGACTTTGTACCGTTCTCTCACCTGAAGCATTGAAAGCACCAAGTTCAATCGATTGTTTTCGTTCCTTCGAATCATTCAACATAACCAAAATCTTGACGTGAACTTACACTGAAGTATATCCCTTACCCAGTTGCCAATATATCGATGACTTGGATCATCGCATGGTTGTATTGGCTTTCGTCCTGTAACGATTTCCAACAAGACTACACCGAAGCTGAAGACATCGCTCTTGAATGTGAGTTGATTTGAGGTGAAGTAACTGGCATAGAGCACAAACCATTGTCAGCTACTATATTTCGTCAGCACCTACAAAATTCGAGTGTTTCTACCGCTTCGCTTCTGAGCTCATACTCTCGGCATGAAATACAAGCAACGATGCAAACGTCAAAGTCACTCCGACCTAATATCCGGTTACAACACGGTTCAAATATGAAGCACTAGGTACCTAAACCGAAATATAATGCAGAACCTCTTAGTTTAAAATATTACTCTGGGTCAATGTATCCAACTGTCCCCTTCACCATGGTGGACACATGAGTCTTGGTTATATCTCCCTCGTCAGCACCAAGTTTAGACAGGCCAAAATCCGCAACTTTAGCATACATACTCTTTGTGAGCAGGATATTGCTGCTCTTGATGTCTCGGTGGATAATACTTGGTCTGCATCCGTTGTGTAGGTACTCCAGCCCTGCAATACAGGTAACCCAAGAAATCATCAAGATGTGAGGTTCTCAGCCCGGTCTACGAATATTGCAGTTACAATCCAAGATCAAAGAAATAACAGAGGTTTCGTGGTGAAGAGTCTCTTTGACATACCACATGCTGAGTTTACAGCAATGTTGAGTCGAATCTTCCAATTGAAATTAGTGGTCTGCGCCCTCTTCCCTCCTGCAATTCCACAACAGTTTCTCAACTCATCAAGTTCATCCTCTTAATTCATGCTCAACGTCCACAAATTTGGTGATTCTTTTCTTGGAGATGTCTTACCATGGAGATGCTCCCGGAGAGTTCCTTCTTCTGCAAACTCGTAAACCAAGACTTGCTCAGGCTCCTGGCAGTAACCGACGAGCTTCACCAGGTTTCCATGATTCACTCTCGACAGAAGATCTACCTGTTCAGTTGCAAATGCAGCTATTCAGCTCTGTATAAAAACTGATTCATCATCCACCCTAACAATCTGGAAACAACTAGCAAGTGAACTTCGATCAATAAAGCAACAATCACTACCTTCGACGTACTATATAACTGACAATCTTAAATCAAAACACATCGGTAGAGGACAGCATTGCACAGCAGATTACCTCGTTGAGAAACTCGCGGGTTCCTTGGTGAGAAGTAGCACTGAGAATCTTCACAGCCACTTTTCTCCCATCCGCCAGTTCACCGAAGTACACAGGACCAAACCCACCTTTCCCAAGTTCAACTCTGTTGTTATTGGTCATAACCAGAATTTCCTCCCAGGTGTATTTCCTCACATCTTGTTGGAGACTAACCTCCACTCGCTCTGATGATGTTGTCGATCTTTTCTCCACAGAGGAACCGCTATGTCGACTTCTTGAGGAGCTGTTGGAAGCTTCTGCACAACCGAAGGAAATTCCGTTTCATCATCGTAACCTAAAAGACTAATTAGGAATGCAGCATTCTAATGCACTTCAGTATCAGAGATGATTGTGTAAACAAGAGTAAAGGTTTCTAAGAATCTCACCCGAAGTCTTGGAATTATCGTTGCTTGGCACGAAGAGCGACCCAGTGACGATTTCTAAAGGAGTCAGCACTGGGACATTGGAGTCGCTCATGGGTGTAAAATCCCTCTTAACTGCCTGGAAGGCTAGAGATGGATAGTCTTCTCTAGGTGAATCCACAAGAGACGGCGGTTGCTTTGACTGAAGTTTCTGTGAGATGGTGTCACTGTCATGACCCCTTCCGTTCTTCTTTCCATTCTTTTTCCTCCGTCGCATAAAAAGGATAAGGAAGAAAATTATGATTCCCACAACAACGGCTCCACCCACACCTGCACCTATAATGACTGCAATATTACTACCGGAACCCGTCTCACTTGCACCAGGCTTCTTCCCATTTGTTGAAAACGTGCAGTCGTCTCCAGGGCACTGAAGCACAGGATTACCACCAGCTCTGCCCAGCCAACACCAGTCGACTGATATCAGAATTCGTAATACCCAAATTTCACAACTTAGATTCGAAAAGAAGAAGAGGGGAAAAAAACTGCCCATCGACCAAAACCAGCACGGAAAGATGCTCAAAGGGAGTCGGGACTTACTGAATGGTCAGACCTGGTATGGCTAGTACACTATCAGGTATTGCTCCTGTCAGATTGTTGTTCTCTAAGTTTCTGCACAGAGAACCAGTCGACACTTAGGACGACAATAACTTGATTGATTATGCCGTTCACTTTACAGAAGTATTTTTACAAGACTACCTAGTACCTAGTGTCATTTAGCGAAATCAGATTTAGGGTTTCATTTTCGGAGTTATGTCTTACAATGTCACAAGGGCAGTAAGGTTGGCGATGCCTGAAGGTATGCTCCCCGTTAGACTCATGTTCGCCAATTGCCTGTAAGCCAACATCACAAGGAGGTATACCGATTAGTGACACAATTCTCAACACCTTTGCAGTTTCGATGGAAATGGAATCGCGCATCAGTTAACTTAATCACTCTTACTCTTTCATCACCCAGCTAACCCATTCTAGAGGACAATTGTGATGACTTACACTGCAATGACGCGAGCAGGAGAACTAGAGTCACACGTTATCCAATCATAAGGTACTGGCAAACATGGATCGCCTGTCCAACTGTCTAGCTTGAATGCCGCCTTGATGCTTTCTACTCCCAACACTGCACTTGCCAATGTGCCAGAAAACTACTATGGATAAGTGCCCAACATAAGCAAAGGAGACAGCAAGTAAGAACTGTCCATTTCTACGATGTGTATGAAGAGAAGACATTGCAAAAAAAAATGGATGCCAAAAATGTGATGAGGTTGGCTAATTAGGCTACGCCCAACTTCTTCTTGAGTGAAAGGGTTCGACATACCATCTTGTTCCAACGCTCGCAAGGCCACGATATCGCTAGGGTGCAGGACTTCCGCGCCATTGATAAGTGGAGGTTGCGCCGTATTCGCACTAGGCACTAACGTGAAGGAGAACGACGGTACAGCAGATTCAATCGCCTTGGTTAACTGCATACTCTCGTAGAGCACGCCAGACCTATTGGCAAGAATGTCGAAGTTTTTAACCCAGGGCACATCGTTTATTAAGATATCAAAAACCCTCGACCCAACCGTCGTCGTGTTGTCTATCTCAGCGAAGTAAAGGTAGAGCACATAATGAGTTGAGATAGGGACGGCTTTGGTGAACGTATCGTTAGCTCCAGCACCGAACTTGGCAGTTTGCATTATCAGTGACGGAGGTCGGTTGTAAGCTGCACCAATGCTTACAACTTGATCTGTTGTCAAAGCAGATGGTGAATTCCCCACACCATCATTGCGCCAAGTGCGATCATAAGGATCTTGTGGATAGCTGATCAAACCAGATTAAAAAATTCATTAAGATGATGATTTCAGATTCAAAGCAAGACAAACATGTGTACATGAGCTTCACAATTTAGTTGATGATCAAGAATAAGGGCTAACCTGTATGTTCCCGTTCCCGGACCACCATAATTCTTCCGGTTAACAAAAGATAGGTACCGAAGCCCTGCTGGATCCTCCGTTTCAGGGTACATGCCCGGAGCAAGGGTCACGGATTGAAGCGAAGACATGAAGGGATGCCCTGTCGGTGAGTTTCGTATCAGGCAGACGTAGATGGTGTTCTTCGTGGCTTGGACGATGTCTGTGAAAGCATAGACGTCGGAGATGTTTAAGATGGTAATAGTCATTATCTTTGTGGCTTCGATGGACACATTGAAGCTCAAATCCGGTTGCGTCTTGCCATCATAGCCACCGTGGCAGAAGCGCCCGCGAATGAAGTAACGCCCGCCACTCACTGTTGGTAGCACGTAGCAAGTCTTCTTTCGTGGCTCTGGGAAGTAGCGAAGGTGAGCTAAATCCCTGGGCTGCGTCAGGTTCTGCACATTGATGCCGGTGGTGACAAAGGGAGAGTCCGGCACCCAGGTCAGATTGTTGTTATCACGATAGGGTGTAGAGATTCCACAATCGATGTTCACCATAGAGCCTGCATCCATATCAAACTCGGTGTCAGGCATCAGAGATTAGAATCAAATGTTGCAGGAGTCGCAATTGATTTCAGAGTCGGAGGTTAAAGCAGGTATAGCTCAGACCTGGTTGGACTTGGGCCTCGGTTGGAGAAGAGAGAATGACGAAGCACAAGGTGATCATCAATGCACAGACGAGACGCTCAGTCCTTCGCCTCCATTCTGTTTCCAAATCCAAGCTCTTCCACTCCATTGCGAAAATCCAATGCAATGGAGCTTACAGTTCGGCTAGCATGCTCTTTTCACTAATTCTTGAGCTTAGGAATCTGCGCTGCCCAACGTGCGTCACTTTGACAGTTCCCAGCGCATTACATTCTGCTCAGTAAAACTGAATCCTAAACCTAGAAACTCTCCCTGATAGTCATTGGCGGAGTTTCAGGCCGAATCCTACTCCAAACAAAAATGCCCACCAGCACGAACTTCGTCGCTTTGGTTCCTTGCAACCATTCATAAACCCTTCGTATACATAGTACCGTTCGAAGATTCTCACTAGTCTACCACGTCTAGTTCTCTGGCGCACAGATGAAATGACCGCAACTATTCTCGGAGCACTCAGTATTCGTTGCCTCAAAACGCGGCTGAGAATACCGATTGTCAAACTACGTCGAAAACCAATTCTAGCGAGCGACCGCAACACAACGTGCTACTAGCTAGACTCGAAACTAGATACTAGTCATCACGACGCTCCAGTACACATTAACTCAGCACTACCCTCCTAACCCATTCCGCAACCAAAACAACCCCGATGAGTCGAAACTGAATCATAGACGTCCACGACCTGGCATTAAAACTCAATCATCTCTTCTAGCTAGCTAATAAACAGATTCACAACTTATCACGCCCCATCCAAACCCAGACGCCCAACTGTCCCAACCTCAACGCCAACACCAGAGATGCACCAGATCTTCGACATCGACGACAGTCTAGAAATGCGGCACCCTGAGGTCGATGACACCGAAGTCAACGACGCCTCCACCTGAAGATCACACATGACGACCGAACTCCTGCAACTCCCCACACTCGATACGAACTAAACTTATTAAAGTAAAACCCGGGCCCCGATTCCTCACCTCCTGCTGCCAGTGAACTCGCGCGACTCGGTCGGATCGAAGTCTCCAAGTACAAGTCGATCAGTGCGGTGTACGTGACGGTACGTCGATGAGAAAGTTGTATCTCTCTCTCTCTCTCTCTCTCTCTCTCGGGGTCGGGTTCTAAAACTGTTAGTATGGATGTCGCTTATGGTATCTAGTGAACGTGTACGTTCGAGGAGGCGTAGATGGTGATGGTTTTTGGGGTGCATGCAGTGTGGAGGAGTGGATGGCTGGAGATTCGTGTGTTCGGTGAAGGTCCAGCCTGTTGTGTTGGTTTGCTGTTCATCCGGATTTGGGAGGAATGGGGAGTAAATATGGAAAGAGCCAGGTGAGGGGTTTTGGCCACCTCCAGGTGACGGTGCTCAAATTCAGGGTGTGTGGTAAGGTTGAGTGTCCTAAAAGCACCAACTTAAGCGACCTGACCTGTTTTTAGCAGTAGTAAATTCGAAATAAAAATATGATCACATTCAAAATAGGTTTTCACGAGGATTGAAAAAATTTGCAACATGTAATTCGCATTTCTGAATTTTATACAAAATTCCAAACTGCTAAGTAAGATTTGACCCAAATGCGCACTCTACAAATGAGGTACATCTGTCCTTTCACAATCAAGAGATTCGGACAGTGCGCTTTTGGGTCAGGGGGCACTTTTAGGTAGTGCAACCTTACAATTGAATAAGGGTGATACATGCGCATTAAGGGGAAGTCTCGGGTGAAGATAGTAATAAGTTATTCTATCCACATGTCAAAAGTTGCTTGATTGGTAATCTGATTGGAAGAGTGCTTCAAGAGAGGTGGAGAGAAGGCACAGAATCAGAGTTAGAAATGGGTAGAGCTAATTCCCACTTTTATACATGGAGGACTCCCAATTTAAAGTTGAAGCATGAGTTCTTACCTCTATTGAGTTTGAAAGTTACTCGATGTGAGGTGAACCAACCTATGACTACAATAAAAAGAATCGTGGATTTTTTGTCTAAGTAGGCCACACAGCCTACAAACAACATTCTTACGGATTAAAAGACCATTTATTATTTATACATAGTTCTATATATATATATATGTGGATTTTTTCAAGTATTGTGTAAAAGATGCAATATTTTTATTGGAAAAAAAGGTTTGAAGATCAAGGCAATCAAATTCTTTTTAATTGTTTTTTACACAAATTGAATTAATTATGATTTTTTTGAGAGTTTTAGAATAAACTCCATTAGATTAGTCCATTATCCACCTAATCGATATATAACCATCACTAATTATTGTATGCAAAATCAACTTGATTCCATTTCAATACCACCATGTACTAAATTTATTACTCCTAGGTTTTTTTTTTTTTCAAACTCCTTTTGAGCTTTTTATTACCACTAGTCTTTAATCATAGTAGCACCAAAATACCAATACATAACCACCACTCTTGCATTCTTTGTCACCAACGATTTGAATTTGGTAGGTAATGAATGTGTTTTTGGTGGTTATAAACATGTTTGGTAATTGGTATCTATAGATCAATGGTGGTGATGGTTGGGTTGCCATGCTAAATTAATATTGTTTGTTCCTACTTTAAATACTTAGACTCCCAATTTATTTATTCCTATGATTTAATGCAACAACTAATATTTATACAATTCAACCTAGTTTTCTTCCTTCTTTTAAAACCATCAAATAAATTTTCTCAAACTTTTATAAAATTTACATCTAATTTTTTTTGCCACATAGCCTCCACAATTTTCATTGGCACTTCTACAATCTACCTTCTTTTTAAAAATCATATTGTATAGCAAACATGACTTTGGTCTTGAACATGGGTTGTGATGTAGGGTAGCTTTTATTGATGAAGTTAGAGGATTTGCTAAAGAAGGCACCTCATGTTTTTCCACGGACTTCGACTATTGTAAAAGACATCATAGATGATATCTTCCACTTTGACACCCTTTAATGAGACGCTAGCATGGTGGCAAATCAATGATGATGGTCCTACGTTGTTCTTTGTTTCCTATGTTTGATTCAAAGCCCTTTGTTCATTTATTGATAATTCAATTTGTTGTTGTTACTAGAATATTGAAATTATTTCCAATAGTCATACAAGTTAAATTAGAATTCGCGCATTTCGAAGTTCCAAGGTTTATGGCACCTCTCTAAAACTTGTCTTTCATTGATTTACTAAAAGCCAATGTTTCAATTAGATGTAAGTGCATAATACTACAGTTCAATTCTGAAAGAGAGGATGGCGCACCATTTTTTATAACCATCATTAGGGGAAAAATGGGGTCTGCAGCGGGCCTTGTAAGACAGCCCGGATTAGGTGAGCTTCATGCCCAAAAACCCCTCTTTCGTTGTCAGCAGGGGGAGGAAACGCTGCCCGTAGCGGCCTTTTGGAGACGGACGGGAGCTGCGTGGCTGGGTTTTGCCTCGTTGGCGCCGAGGCATGGACGATGGTTGTTGAGCGCCAAGGAGTGGAATTTATTGCTCTGCAAATAATAAACTCCCTCGATCCGTTGCCTCGATCTACGGATTTTTTGACTTCTTGCCACAACGGTTTAGGCTTGATGGCGCCACCGGCTCTACGCCGTTCAGCACCAAGAAAACGAAGCGCCCTGTTCTGCTTCAAGCAATTCGTTTATGGCACTGTGAGACGCAGAATTGTATGTGATTTGCTCCAAAGATTCCAAGTAACGATGGCGCCCCTGATAAGTGGAGCAAAATTGAGATTCCGATTAATTTCTTGGCAGCGTCCGCTGGCAGCAAAGGCGGCGAGGGGTTGTTCTCAGTCGGCGACATTGGCTTCATCGAAGAGATGAAAATTGATGTGCTTGAAGGGAAGGTGAGTTGCCACGATAAACCTTTGTGGGGTGTTTAGGGGCTAGTGGGTTTTAGAGCAATTTGAATTTCGGTTTCATTAGGCCTTGCTGCCACAACGGCATAAGGCAAGGTAGGTTTTGTGGTCGACAGCGCTTGTAGATGCCGTGGTCTATCGAATTAGGTTAGAAGTATTTGTGATTGTGAATTTAGTCGTCCAACAATAATTATCACGGTTGAGAGAGTTTGCTAATACTTTCATTGGGTGTAGGAGGTGTCCCAAAATCATAACAAGTTTTGTTGATTACTTGCAAATCACCAAGCGTGACCAGGGGAGATTCAATCAAGACTACTGATAATTGGGTCCACGATGGCAGCAAGGGCTGCACGAAGCACTCAGTACATTCCCCAAGTTTCACCGGACGCATGCTATGCCCCGGTCATGAGACGAGGTTCTAAACAAGTGGAGCTGTGCATGAGGAGCTCGTTTCCAACACGGAGGTTGCGTGGAGACACGAACATTGACTTGTGGATCAATGGAGACATTTACCCTCTTGATCCAGTGACAAGGAAGCCACCTCCAATCAAATCACTAAAGGAGTTCCTTGAATTCATATGTCATGGAGAGCAGGGTCTCCACGGATATACATACAGGCTGCTAGATCATTGTGTACATGGTCCTACACAGGAGGAGACGTGTATCCACGGTTGAGCGAAGAAGTGCTTCAGCTTAGAGGCGAAACTCTGGCCAGCAACTCAAGGGCAGCCGAAGATGTCCAAGTGGAGAGAATGCGTTGCCTTGAGTTAGAAAAGACATGCACGAATTTGCGGGTTGAATTACAAGCTGTCCGTGATTGCCATGCCCAAAGGATGGAGCAATTGGAGCACCATGTGCGGGGTCTCGAAGAAGACGTTGACCGCTGCCAGCGGAGGGCCAACTTCAAGAAGGAGACCCCCATGGGCATGCGAAGTAGGGCTTGGGCTCTTAGAAAGATTCACAAGTTAAAACCTGGATCAGGTGGAACAAAAGCAAGAGTGAAGCTTTTGCGGACAATGCTGCAATCAAATGTGGTGCAGTTTGTTGTCCACAGGAACCGAGAGGACCGTCGGTGCTCTCGACTTCGGGGGGATAAAGAGTCCCAAAATAGGACTACAGTAGCACTAGCTCAAATTCTGTCAAGGCATGAAGGTGTAGCCCTCGCTTCTCAGCGTACAATGGCACATGTTCAGTCAGAGATTGCGAACAATGTCCTTAAATCAATTGGTAAAATTTTTGGACCGGACAAAATTCTTGCTGCTTGCGACTAGGCAGGGTTTCCCATCGGGTGTTGCGGACGGCAACTCTAAGATAGGGCAAGGGACTAAATTGAGGGGATACCTCAAAGGGAGACAAGAATAGACTAGAAGTGAGGGGATTCCTCACACAAGACTCAGAATAACACTGGAAGTGGGAAAACTAGAAGTGATATTGATAACTGAAAGAGTATGTACAACTGGTGTTGAAGAGAGTGAGGAGCAATGGCCCTCGACTCTCTATTTATATTAGGCTAGATGAAACTTCCGAAGAAAGGTCCTAGAGACCTTGGGAAGCATCCATAGGACCTTCCGGAAGCTTATGGGAGCTTCCGGAATCTAAGAAGGTCAAGCGGAACCTTCCGGAAGCTTATGGAAGCTTCCGGAAACAATTGGATCCGTATGGAACCTTCCGGAAGCTTGTAGAAGCTTCCGGAAACTACTAGAACTATAAGGAAGCTTGTAGAAGCTTCTAGAAACTACTAGAACTATAAGGAAGCTTGTGGAAGCTTCCGGAAACTAGTGGAAGGTTCTAGAAAGTAGTAGAAGCATGTAGAACCTTCTAGAAACTAATAGCATCTAAGCACGCTTAGCCACCGCCCTTTGGGAAAGCTCTTGAGAAGCTTCCGTGTTGCGGAATCAGTATAGGTCCCACGGTAAACTCGTGGGGCGTGGATGAAGTCCGGTATGGCACGTCCGTGACATCACCCCCCCTTCAAGGAACGAGTTCCACGAGTTTCTCTGTAAACCAGTAATAACACAGGAAACAAGAATGTTCACGTGGGATTCACGTGAACAGGACAAAAAAGAAGAATTTACATGGTACGGAATACCGTTAAATCAAATGTCGGCGCTGGCGGCGAGAAAGTCATGCGGTCGTCGTCGGGCAAGAGAGTTGCGGACTGGTATAAGACCCTTGGGCTGGCAACATGAGACATCGGCGAGGTAGCGATCGCAATCCTATCATACTTTCGGCCGACGTGAGTTCGAAGGCCTGTCCCCGCAAAACTGAGCTAGACAAGTGCGTCGTCGCCTCGTCGATACCACCACCGTTTTAGTTCAAAGTCTCTGCATCTGCACCCGCACCAATGGAAAGGCACAGAGCTTGGTGCTGGTGGCGGTCCAGACGCATTGAACTCAAATGTTTCTTAGTTTTTGAGGATACTGCCGATGAAACTCCTGAATCATTTCAGGGGCATTCTGAAGGTTTGAGGCAGGCTCCCAGGTTCTTTCGCTGATGTCATAGCCATGCCAATGCACAAGGTATTCTAGCCGTTGACGGTGGATGCGAGAGTCTAGAATCTCCGAGACTTCAAATTCTTCATCTCCTTCAATTTCAATTGCATGAGGGGGTTCTTGAACTCTACCTGGTAATGTTGACTCTTTATATGGCTCGAGGAGAGAGACATGGAATACAGGGTGGATCTTCATAGAGGCAGGTAACTCCAACCGGTAGGCCACCTTATTGATTTGCTTTACCACTGGGAATGGTCCAAGGCGGCGGTAGTCAAGTTTGTCAGATGGCCGTCGAGTCTTCAAGTTCCGACGAAGTAGCCATACCTTGTCTCCAACAGAGATTTGAGGATGATCCTTGCGAGACTTGTCGGCGTTGGTCTTCTGATGTTGTTGGGCTTCAATGAGGCTCTGCTTCATCTCTTTCTGAATATCAGATAATCGGGTAGCAAGCTCAGCAGCAGCGGGATTTTCAGAAATGTTCAAGTTGAATTGATCAAACCTTGGATGACGACCGTGGTTTGCAAAGAAGGGGGTCTGTTGAGTAGACCCTTGCAATGTGTTGTTGTAAGCAAACTCGGCAAGCGGCAACAAGTCCACCCAATTATCTTGATGATAGTTGATGGTGCAACGCAGGTACTGCTCCAACACTTGATTGACGCGCTCGGTTTGGCCATCGGTCTGAGGATGGTATGCTGAAGACAACTTGATCTCAACGCCTAGAATCTTGAATAATGATTGCCAAAACTTGGATGTGAATTGCGTACCGCGGTCAGAGATGATGTCGTTAGGCAGGCCATGGAGTCTGTAGACGTTGTTCACAAAAAGTCTTGCTGTCTCTTCACCGGTCACAGTCTTGTGGCACGGAATGAAGTGTGCCATCTTGGTGAGCCGGTCAACAACAACAAAGATTGAATCAAAGGTCTTGGATGGTGGGAGATCCACAATAAAATCCATGGATATGGATGTCCATGGGGCTTCTGGAATCGGCAACGGTTGAAGTAACTCATATGGCCGATGACGAGGGATCTTGGATCTAGAGCAGGTGTCACACGTTGTGACATAATCCTTCACGGTTTTCCACATTTGTGGCCACCAAAAGTCTCTGGATATCAGCTCCATGGTCTTGTTGTAGCCAAAATGTCCCGCCGATGGAAAGTCGTGTCGGGACTGGAGCACTTGAAGTCGGCAGGGGCCTTCAGGGACATAAAGTAATCCCTGATAGTATAATAGTCCATCTTTGAACTGGAATCTTGGATCAGCATCGTCTTGGGGAGTCTCACGCGATCTAGAAATCCGTGAACTGGAAGTAGGTTGATTCGGGGATTCCGAATCTATAACCTCCGAATGAGGGACTTGGGCGTCCGGACTTGCAAAGCCTCCTGAATTGGAGATACCTGTATTCTTCTTAAGTTTCAACGCCAAAGGATCGGATTGTAAACTTACTCGGATATCTTGGAGAAAAGATGCATCTACGGAAGTTGTAGTGCGCAAGGTCTTCAGCTGGAGTTGTTCAGGCTTGATAAGGATAGTCCTTTGCTGGTCATAGGCTGCATCTCCTTCTTTAGGTGCAAGGTATGCTCGTCGAGAAAGAGCGTCGGACCGGATTTGCTGAGAGCCGGGACGGTACGTGATGACGAAGTTGAAGCGCGAAAGCGATATACTCCAACGGGCTTGTCGTCGATTCAGTACCTTGGCAGACATGAAGTATTCAAGGTTCTTGTGATCGGTGTGGACCGTCACTGGATGTTGAGCTTCTTCGAGGAAGTGACGCCACTCTTGGAAAGAGTCGACAATGGCTAAAAGCTCCTTGTCGTGAATCTCGTAGTTGATCTCGGCGGCTGTGAATTTTCGCGAGTGGAACGCGACGGGATGAAGACGTCCTTCTTTGTCGGGTTGTGAGAGGACCGCTCCAAGGGCAAAGTCAGAAGCATCCGTTTCTAGGAAGAACGGCTCCTGAAAGTCAGGGTGTGTCAGAATAGGCGCTGTTGTAAACGCCTTCTTCAAAAATTCAAAGGCTTGGCATGCTTCCGCATTCCACTCGAGCTTTTCCTTGCAAGTTAATTGTGTCAACGGAGCAGCAATCTTGGAATAGTCTTGGATGAAGATTCGATAGAAGTTTGCAAAGCCGAGGAAGCACTGCACGTCTCGAACGGTAATCGGCTTCTTCCAATCAATGATTGTCTGAATCTTCTTAGGGTCCATCGATAAACCCTCTCCGGAAATGATGTAGCCCAGGAATTCAACTTGGGGTTGGTGGAAAACGCACTTCTCCAGCTTGGCGTAGAGTCCTGCAGCGCGTAACTTTTCCAATACCAGTCGGACATGTTTGGTGTGGTCTTCTTCATTCTTGGAGAAAACCAGTATGTCATCGAGGTAACAGACAACAAAATCATCTAGAAACTCGCGGAATATGTCGTTCATTAGGTGTTGAAAGATGGCAGGTGCGTTGGTAAGACCAAAAGGCATGACATTGTATTCAAAGTGTCCATACCTAGTTCGGAATGCCGTCTTCCATTCGTCACCTTCCTTGATACGTACTAGGTTGTACGCTCCACGAAGATCGATCTTGGTGTAGATCTTTGCTTGACCGAGTTGGTCAAGAAGTCCTGAGATAAGCGGCAATGGGTACCGGTTCTTGATTGTGACCTTGTTTAGTCCACGATAGTCCACGCACATCCGAAGGGAGCCGTCTTTCTTCTTGACAAATAGGATAGGAGCTCCGGCAGGTGACTTGGAATGTCGAATGAAGTTCTTTGCAAGATTTTCATCAAGGTACTCTCGCAATGCAGCAAGCTCATTCTGTGAGAGGCTATAGATTGGACCGAATGGAGGTTGCGCACCTTCTTGAAGTTCGATGCCGCAGTCATAAGGTCGATGTTGGGGGAGCGTATCGGCGTTCTTCTTCTCAAACACATCTCGATACTCCTCATACTTTGCTGGTAACTTGATTGATTCTTGAGCCGGTTGAGACGTTGGAGTTGCATAAATTGCAAAGACACTCCCATTCTTAGCCGCCTTCATAAAGGCTCGAGCACCGACCATCAACGGAACCTTGACCTCGGACTGTTGGATTTGCTGAGGGCATATATTTAGACTATTTTTAGGGTGTTTAAAAGGAATATGAGAAACTACGGTTGGATATGTTAACCTTCGATTTTTCCAATCTATATCTGAATTGACCATCTCTAACCAGGAGAGACCTAAGACGAGAGGATTAGAGGGAGAACTAATGATATTGGATACGATAGTACTGCGGTGCCCTTCTAGGATAATGTTTAAGGGTTTGGTTTCGTGGGTGACATCTCCTGAAATCAAGGGTCTACCGTCAATAACCTCTACTGCTACAGGGTATTTTTTGGGGACTACAGGGAGATTATGACGTTTTACAAGATCCCTATCAATAAATCAAGCAGAGGCTCCGGAATCTAACAAGGCTTTAACTTTTACGTTATGTGGATGACAATCTATCTTAAGCGGGATATGAAAACAACGAGAAGGTTCAGAGGATAAGATAGGACCTGATGACGTGGCAACACTTGTCAGCCGCACGGTCCCTAATGTGGCTGGCAGCTGTCGTTTTCCGACTCGACTTCCTCATGGTTTGGCTCAGAAGTGCTTGAGGTGCTCCGAAACTTGTGTGGCTTTGGTCCCTGAGGTTTCACAGGGCAGTTCTTTACGCTATGGTCCTTCCCTCCACAATATAAACACAAGTGCTCCTTGCGACGCCGCTCTTTCTCTTCTTCGCTCAACTTTCTAACTTTGGAGGTGTCAATTTGCATCGGCTCTGCGGTCGAAGTGTTTGAAGATGTCTGATGGATTGGAGTTGCGTAATCCGCTCGATATGATCCGAAGAGCAATCGTCGCTCTTGTCGCTGCTCAAACAACCGATTGTCGCAGTCGATTGCTCGAGTAATGGCTTCAGAGAGAGTAGTTGGCTTGGGCAAATTCAGCAACAAGGTCTTGATATCGTCGCGGAGTCCCCATCGAAACATGGTGATGAGAGCCGCATCGTTCCAACTGAGGTCACATGCAAGTTGTTGGAATTCTGCAACGTACGCTGAAGCTGGGCGTGATCGTTGTTGCAGCGTTCGAAGCTTTGTTGTTGCTATAAGGGCTCGATCTCTTTCTCCAAAGGTTCGGTTGAGTTCTTCCAGGAATTGGTCAAGATGTGCCAGAAGCGGAGTATTCTTCTCCAACAAGGAAGAAAACCAAGATGACGCGGCTCCTGTGAGCAACGTTCCAATGAATCCGACTTGTATCTCTCCAGTTGAATACCTCTGAGGTTGGAGACGGAAGATGAGCCGAATCTTGTTGATAAAATCCCGGAGTTTCGTACGATCTCCATCAAATTTATCCGGCAAGGCTACTCGAGGTTCCTTTGGCGCATGTGGAGCAGGATCCACTACACTGGCTGGAACATGGATTGGAGTTGAAGCAACTTGAAGCTGTTCCATGGCACTTCGTAGGTTGGCATTCTCTTGCTGTAACTGCTGTAGCATGGCAAGCATGTCATGCATCTCAATGTTCGGAACGTCACCCATCTTGAATTCAATAGGTCTCACAAGTAAATAAAGAAGCAGAGTTTCGCGTCGTGTACTTTTGGAACAACTATAGGAACTGAAGACCTCAAGAAATTCAAATAAAACTCTTCGCTCTTCTCTCGAATGATGATATCTCTAAGTTCGGTCTTTAGTCTAAAGAAAATACGTATTTCTAAAGTAACTGGACTTGACGAAATGGGAAGTCGGTTCAAGTCCATGAAAAAACCCTCATAGGGATGACTATATGACGAATATCAGCTTAAGGGAGGGTAATCCGCAACCCTTAAGGCGTCACGACTCTCCTGAAGAAGAGGGGTAATCCACACTCTATCTTACAAGAGCAGACTCTGATATCAGGAAGAACTCGAGACAGAAGTAAGAATTCACTCTCTTCAAACTGTTGCGGACGGCAACTCTAAGATAGGGCAAGGGACTAAATTGAGGGGATACCTCAAAGGGAGACAAGAATAGACTAGAAGTGAGGGGATTCCTCACACAAGACTCAGAATAACACTGGAAGTGGGAAAACTAGAAGTGATATTGATAACTGAAAGAGTATGTACAACTGGTGTTGAAGAGAGTGAGGAGCAATGGCCCTCGACTCTCTATTTATACTAGGCTAGAGGAAACTTCCGAAGAAAGGTCCTAGAGACCTTGGGAAGCATCCATAGGACCTTCCGGAAGCTTATGGGAGCTTCCGGAATCTAAGAAGGTCAAGCGGAACCTTCCGGAAGCTTATGGAAGCTTCCGGAAACAATTGGATCCGTATGGAACCTTCCGGAAGCTTGTAGAAGCTTCCGGAAACTACTAGAACTATAAGGAAGCTTGTAGAAGCTTCTAGAAACTACTAGAACTATAAGGAAGCTTGTGGAAGCTTCCGGAAACTAGTGGAAGGTTCTAGAAAGTAGTAGAAGCATGTAGAACCTTCTAGAAACTAATAGCATCTAAGCACGCTTAGCCACCGCCCTTTGGGAAAGCTCTTGAGAAGCTTCCGTGTTGCGGAATCAGTATAGGTCCCACGGTAAACTCGTGGGGCGTGGATGAAGTCCGGTATGGCACGTCCGTGACATCGGGAATATGATGTTATCTACAAAGCTGTGAAGGCTCCCATTGCTCATCTGAACAAAGGAGTCACCGGGAGTATTTTGCCAAGCCCCTATCATGTGAAACTGCTTCGGCAAGAGTTAAATGCAAACTTGCCACAGTATATTGGCGAATACTATCATGCTGAAGGATGACTTACGCTACCAGCAAGTTCTAAGAAGAGCAAGAAGTCCGAGGACATGGTAAAGGAAGTTGTTTTGACTGAGAAGAATTCCCTATTCACAGACCTTGAGGTGGTCCAAAGAAGCATGGTGATCTTCTACGGCATCACGGAAGAAGGTAACGTAATCACCTCGGACTGTTGTTTTCAGAGTTTGCTGTCAGCAAGTTTATTTATCAATTAACTATGCCCTCACATCTACTCGCCATGTTTCCACAGAGTTAAAAGGGGCACCGATGGTATTTGTCATGAAATTGGACGAGGCTGAGATTGTGAATGGCAAGAAATTTGAACAGGTCAGCATCACGTTAATGAATAGGGCGCTTGACCCAGACATTCAGAGGAACCATGCCCTGTTTTTCTCAGTCCAGTCAGAGCAGGAAATTTGGCCAGTGGCAACCTTTCAAGTGGAAAAAGAGTCCTACAAAGTTCTCTCATGGATATTTGGGAAATCCAAATTTCCATCTGTGATTGCAACACACTCCAGTGGCGCGAAACTCACGGTCCCTGAAGTTGGAGAATTCCGTGTGGAGTGGCATCTCGCTGCGGACATGAAGACGATCAAGTGTATGTATGGGCTTCATTCGGGGCCGTCGTGTGCAATGAACTGCATATACTGCGAGCAGAAGAGGGCTAAGCCTACCGTAGGCACAGCAAGCTAGGCGAGTGCTGCCATCAGAAAACGTAGGAAACCGAACTGGGTGGGGAAACTGTTTGCCAACTCTGTGGAGCTAGAACCTTGTGACATGCGTGCACATACAAGGTGGCAGCCTATCTTGCCAATTCCGTTGCAGAGAGTGCACATTTGTACACTCCATGCCCATGTTCGATTAACGGAGAAGATTTTACATCAACATATCATTTATGTCTGGAACATACAAGATCGAAGACTAAGGGCTATAGCAATAGAGCAAATGGAGAAGTCCTTGTCAGCTATAAGGGCTCACGGTGGCAAAGTGGAGATTAGAAAGGATCCAAAACTGAGTGGCAGCACGGGGAATGTGCCACAGAAACCATCTTTCAGTGGGGTTGTTGCCAGCAGACTATTTAAACCAAGCCTTTGATCTGGCAACGACAAGGCCTGGAAAGACATATGTCGCGCAGAGAGCAATAATAGTGGCGGTGGTGCACATCGTAGGGCAAGGGCTGCTATGTGGCAAGCCTTTGAAGAGGTTCTACCATATTTCAACGGCTTGGTGTTGACAGTAGAACAACGACTCCAGTTCAAAGGGAAGATAGAAACGTGGGGGAGAACATTTTTAGAGGCCTTTGGAGAGCAGCATGTGTCGCACTACATGGTAAGTTATATCCAGGATGTTTGGGATGAATTAGGGGTTGATGGCTGACCTTACTTTATTCAATTCTCAATCCAAGACTAACCCTGGAGTGACTGTTGACAGCATGTACTTGTCGGGCATGGCAGTTAGTTTGTGGAGGAATACGGTAGTCTGGCCGTATGAAGTTGCCAGGGTATGGAGAAATCCCATCATCAAGCGAAGGCAGTGAATCAAGCGCATACAGCTCATGGTGGTGGCAAAGAGCGCATCAGTGTTATTTTGCAACAATTCCAGCATTGGTACCGAAATATACTGCATCGGTATAAGAAGAAATTAGAGTGCACCACGGTTCTCAATACCCCGGTTGATGAGGCAAGATTGGCGGCTATGCGTAGAAGGCGAGAACATCGGCATCAATCAAATGCTGCCAGGGCTTTGGAGAATTGGCGGTCAAGGCGACGGCGTGTTGACAGCGCTTGGGTGTGTGATAGCACCGTCGTAGGTGGTGGAGCCAACAATGTTCAAGCAAGTGGTTCTGCCAACGAAGATGACCCCGGGGAGGATGACAACAATGTGGATCCTGAGGAAGGTCGCAGTTCCACTGACGGTGACGACGCTGGCAACAACGTGGACAGCGATGACGCTAGTAACAACCCTGTGTGAATTGAGTACAACGCGTTCTAAACTCATTGGATGGATATCTAGAATGTGGCAAGAGTTTTATTTTTTTATTTTTTAAAAATCGGAGTAGACAGTGGATCTTCTTTGAACATGTTTTTTGGTTTCATTCTAGAATAGCCATTTACGGATAGATTTATTAAATTTTCCGGATTTATTCATGTGTAATTCACTAAAGTGGCTGATCCATAGCTATGTGGAACTCCATGATTAATAATGAGGCACCCTTGGAGATGGTAGTAACTCCACTAACAGTGAGGTCGCTGGCAGCAATGAGGATAGTGACAACGCGAGCAATGGCCGTGTGTGATTTGACTGCAATGTGTCTTACTAATTAAGTTGTAGCTATGTAGAATGTGGCTGGCAACAATGTTTTTTTTTAAATGAGTTGGACCATGGTTCTCCCTTAAACTTGTTTTGTGGATAAGACACGAAAGTGCCTAGTCCATGCAATTATTAATCTCTTTAATTAATGGGTCTTAGTAATCATATGTACCGGTCACGCTAAAATTAAGATTTTAATTTCTAAGACGATTTTCTAAGTACCCACATCAAATGAGGATGTGTGGTTTAGGGCCATGGCAATGATTTGCATGGAGTGGCAATTAAAGGGGATATGAAAGCTTTCCACCAACTCCTTAACCTCCCTTCATTAAGCTCTGTTTGAGACTCTCAACCCTCCTAACCAAGGACGCACAAGTAGTTGACTCCAGCACGGATTCCCCTCTCTTTTCTTCTCTTCTTCCCATAGGCCGCACGTGGTTAACATCAACGGCACGAAGAAGGCGCTTCTTCTCCTCCACAACATTTTCCAACTGCCATGCACGATCCCCCTATTGTAAAATCTGTTGTTTTTGCACTACCAGCGCCAAGGATGTCGAGCCGTAGGAAGAGAAAGGCCGCGGCTTCTCGGAAGGAGGACTGCACCGAGAAGACTGTGGAGAAGAAGGAGGTTGTGGAGGTTGCTGACAGCAAGGAGAAGGAAGGAGTTGAGACGCCGTGAGATGATGCGTTTGATTTTGAGACCTTACCCCCCGCACTCGTAGGTCAACTCTGCCACCTTGGGTCCTCGCCCCATTTCTGCTGGGTAGGCAGGCTGCGGACTACGATGAGGACTTCTTCCACCACACCTTGGGGCTCTCCAATGTGGGGTACAAGTTTAGTGACCTCAGCAGCGACAAGCATTGCAAAAAGTCCGACTTCATCGAGGCATGGCCGAAGCGTTCTTCTGGGCGGCACTACGTTGCTGACTCTGAGGATGGGGAGGCCCTGAGGACTTACTTGCTCCAACACCGGAAGACCTATGGAGGTGACCCCGACAATGGCGCATTCGGGACCTCCTTCCTTCGGGCTTGCCACCTCTTCTTTGAGGAGGGCGAGGATGTCAACTTCGCCCAGAAGGCGGAGGCCCTTCAGAAGGCGCGTGAGAAACTGCCAGGGCGTAGTCCGCAGAAGTTGACACCCCCGGCCTTGAGGGAGCTGATCGAAGCCATCATCGACTTCCTTGCTGGCCACATCCCGGGTGCTGGCAGCAAGGGCAAGGGCGAAGGGGCGGAGGCGAGCTGCGGAGCCAAGACAGTTAGAGCCACCTCCAAGGCCGTGAAGGCCGCGGAGGCGAAGAAGGTCAGGGGTCCTAAATCCCTGCCCGCTCCTGCCAAGGCCGTGGAGGAGAAGAAGGTTAAGACCCCAGCTGCTGTTGCCATCAAGGTGCAGCCCTTGGTGGCAACGGATCCAAAGCAGGTCCTGGAGCAGCAGCGCCTCAAGAAGAAGACATTGGAGGCCGCACTTGTGAAGGTGGAGGCCAACCGGGACCGCATGAAGCTCGACCTTGCCAAGCAGCCGGCCTACATGAAGACCAAGGAGGATGAGGAGTCCAAGCTCTATGAAGACGTCTTCTCCGCCCGCGAGGCTGGTAAGAAGGTCGCGGCTGTTGGCAACGATCAAGAGAAGAGGCGCTTCGATCAGGTGGCCCGCTTAGGCCAAGACAAGTTGAGGCTTGCAAGCAAGGCAGTTGAGGAGGCCCAGAGTCGCATTGATAGGATCTACAAGAAGTTGGAGGAGATGGAAGCCGATGAGCAGAGACGGCATGCTGAGGTTTCCGCGCTGACAGCGGAGATCTCGGCCTTAGAGTTGGCATCAGCTTTCTTGCGGCCAAAGAATGTGTTGGCTCGTTACCCATGGGAGTGGCAGGTGTTGCCATTAGCCCTGAACGATCAATGCCCCTTCTGCGAGCGTTACTTTGTTGACACCTGCTGCGTACCTCTGTTCTGCAGCTGCTTGGCACATCCCCATTGTATGTTTGAGGAAGTCTTCTCCCAAGACGCGCGATGCCGTCGATGCGAGCGGCGCATGACTGGAGGATGGCTTGGGCAGTGGGGCTTTGACTTTGACTCCAAGGCCGCGGAGGAATTACGCCTCACCAAAGAGATTCTATTGGCCGAGCCCGCTTCACCCCGTGCTGGCAGCAAGGCCTCTATTGGCAGCAAGCGGCCCGCTGCCTCCTCTGTGGCCGCGCTTCCATGGAAGAAGGCCAAGCATGTCACTGGAGACACTCCTAGTCCATTGACAGATCTCAACAAACGCCCTGCTCCTGCCAAGGGCGACCAAGGTTTGTTGCCCCTAAACCTACCTACCCATTGCTTGTTGCCTGCCCCGTTGCTACATCCGAATGTAACTTCTTTTCTAATTCTTGTTTGTTGGCAGCAACTGCAGAGGATGCTCTCCCCGACTCAGACTCCCTAGTGTTTGATCCCACGCAGGTCTCTCCTCGTGAGACCTAGGCAGCCCTATCCGGAGATGGGAACCGTGACTCCTCCGCCACCACGCAAAGACCAGGTGGAGGTGAGAAGAACGAGGACGACACCAACATGGAGGGATTGTCAAGCCTTGTTGAGCCAATTGCCACTAATGCAACCGTGGAGTAGATTCCCACCTTGGACAGTTTTCTAGGTCGGGTTAGGGCTTTGCTGGTAGCGACTGTAGGTCTGGACTTTTATGGGCCACCTTTCTCAAACTTTTCCGAAGTTAAAAACAATTTGCCTCTGGAGTGCCATGTCTCTTTGAAAGAAATGGCATTCTCGTAACTCTTCTGTTTTATTTGCAAGTGTATTTCTTCTTTATTGTAGACTGCCGATAGCAAGGGCTGCATTTTAGCCGCCATTTTATCTTTCGACTTGTTTATCTCTTCAAGCCCACGCTATTTAAGAGCCATGGCCGTCTTCGAAGTTCTTCCCTTTGTATTTCCCTTCTTATATGCAACCATGTTGCATTTTTTATTTGCAAGTTCTTTTGTTCTTTTGTTTCTTATCTCATTAATCGCAACCATGGTTCCTTTTATTATTTGCAATTGTTATTATTTTCCATATGCGATCTACTTCATCTCTTATGTACAGCTGTTTTTATTTTTATCTTATTCTATTATAATCAACCGTGGTTCTTTTTTTATTTGCAACTTTTCTTTTTTTTATCTGCGTTGGAAGCAAGGGCTGCATTGTGCCCGCCACTGCCAGTTCAGAGCACCAAGTTCACAAAGGAGCCAACCTCTACGACCAAAATGGCAAACTTTACATTCCTTATTAATTACTTTATATTTGTCAAGTGCCAAACTCCATTTTCTGTTTGCAACTGATTTGGTCTCTTATTTGCAATTGTTTTTATTTCTTATTTTGCGCTAGCAGCAGGCTCCACCATCAATGGCGCCATTGCAAGTTCTAAGCAATTTTCCTCTTCAGACCCGGGCTCTTTGAAACCCCGGCCATTCTTTAGACTTCTTGTATTTTACTTTATTTTTCATTTGCATCCTAGGATTCATTTCTTAATTGCATCTGTTTTTTATTTTTATTTCCGCTGGCAGCACGTAGATCACGAGTCCTTCAAATTTGCCGTATATAACACGTTAATAGAGGAAGTCCCACAGAAAGTCCTGAATGGTAAGCGAAACCACTACCTGAACTCACTAACGACTTGGCGAAGAACCTAATGACATCCCACACATTGTAACTACTCATCCCCAAAATCACTTTTCCTACAGCTCCACAATCTTGATCCTTTTGGAAACCGTGACATCCGCAGCTGTAAGGTGTCTCTCATGGCGCTGGTTGATCTGCACTCAACAAATCCTGTCATTTTTGTTTGCTGGCAGCAAGGAGCTCTCAACAGCCAATTCCCAACTCATCTAAACGACACGAAGAATTCGCCTAGACTCGTACTTTTTTCTCACGAACATCGTTGGCCTCTATCATAACCAGGTTGTACTATCCAGGTACGTCAGCTCCTAGTGCCATTGCAATTTTGTGTCACAGGTGGGATACTGGCCAGCCCTTGCCAACTTCGAATGTTGGCAGCAGGTTCCCCCTAAACATACAAGACACTTCTACCATCACCTCCTCTGGTAGGTGATCCATTGCTTCCCACTTACTGTTGGCAGCCCCGCTATACCTTGTATACATGAACCTGGTGTATAATGTTGTCTTCCCACATGATAGCGGAAGACAACGCTGGTCCTGTCGGCAACGCACTTGATGACATCTTGGCCAATGTGGAACTTCTTGTTCCACCCTGGGTTCATCAGACTGCTTAGTAGAGCCTCAGATGGACTATTCAAAACAAACATTGTAGGTGTCCGCCTAATGTTGTCAGCAGCTACCGCAAACAAATCAACCATAACATGGATTGGCATAAACCATTGCTGGTGGACGAAGCTGCTAGCAGTTGTTGCTTTCATAGCATTTGCAAAATCGAAAGTGAGCTTTGTTCTTAACGCCTCAGATGTGTGCATGTCTGGCAAAGGCCACTCCACATCATTGAATCCTGGAAGCAGGAGTGCTTCAACCTTCCCATACAGCGTGTCACCTGTTAGAGGCAAATACAGACCACCAAAGAAGAATGTACCCATGTCCACCAACTCCGCGTGGCTCTGTCGATTCCGTGTTGCCTCCCTAATCTCGACATGGAGCACAAGAATGGGACCAAGGATAGATGCGGGGTGTACCCAATCCTCCGAAAGCAACGAGTACAGGTAGTTTGCCATACCCGAATTGGTTGCTGCCTCCGCGGGATCCAAGCGTAGATGCCTTGGCTGATATGCATGTTGCACAAGCACCTTATCGAGGTCGCATGCTCCATGCTCCGTGGAGATCCACGAGAAATCTCAGATCTGCGCTTTGAAGGCCCCCCAAAAATTTTCTCCACCATGCCGCCTTGCCTCTCTACCCCAAGGCCCATCCGACGCTGGTTGCAGCATAACCCATTAATCACGATCCACCCTCATGGGGATCCAGTTGCCCTCCAAGTCTTGAGTGTTATGCAGGATGACACTCTGTACGAGGGAGTTTGGCCGTCTAGCCATACCACTAGAATGCACGAAATTTTCAACTGTGAATTCAAAAACTTACAAATGTTGTCGTCGCTGACATCAACCGCGAGAACTACATACTGTCAACACACCCTCCGCCATCACGAACGGCTAAATCCGACGTCCACGGCGTCGCAAGAGAGGTACGAGCTACCCTAAACCTCATCCCGAAACCCCAATTTCCAACTCAGGTATTCTCTCCAACCTATGTAGATGCAAGACCGATGGCAGCGTTTGGGAGACCACTACAGCTAAACCCTAAATCTCTATTGCACAATGCGTGACCACCCACAACCCAAATTGAAAAACCTGATGAAGCCTTTGGAGGCCTCCACCGCTCCATCCTGGTTGACAACGCAACTGCGACAACTCTCTCATAGGAACGCATGAGGTTCGGAATGACTGTTGGCAGCATTTCGACATCAACACCTTCTGCACGTTGCATCTCAAAGGGGGAGCAGCACTTCGATTCTGGTAGGTGGCCAAACTGATTCAGTTTTGCAGGAATTTATAAAGCCCACCAGTGCTAACACCCTTCTCCCTGCTCGGATTCCGTGCGCTTAGAGGCTCCGCTCAAGACTTGCGGGAATATACGCGCGAGGGGACACAAGCCTTTCTGCGCGACTACTGGCTGGACCCCCTAAACGCCGATTTGGCGACCTGCTGGGACCATTGGTGCCAGCGGAGAAAGTGCACGGGCATGGCCAAATTTTGAGGCACGTGGGAAACCCAAAGGCCCGTTGTAGACCCCATATTTCCACTAATGTATTGTTATTGTTTAAGTTCATTGAGAGTTTTTTTTTTTTTTTTTTTTTTTTCCCCCCCTTTTGATTAATCAATTTTGAGTCTTGTTATCATTTCACACTTAGCACTCATTTTAAATTAGTTTTTTTTTACTATTTTATTATAAAGGCAATTTCTACAAAAATTCAAAAAAGTCTATACCACACCATACTTGAAGGCAATAATAGGTCAATGCTCAGTAGGTTATATATATATATATATATATATATATATATATATATATATATATATATATATATATATATATATATATATATATATATATATATATATATATATATATATATATATATATATATATATATATGATTTTGGAATGCATCAACAGTCCAATCATATTCGACATGCAATAAAATTATCCTTCATGCCGTCTTGAATTTAAAAAGATACTATGAATTCTGCTCCATTCTACTATCTTTTTTATTCCAAATAACTTGGAGGCATGGAAGAACTTTGTGGTCTCTTCATAGTAGCGTATAAGAGGTTTGTAGACTTTAAATTCAATACTTTGTACCAAGGACCTAGATTTAGTGGTGAAACAAAGAGACACTTAATTCACTACAATGTTTTTAGAGACCAAAGTTTTTCTTCTTTAAATTCAAGGATGACAATTTTTGCCATTATTACACTTTCAAAACTAGTTTTCCTTTACTATAGACTATTTAGAGTGAGTATAGGATTTTAAATCATATTCTGATGGCTTTAAAAAAAATCTATAATAGGTTAGTAGTCTATACAAACTTCAAATACTCCTTTCAACTTAATAGGGTAGTAACTTTTGAACGCAGTTCATGTGCCATGAGAGGAGCTGCAATAGACATTTATGGTACATGAACTAGAAAATACCAATTATATACTCAAGTACATAATGCTTACAAAATATCTATTTGAGTATAGAACAATATTGGAATTTTTTGTCTTACATTCTAGTCACTACCTCCTTGTACTCTTTCAATCAAGAATTCCAAATTTCAATTTCAAACAAACATAATTCTATTTTTGGTGAATTTTTAAAGTAAATTTTTAAGGTTTTGCATTATGTTTTGTTGCAAACAATTGGTAATGACTTTTTCTACTTCAAATGCAGAGATATGTAGGAAACATTTATAGACACATCTTTCATGTTAAAAAAATCTCATTGTCTTTGAAGAATATGAATTGATAAGACTCATAAGAGCTCAATATGAGGTGTTAAGTGACCAAAATTTGTGAAATATATATAAATTTATTTATATTTTAATAAGATTTGAGTCATTTGACAAAGTAGTATACCATCATGCTCAAATGTATGAACTTAGTGACCACATGAAGAAAAAATGAAAAAATTCTAATTATAATAAAGATATATTTATTGTTATAACAATTTGACTTTATCACATTCATATTAAAATTTCTATACAAGGGATATATAGAAGGAACATTGTCTATATAAGGCATTGTAAAACGTTTCTGGAGGCACTTGCAAAGGAAAAGATTTGCATATAGATGTTCCCTACATACATCAAGAATCAAACTTTAAAAGTTCAACACCAATAATTATATATATATATATATATCATATTAAACCATAGAAATTGAATTTAAATATTTATCAAAAATGGAGTTCTATATTCTTTCAACTAAAATTTGGTAGGCTTGAATGGAATTATGTTAAGATGAAAAGATAAGTATATATACCAAAATACACCAATCATACACCGCATTGTAAACAAAAAAATTAATTCTCTAAATAGGTACTTAGTACGCATCATGAATGTGGCTATAGACTGTAACTTTTGTTTCATGGTGAAATATGAGAATTCAAAAGATACATCGTTTGTATAGTCATAGGCATTCATTATGTTTAGATCTATTAGTAGTATGAATTGTTTAAAATTCATCATCTTATGCCATGATATCTTATATAGAACTTTAAGAGAGGTTTTAATATCAAATCAAGGTAAGAATTAAGATTCCATCATCCATACATAGTTTCTACGTTTTGGATTTATGATTCCAAAATGGTTGACAATACTAGATTCAAAATTGATCTATATTATAGTCAACTTAGATAGTTATAAAACAGTAAACATCCATTTGCCTTGACAACTTCCTGGAAAGCATTGATGGTATTAAGATACCAAACTTTACTGTTATCCAACAAATGATCCCAACATTTCCAAATAAAAACCCTAGCCTTTAACATCATTGAATAGTATGGTTACATTACACCGTTAAATCCAAATCCAAGTAAACAACTTTAGAATGGATAAACAAAAGTTAGATCTATATCATCTACAACAAGTCTACTAAAAGAATATATTGGATATTGAATTAACATTTTTGAACAAAACACTTGCTCTCCACACCACAAAAAATGAGAAATTGAGAAAAAATTGAAAATTTTGTACACTTAAAATCTTATCAAATGCAAAAGTAAAGACAGATTGTTCTCATCACCACCCAAGGGGCTCAAACCCTTGATCACGAGGTTAAGAGCCTTGCACTCAACTAGCTTTTAAATCCGCACCGCGGCTAAAACAAAAGGAAGATACAAAAATACTCAATAAAAACTATGCAGGCCGGGGGACCGACCGTCATGTCACCGCCAAGTGTCACTTGATCGTGGGTTGATCTAAACAGAGGTGAATCAAATCCGCTTTATACGCTATTTGGGTCGGCCTAAAGGTGGGCCGGAATGCTCTAGTCATGGCTTCAATTTCAGCCCAATTTGAGAGTTTGGATCATGAGAAACCCTGTTCCAATTGCATCAATAAGACCGAAATATTTCGGCGCCAAAACAATGCCATGTAGGATGCTACATAGGATATATTTTGATTTCGGTCGGGCCCTAGTGTAAAGCCCTTCGACCCAATTTGAAAAAATTGAGCGATCCTATTGGTTGAAATTTGAAGAGATTGGGCCGGCCCTCAATCGAGTTCTAAGTATAAACTGGCCATTAGACTTTAGTAATTATCAGAAGTTGTACTCTATCAACTGAGCTAAAATGGTCTCGACCAATCATAGAACATCACGCATATTAAGGCATGCGCCGTTCTTAGGAGCTAAAACACATGAAACCGCGACGACTCTAATAGAGACTCCATTTTCAATAGCTCGGAGGAACGGCGGTAGGTGAAGAGACTCTATATAGGCTGCAATTCAAAATGAGATTTGCAGCTGCTCAGATAGACTACCTCGTCTTGAAGCAAGTCATGACACTTTCAAATTCAGCCTTCCTCCAATAATAGAGAAAATCAAGGTCTCATCAGTGGCCTTGATAACGTAGAGCGTTACATAGAATTAACATTGCAAACAACAAACATATTGCATAGAAAGCCTTTGTGAATTTAAATGAGTGTTAGATAGATTGGTTCTAGCAATGATGTAAGCATTTATGTGCATTTTATCCTAACTAATTAATATCCATTTTGAATCATTTACATCTACAATATGGTTTAATTTATTTTTAAAAATTAGATAGTATAGTATAGTGTCAAAAGAATTAAACTTAAAAAATAAAAAAAATAAATAAAATAAAAATAAAAAAAAAAAACCATCTCAATAATTCAACTTTTTTTATTTGATTTTTATTGGATATTAGAATAATTGTGCACAAATTTCATCTAAAATTAAAAAAAAATTGAAAAAAAATTTTAAAAAAATTTTTTAAATTTTTTTTAAAAAATATATATATATATATATATATATATATATATATATATATTTTAGTGGATTGACACTTTAAAAGGATTAATGACATATTCGTGATAATTACTTTTATGTGTTTAAATATATGAAAAATTTGTCAAAGATTCTAATTTAGATAAGATACAAGGGAATAATTATGTTTCAATGCCTTGAATTTGTTATTACTATTTTGATTTATAGTTACAAAGGAATCATGAATTAAATGAAAATACTGTTTTTGTAAAAATTAATCATAAATTATACACAACATCCATTTTTTAGCAAAAGCGTTTTTTTATTTTTTATTTTTTGTTTTTTTATTTTTTATTTTTTGTTTTTTTATTTTTTGGCTTCTTATATTAAGTCCTATTAGTATTTATAATTTTCTCATTGTCACTTTACTAAAATGAAATTATCTTTAATATCTTTTAATTAAAAATAATTTAAATGAAGAAATATTGTCCTAACAAAAACATGTGATATTACATAACGATGAAATAGTTTTTATTTAAAAGATGAGTTGTTGAATGATTTGACTTAGTCAATTTGAAGTTGTCAATCCAATGGGCATTTTTAAACATCAACAACATGATTTCTCAAGTCTTTAGTGAAGTAAGTTGTATCAACATTATAGTTTAGATGATGAATGTTATATCAAAAGTTATGAAAAAAAATCCACATACATATTATAAGTAATATAGGGTGCCATAAATCAACTAAACCAGAAACTTATATTTGTAACCCATAGCCCTCACTTTAAACACATATATTAGAGAATTATGTAATAATAGCCCCTTCAAAAAAAAATCACTAAGTAATAGCCTCCCTTAAAATACCCCATGTTCGCACCTATCCCCTTAATTTTTATAAAGAGTGACCCCCCCCTCGACTCAATAGCTGCCCGTGGCTGGAAAGTTAACCCCCTCATAGACATCATTTCAGGCGCTAAAGACACAACCCACATACCATCAATGACCTCATTAGAAACCACATTCAAACTCACCCAAAAACAAATAAAAATCGCATTAAAAACAATTAATATAATAGCCATACAACATGCCCCTTTAATTCTCCTACATAAATGCAAACTAGAAAACCACCAAGCCCTCCCCACCAATCTTGAACCTGCACAAAACAAACAAAGGAGGGGGGGTAGTGGTGCAAACTACTGTTGTTAGCAGCGCACGCAGCGCACTGCTTCAGTCTCAGCTTCTGGATAGGGGGCGGGTGCTTGATACTACTTTCCTGCCATATATTCACAGAGAGCCCCAAGCAATGCGTACTGCTCAAACGAGCTCGTCGAGGTTTGAACTCGAACCAACACGATCACAAACGTCCTACACAATCAGGCACCCTAGGACTACACAGCTTGGAGACCTTGAACCCACAAAAATCCCAATTAAAGCACCCATGGCTCCGCCAAACACCCCGCACCATAAATAGTTTTATCTTGATTACTATAGTTTAATCTAGTTACAGTTACAGTTATATGTACAGTGTTTAGTGTCTATTTCCGAAAGGGGTGAGTAGTTTTGTTCTTTTACCTCTTTGTCTTGTGGCCATTGAGGTAAAGTTATTGGAGATTGGAGTTCTTATCTCTATTTCTTGGAACGTAATATTGGAGGGCTTGGATCGATTTGGGAGATCCTATGATTGTGGGCAGCCTAGGGTTTCGCGCGACGACTTCGCCCCGGTGCTAGGCTGGCTTTCATATCTTTTCACTTCCGCTCTGGTTCATCTTTGTCTCTATCGGATACTCGGATCTTGTTCCCTCTCTCTCTGACTTTCAGTGTCATACTCTCGATCACTTTGGTTTGGCAACGCCGCTCTCTGCTCTAGCTTGCTCTCCTTGTCACTCAAGCTTCTCATCTCTCACAGCTGGTCTTCTCGTCTGAGTTGCTCCAGGTTTCCAGATCTCTTAACGCGGTTCATCTTGATAAATGTCAAACCTCGATAAGTGTTACCTTGATAAGTGTTAAAACTCTATATATGTTGTGGAGAATTCTGCTCCCTTAAAATTAAGACTAGTAAGTGTTATGTGTTAAGTGTTATGTAATTTTGTGCTCCCGACTTTGTTAATTTTACCTATAACTTTCTAAAAAAGGACTTTTGTAAGAACCATAATTTGGAGGGAGATAACTTTGAGGTCAAGCAATAGTTTCTAGTTTCCATTTTAGAAACAAATTGATTGGTACATGTATTTTTAAGACCATAAAGTAAAAGATCATGTATTTTAAGTTCATAAAGTAAACGATAAGTGTACTTTTAAGTTTATAAACTTAAAAATGAAAGCAAGTAGGCAAGGTGGAAATGATATAAAAAGGCAGTGAAGGCTGTAAAATATATTATATACATATTATTTGTGTTGTGAACTTCATACATAGAATATATATCCATTTATGGTTTCGCCGTAGCCAACGCCTTCTTGTAGTGCGTCCTTGGCGAGGAACTGTTTCTAATGGATGATAACGAGCGCAAGCGCGAGGTCGTCCGGAGCATTTTGCGGAGCAAGCTATCGTCGGAGGAGTTGGATCTGTTTAGAAAAACTGATTTGGATCCGCTTGCAAGAAATGGATTCACGCTAGCCAGTAAATTTGCGGCTGCTGATGAGAACTCTTTAAAAAAAGTTCTTCCTGGCCGAGTTGGTTTGGTGCAATTGCTTTTTACGAGATTTGTACATTCCCACCCTCCTGCAGGTGTGTTTCCATATCTAACCTAGGGTTTGTTGTTTTGCCATTCAATTTTGTGGCTCTATACTTTTAGGGTTCTGGCTGAATTCTTAAGGCTTTTCAACTATATCGCCGTTGCAGCCTTTAGTTATGCTTAACTTGATGTACTATTTGGTCACTCAGCTTGCAATCACATAGATTTTGATGTAGTCTATTTTAGAAAGCTCCTGAAAACACATGTATCCACATGTTCTGAAGTTCATGAAAAATCTAAAAGTAAGAGCTTCATGAAAAAATATATATATCACTTGTATTGTTTTTGACTGCGATCAGTGTATTTGATTGATTGTCTACTCCTTACATTAGTTAGTTTGATTTTTACTTGACCAATTCATGTCTTGGTGGCCATGCAAGAATGACACAGTAATGACTTAGCAAATCTAAGTACTTTTACTATGCAAATTTGACACAGCAAGTCTAAAGATTTTGTGATGCAAAGTTGACACAGCAGTGACACAGCAATCTTAATCACTTTTGTAACACCTCATTAGTGTTAGAGTTGGTCAAGGCTTTGGTATGCGTAGCCAAAGCTTTGGTCTGGCTTCACCAAAGGTCTATCATGCATCGCGATATACGGTGGTCAAACATTGGGCACCATGACGAGGAGTGGTTTCTTTTGGATTTCGATGAAGCCTGTACTTCGCCGCAATCCGAGGCGCACAAGAGTCTGTGCCGTGAAACTCATGCTCCAGAGACACCTACAGGACGACACGACTGTTGTGTTGATATTTGGGGGTTGGGACACTTAATCCAAACTTCTGGAATATCGGGTTTGGTACCAGAGCTAATCAAGCTTCAGGGTTGCTGCTTAGATCAGAATCCCAGCTGCAGACCATCTCCTTTGCACTGCCACACAGAGCTGAGTAACTTGATCCGTGACGGTTACATGACTTTTGCAATCGCTGCTTCAAAGGTTACATGACTTTTGCAATCACCTTCAATTCCATCGAATAACATCATTTCAATAAAACGGCTTTTTAGAATGTTGGATCTCATTAAAAAGTAACCAAAAATATGTGAATTTCTAAGTCCCTTTCAAAGTTGAGGCTTTCACTGCTCAAAATTGGTTTATTAGAGACATTCATGTTTTGGATTTGAAAATAAGAGTGATATCAAAAAGAAAATATTGCATCACAAAATTAAACTGAATGGTAAAAATGGATATGAATTAGTTAAGGTTCAATGCAAAGAAATCCTTACGTCCATGCTTGAACCAATTTATCTAACAAACTCATTTAAATTCACAGAAGATTTCCCCACAGTTTCTTCGTTATTTGTAATGTTGTTTATTATACAATACAACTCGGTCAATCTCACTTGACAGTTCAACGTTGGAATCCGTCGAGTTGACAAACCAAGCTGCGGTCAATGTACTCAACGACATGGGCCCCTAGTTCTATAAAACGCTCCACATTAACAAGGCTAAACAAGCCCAGAAAATACCGACTTCGGAGGAGTAAAAATGTTGTCTAATGGCGTGACATGAAAATTTATGCATGCGTGCATGCATGCATGCAACCACCCATGCTGTCTGAGTCCTGTCAATAGACGGACACAGTGTCTAGTGTTTCCGTTACATCGGTGATTTACACATCAGGATGCCATCTCCGATTTGTTTGCGATGGTGTCATCGCATTTGGGTTTCAGCAGGTGAAAGAATTTGCCAGGTTTGCACATGTGCACAGTCTATTTCTTGGTTTGAAGTAATTAGGGTTTGGGGTTTATGGAACATGGATCCTGATTCCAGGAATGTTGTCAGTGGGTTGTGTGTGTGATCAATTTGTTTTCGTTGTTACTCTATTTCGGTTTTCAGGGTTTGAATTTGCTGACGTTGCGTAGTTTCTGAAGATTTGGAGATTGGGGTTATTTCGGTCTGGGGTTTAGGGTTTAGGGTTGAGGAGGGAGAGTGGGGTGGGGTGGTGACAATGGCAATGGCTCATCGGCAGTTCGTGGTGGAGATGGCTGGTAGACCACCTGTAGTTGTGGTGCTTGCGAGGTGGACGACCGGAAGCAAGCAGAAAGCGTTGAAACTGAGCTTCTTACAAAGTTTCGTGCATATGCTCGAGGTATGGGTTGTCGTGAATTTGGTGTGTGCTGAATTCCCATTGTGACGAGTTTTTTTTTTTTTTTTTTTCTCCTCTGCCGCCCCGCATTATGTATTCGGGTGCCCAAATCGATTTTTAGAGCAATGTGCATGTGTATGTGTATGGTCATGCACAGTCTCGGATTTAAGATTTCATAAAGTTGAGTCCCTTGGGCATGGGGTTTAGCACATTTAGTAGTAGTTTCATGTTTTAGCTACGAGTATGACAAAGCTTGTTAGAGATTGTTGGGACTGGTATCGCACTCTTTGCGCTGAAGTTTAATTCAGGTTAACCTCGATCATGCAATTCACCAGACAGAACTGTCTAGAGTCAGCCTTTATTTCAAATTTCTTGATGTGCATAAAACTCTGGGTCGACTGTGCATCGGTATCCTGAGGTGTCTGACTTTGCTCGACTCGGGGTATGAAATATGTATTATATTTTTAGTTATCGTTTGTACACATGATCTAAGAGAATCTTTAATGAGTCGGAGTTTTTGGAAGTTGATTCTGCACTCGCATTGCAATATCTTACTGTAGAGAGCGGTAAGTCTACAACTTGTGTGGTCCATTGAGCTTACATTTTTGTTGAAATTTCAAATCATTAGTTGGCTTCATGAAATTACGTATCATTGTTCTACTCTTTGTTGCCAGTCAATGAAATACATGGTGAGAGGTCAGGGCGATTAGTTCCGCTTGACAGCTTTGGGCTTTTTAAGAGGGCAATCCTCAAGAGTTTGGTATTCCTGCTTAACGAAGTCAGCACTGAACAGATTAGTTGGACGAAGCGAGGTATAGAATGTAGTAGGCATCATTTCCGGAATTCAGAATTGTGTCTGCAATATGAAGTAAATGAAAGGAAATTCCATCTTAGAGGTACTGCGCAGATCAAGAGTAGTGTGTTCAGTGCAGGCGCAATTATAGCTTCTATTGTTGTCTTTTCTATCCTCTGAAATTGCGTCGCATTTTCTCAGAGGCATGCTTCCCAATTCTTCGAGAGCATCAGTTTGTGCACACGGCACTGAGGTGCTTTGAAGATGCGATATAGAAGGTTTCCCGCAGAATAGTCTCTACAGACAATTTTCAGTTTTAAAAATAAAAATAAAACGATGTTCAGTGTGTGGTGGTAGTTGAGTTAATTTGTCGGAAGAATATATTAATGATACATATATTGAGTACAGACAGCGTTTCTGCATAAAATTCTGTACAGACAGTGACTAACTGCACCTTGTTTTAGTAAAATATGAATTTCATTGCGTGTTGATGATGCAGTCTACCCTCTTTAAGCATTACCTGGACGAGTATTAGCTCCTGATATTTCTATTGATTTTGAACCTCCAGAGTGAACACTATACCTACGTGTTAAATATTACACTATTGTTATCTTTTTTGAAGTGTCTTCGATAAATGTTCTCTTTACTACGTACCCTGATATGTAAGCTCGATTATCCAAGTCATGACTAGAACCATTTTGTTGATAGTGTTGATGAAATGACTTGTTTCTTTGGAAATGAGATCTGCGCAACAGGCACATCCAAGATTATCACCGTATAGTAATGGATTCATATTCTTCTGCAAACAATTTTGATGTGAATGTTTCTCAAAAAGTTGTATAGATCAGTATGTGATCGCTTTTGAAGGAATATCGCGAGTTCCTTTTTCGGTGGTGTTGTTAATTGAGAATACTTTTGAAAGGTTTTAAGTTAAAGGCTGCTATTTTTTCAGTTGAATATACTGTTTCCTCTCTCTAAGTGCTATACTTCTGCTACTCCCTGAAGATAACATTTATGGTATTGTATTCAGTTGCATGGAACAGTTCACTGAACCCCTGGTCATCCGGTATATACCAGGTTCTTGTCCCTTCTGACAGTGCAGACATTTTCGCTGGGAATTTCCTGTTACTTCCCGAGTCATGAGAGGACGGGCTGGAGCTTTGGTGGAATTGATTCGTGGAAAGGTGAATATATAAGCTCGTCCTTTCTTTTCCTTCGCAGGATTGGCAATTCTCTTTACATGCAATGCAAGCATCTGCAGTTTGAGGTAGCATGGCGCATTCTCTGTTTGGTCTTCGTCTGTTATGAATTCTATTAGTCAGAGGTTCATCTTCTACCGAAGACTTGTAGTAGTTATCTGTCTTGTGGAAGTGTGAGGCTGGGGAGTTTCGGATCGATGAGTGATCCGATTTTAAGTACCGCCTGTCACTCTCGAGTTTCACAATTCGGGACATACTCTACCGAATATTGGTGACAGAGGCTACGACATCTTTAAGTTTATCATGAAGGTTAATTAGAACCAATGATAGACCTCAAATATCTGTAGAATCTCTGAGGAAAATGGTATAAAACACAAATTCGCAACAGCTTCTTACTGTTAGTTTCTTGTTGAGAAGTTCCTACGAATTTTTCCCAAATCTCCTTCGATGTGAGGTCCCTGCAAAATTTATGTATGACAAAGCTATCGTTAATTTTGAGCAGTGTGTGGAGTATCACTGAGTGTTCAGATAGCTATGTCTCCCGCCAGTGATCAACAGTTCAATACATGGTTTCCTGCAATAGTTGTGGGTCTCGTTATTGGTATCTTTGCAGCCGCCCTTTGGGACATTTTTAGACGTAGAACCTGGACTTTTGCTTCCACGTTCTGGCCTGGTGTTCTAAAAGAAGTTGGATTAGACCATTCCACTCTCTCACGTACTGAAGTTGAAGAGAAGCAGCGAGTGGTGACTGAGATGCTCTCTGCAATCTCGTCACAGATTAGTAATACTCTAGTAGCAGGGAAGTCATCAATGGCAGGGGCCATACACCCACCTGCAGCTGAGTCTTCTACCTGCAACTCTTCTATGTATTCAAACTCTAGTGTCACAGGTGATTTTGATATAGAAGCGCAGACAGGAATTAATCCTCGCTGCGCTCCAACTTTAAAACCCGTAACCTTCACTGCTACAGCCTACTTTCCTGATGAAACACCTATTTTCTTTGTCCATCGTACCAAGCTATTATTCAGAAGGTATGGAAGAGGGACAGTGAAACGGTGGAAGTCCTCAATAATCCTACAGACGGCGCTGCCGATTGATCCATGGGTCTTAGCTGAGATCGGTGAACTTGCCAAGGATTGTATGCATGTAGAGAACAGATGCACTTTTCAGCTTGGGAACTGGGCCATCCTGTATCATAATGGTGAGTGGTTACGAACTTCATTTTCTCAATATTATTTCCAACTCAAAAGAGTCCTCGTAATTTTTGGGTCCAGTAGAATCCATGGTTTTGTTAATGTGGAATATTACATGTTGTGTACTACTGCATACGAAGCCCACGTTGTATCTGATCTGGTCACTCATTGTTGTTGATTTAATTGGAAGCACTGCTAACAAGTACTCCTATGAGGTATGCAAGGTATGTGTCGTTCTCTTTTCTGCATCGTTACAGGGCTTAAATCTTATTGCTTGCTTGTAGCTGGTGAGGTTCATTTACGCGTATTGGCGGAAGGCGACGTGCCAGTGAACGTTGAGGCAAGGTGGCAAGAAGACGGTAAGTGAATCGTGAGCCGGGAGTTCGAGAGCTTGACCCAGATTTGCATTTGTATATGATACCACTTGAAAACAGTTAGTGTTTAGATGGGCATGCTTGATCGAGTGACTCCTTCTGGATCGCTCGAAAGACTGTGAATTTCCGTTGCCATCTAACCGGAGTAAATCCACTGTCCATTCTGGCGAGGACATTTGAAAGTGGACGGGAGCACTTGTTCATGATGCACAAGTAACGCTAAGATATGTTTCTCTCTATGATGGTCTTTTTCAGGGACTGGAATCACTATGCGTGGGTTATATTTGAACGGTGCTGTGGTCAAAGTAGCAACCAAGCGAATAAGCACTACTCTTAGAAGTGCCGGTCCAGCAGCCCAGGTGACCATCTTTTCCTCAGAAGGTGATAATTAGCGTCGATTTTTTGTCCGCTGTAATACATCCCGAGTCTTCCAATTTTACGATGTGTTAAGTTGTCGTCAAATATAAGTATAAGTTGCATTTAAACTTCAATTTCTTTTGCTAACAACTACCTTATGTTTATGTCAGGGACGTGGGAATCTAGATGAACTCCATTTGCCAACTGAGGGACTCGATGTTCCAGGAGAAGATCCATTTATCCACGCAGTCAAAGTTGTCGAGGCTGATGGGATGTCACTTTTAGTGAGGAGTGAGGCCAGTTTTATCCTTCCTCCAAGAGAAAAATCTTCTCTTATAGGTTTGTCACATCTTCTATAGCACCTGTGCATCAGTTTAAACATTCTTCTTTGCATCTTTGATAGGTGAAAGTTTTATGAATGGGATGTTAAGATTATTCTACATGTGAGGACATGAAGTACTACCGTTGCCTGGGTGATAGTAATTACAAACATTGACATGTTTTGATTTTCGTTACTTTGAACTGCAATGTTTGACAAGTGTCACCTACCTTGCCTCTCCTAAGATCTTTCAAAATGATTCCAGTCAGCGAGTGCCGCCTTTGCTAGTTTTCTTCCTTTGACTAACAATCGTCCCTGAGTGCCGCCTTTGCTAGTTTTCTTCCTTTGACTAACAATCGTCCCTGAGTGCCGCCTTTGCTAGTTTTCTTCCTTTGACTAACAATCGTCTCTGAATACTAGTGAAAATCATTCTAGTATGTTGTGAATTTTCGGGATGGCCACTTTTCACGAAATAGCTACATGTTGTTTGAGTGTTTCAGAAGTTATATGGAGTCAAGTGCGAGTGATCTCACTATCAGCCAAGAAGATGATCAAATCGCTTCTGAAAGTTGAAGATGGGCAGTCCGAAACTACATCCAGCGGGTACGTCTTTTGAAGTTGTTTAACAAATGTTCCTCAAACACATTGTGTTCCGTCTAATCGTCTAGGATTTGTCTGCAATCTTACAAACCAAAAGCTAAAATGAGAATTTATTTCCTATGCGACGGAACGGAACCAGGAAACATGCCAAGCAGCGCCGACACGCCTGCTGATCAACTAGCCGATTGCAGTTTCATTCAATTAAAGAAATGAGTTGGAGATTTATATGAGCTATGTATAAAGGATTGTTTGTTTTGTTTCTTTGTATTAAAAATATTCTTTCTAATACTAACATGTGCTTTATTGTACTACAGGCCGGACGTGAAATCTGATGTGGCGCGTTTTGAACATCTTACTGAGCACTGGAAGGGGTAAGTGAGATACAATCACAAGATGATATGCTTGAAACAGCACCTTATAACGATATTTTAGAAAATACAATCATGTAAAACACATGGGGAAGCTTGTTCTACCTATGTGTGACAGCAAATATTCACATCCAGCAGATTGTAGACTAATATGTCGATTTGCATGCAGTGTGTTGGAGATTGAGTTGCTTGATAGCAGAAACGAGGTCCTCAACTATCTTCAGAAGTTACCAGATTTCGAACACGCTGGGTATCAGCCCGCACGCGTCTTCCCAAGTTTATTCAAGAGGGACCAACTTTATCACTTCGAATACTGGCAACGAGGGCTGCAGGATTTGAATGAAGTCAATTTGTCTGGACACTGCCCAAAAATTTCGGAAGGTTTACAATCTGGTCTACATATCAGGTATGATGAATCCATAACATCATGAATTTGCAATGTTGCAGTTATTACATGATAATATTTCCAATATAGATGGGAATTTGATTTATAATTTAGACCAAAATTGGTTTTTTGCGTGTACAGTATTCGAGGAGGCATCAAGTTCTTGCTTGGGGACTTTGAGGGAGCACTACAAGACTTCGAGCTTGCTGATAATCTCAATATGGGAGGACGTCGATCCACTCTACTGCTTGAGCGTTCTTTAGCCAAGTGTATGCTTGCCAAATATTCAGAGGCCATGCAGGACGTCCGCGCAGCTATTGCAATCAACCCGAATCTAAACGACATCCAAGAGCTTAGGGCATGCCTACTGCAGATTCTCTTTTCGGCACTTTCTACTTCGATATCCCCGCAACGTCCATTAATTCAACGACCTCAGCTCTCAGACCAACAAAAATCTGTACCGAGGATGTAAGATATTTCACACCTGAATCTTGGCTTTAGAATGTTTTGAAGGAGTCTAGCAGTTGTATCCTTCGACAGAATATAATGTCGTTGGTTGAAGTTCGAGCAATTGGATTCCTCTGAACACGTTGAAATATGCTGTCGTTTGTAACCTCAGACCTGACTTACTTACTGGAGACGAGTGGTTTTCTGGCGAGAGCTTGTCTATCTGCTCGGTGTCTGATGACATCACCACTGCGCGACATTCAACAGTTGGCTTGCCATCAATGAATTCAAGTAAGTATGCAGGTTGTTTTCGAATCGTGCCCAGCTCATAGAAATGATGAATACTACTGTGGTCTTTTGCATATTTTATCTCATTGTGTAAGTAGTTGGGTTTACGGGAAATTTTATTGTTGGTGTAGATCCGAGGCTTGTCCCTTGCACATATTTTTTCTGTATTGTTCCTTTGTCCCTTTTTGTTTCAATAAGTACATCACAGCCCTCAGCAGGACTTGTAGACTGGATAGGCCGTGTTAGATGACTTTAGTATAGCGGATGTTGTAATTTGTTGGAAAAACTCGTAACCCGCATGGTTGCAACGAGCTTATTGATTGGGAGTTGGGGCCGCTCTCTGTTGCCCTGTTTATTAATGACCTGATTGAGATAATGTTTATGCAGGTTCTAGTTTGGGAAGACCTTCGTCTCAAGACATTACGTCTCAAGTCCCGAAAAGTTCCAGGTCTGTTGGTTTATCGTTTAACTCGCAACCAGGACCATGGGAGCAATGGATTTTCAAGCACTCTCAATGGTATAAAGAGCCTTTCGTAATGAATGGAAGGATGGAGAATTACAACTTTAACAATGCACAGTACAACAACAGCATCAGTACATCACTTTCTGTGCCTATTCAACTCAATCAAGCCTTGGACATACTGACCCGCATAGCAGAGGGTATGGCGCATGTGCACTCAAGCGATCTTCTGCATCGTAATTTAAAGTCGGCCAATCTTCTTTCGTATCGGCATGCTGGCTCTATCATACATTCGAGTTCTGTTTCTGACTTCGACCATACAATTCTGGGCTTAGGTCAGCCGTCTGACGAAAGTCCTAACGCAAGTATGGTGGAAGACACTCACGAAGTATCGGATGTTTTTAGTTTTGGTATGCTATGTTACGAGATCCTGACAGGAATTGTCCCATTCGAGGACCTTCAAGAACGCGACTTTACTGGAGTACATGGAGTGATTTCAGGGCTCAGACCGACGCTACCTTCTGACCTGAATTCAGATTTGAAGTCCCTCATCGAAAACTGCTTGGAACGTGATCCTCACCGACGACCAAGCTTCCTAGACATTGACAAAGAACTGCGCAGGATCAGCTACAATCACAATCCTGCGAGAACGCTCGACATCGACCAAGTACCTTATCCAGGTTAAGCTACTGCATTGGAAGAACTTCCAGAAGACCATATAATGGTTCCTCGTCGAAAAACGCCGGCATGATATCAGCAGAGACCCAAGTTTACATATGTTTGTAACATCAAAGATGAACTCCGACATGCCTGTGACGAGTCGGAGAACGCAGGAACAGTGATTAATATCTTGTCATGTTACAGACCTGACATCAAACTCCGAAAATCATCATCAAAACCGCTGGCATTATGATCATCAATAGAGACCCAACTTTTCTTTAATTTGCGAAGAGTTACGGAGAATCTTTTCGTATCCTCGTTCATCAGGCAGGAGGCTGATTATTTCCACAATCAAGGAGACAAAATAAGACTCAAGGTTATATATCGCACCCGGAGCTGGTGGGAGCAACCCATTTCTAAGCCCATGTGGTCGCGTGCTACCTTTCAATTCTTAATTACAGTGAGAGACCCGGGGTCACAGAAGAATGCCCCGGCAAAAGTAACATGTCTCAAATTTTTGGGTGCTCCGTGCACCGAGTAGGGGGTTTGAATTTTCACCCCATGTAGCAGGCAGAATACATTGTCACTTTATTTTTTGCACCCTGAGCTGGTGGGAAAAACTCATTTGTAAGCTTAAGTGGTTGCGTGTTATACTTTTGAATTGGTTAGACGATAGATCCCACATCGGCGGAACGGAAGGCTCATTGTTTGGGTGTGCACCAGGGAGCCTGGCGAGGGGTTGGACTATTCACCCCTTGTTGTACAGTACAGCAGGCAGAATTCATAAAACTTTAGGTTGACACATACTGAACCGGTGGGAGAAACCCATTTCTAGGTTCACATGGTTGTGCTGCCTTTTATTCTTACGCAATTTCCTCCGCTATGTAGCCACTGGTATCAACTCTGAAAACTGTATGTAACTCGATGGTGTAATAAATTAGGAGCGCCCAGATCTTCATTCACAAAGCTATGGGACCTTCCACTGCTGAATAACTGCTCATCGTTTTTGGTCCACAACTCGGGCTTCATAACTTAGTTGAAAAGCTCGTCAGGATGCTATCACCTTCACTCATGTAATTGTGACTTGGAAGAAGCTACGCTCATCAGCATTCATGCCGCATGTGGGGACTCGTTTCCGAAGCTTGAGACCGAGGTCGTGCTGACAGAAGAATGCCCTCGACCATCATATAATCCAGTCATGATTGTGTGATTGTCACATGTAATGATACTCTTACACTCAATCGGTTGTAACTTGTAAATCAGGGGGACTGTCAAGTTCCACAAAAGATGTGGTTCTGTGACCTTGTAGCTTTCAACCTCTGAGTCTGGACAGTAGCTTGACATGTGCAGAGTCACGAACACAAGAGACTGTCGTTGAGAGTAACTTAACTGCGAATGCTCGTCTCATGATTTGAGCTCCCGTCCGAGCAGTACTGCATTCGGTGTTTGTTGAAGTTTCAAAACAGGTCGGAATCGGATTGCAGTCATTGTGTGGAGGGAGAGTCTGGCGGGGTGGTGAAAACGGTGGTAGTACTTCAGCAGCATTTTTTGGCAGTTGTGGCTGATGGAGCATCTGCAGTTCTGGTGCTCTCGAGGTGGATTATGGCGAGCAAGCAGAAAGTGTCGTCGAAACCAAGCTTTGTGCATATGATTGAGGTACAGGGTTGTCGTTCAGTCGCCGTGCCGAGATTCATATTCCTGCTGTGATGAGTACTCCTTATTGTCTTCCGTCTGCCTATTCCTCTAGGGCCTCGCACGACGTTATTTTGTACTTCAGTCCGGCAGAAAATGACCATTTCTGTGAATATGAACGTGCGCTTGTGGTGCTTTGCACAGATTGGGAGTTCGTATAGGTGTCAGAATGCCAAATTTCATGGTCTTCACGCACTTAGAAAGCTGAAATACGAGCTGATGCACCGAAGATATCAAAGGGTCAGAGAGAAAACCCATAATTAAAAAGTCTTGAAATACATTTAGATCATCACTGTAATCCCAGATCGCACCATCATCTACAACAAGCGTATACTTTGACTACGTATCAACGGTCATTGTCGACTTCAATTTTGATCAATTGAGCACCTATGCGGACCACCCTAAACCTCAAATCCATGATTGATAAACCTTAGTACATCATTCATAGGGTGGATTAAGGTGGTCATCTTAAATCCTAAGCCCTGTAAGGCTTGAGATGTTCATAGTTTTGTATCAAAGCATACCCTTTGTAAAATGAATGTAAAAAATAGACATCAATGTGACAACTACAAACCCAAAGTCCATGTCTCAAAGAGTACATCGATCAAGAATTCGGATGGTCATCTTAATCCTCAAAGGAAAAAACAAAAGTAGCAAATAAAGGTTGAGACAATTATAGAATGAAGCAAATGGGCTTCAAGCACACCTGTCCCATCAAAACACTACGAAACAAAAATCAAACACTCAAAGAAAAAATCAATGAAGCTGACCGTATTAGAAATGTACATGATAATTGTTTTACAAAAATAGTTCACTACAAGCCAAAATCCAAGAAAACATTGAAGTGAACATAAAAAATTAAAATCTTTCCAATTTCATGAAGTGTTCCAACCGACTTCGGTTGTAATTGCAATCTAAAACTCTTTCTAACATGAGGTGAAGGTGATCATCAGAGTCAAATCTGAAGCATAACACCACGTTTTGAACAAATTCAGTAATCAAATTCGTGTGCTGTCTTTTGGTTCTGTTTGAATGTGTAGAGGGATTTTGGTAACAGATTAGCTATGCAGATTGGATGGAACGGCCTGGACTCCCTCCGGAAGGAGTTATCTTGAACTGGCTGTAATGTGTCCACGGACTGTTCCCACTCGTCCAGAAGTCTGTTCCGTTTTTTCGCCCTGGACCTCGGTCCGATGAGGGTTGTACTTTTCTCTCATGCAATGAAGTCCGTTCATTTGCGTTTTATATATATATATTTTACTCATTCTCTGGCCTTCTAGGAAACGGGGCACAGCAGACCGCTTCATCCTCCAACTTATAGCATTTTGCTAGGGCCTAATCTTTCTCCCATGTGAGAGAAGTTTATTATAAAGTTTTGAGTCCTTCAAGTAGATGCTCGGTGATTTTCAAAATTAGGTTTAAAAATCAATATATGTTTACCGTTTCCTTGTGGAAATACCTTTCCCGACACTAACAAGTCTTGTTTACTAGAAGTCATTTCGACTACGGGAGTAAAGAAATGAGTTGGTGAAGCTTGTATGTGTTGTAACTTTACTAGTGAAGAGTTTATTTACTTCCAATTAATAGTATGTCATTGCCACTTAATTTTCAGCTCAATGATCAATTCGAGGGAGAGCTGTACGCTGAAAACTTCCTGGTCGGCGCCGTGGTTTCTGCGCCATGAGAAAGGAAGGACTGAGTCTGTAGGAGATGTGTCGGAGGCTTTTAATTATTTTTTACGCCGGGCGGAAATACCTGTCGAAAGCCTCATGTGTTCATATAAGCTCCTCCCTTTACATTACTAGATCAGATGACCTTCTCATGCGTTGCAAGCTGTGTCTGCTGTTCTCGGACAGCCCAGCCCAGGTCATTCTCTATTCAGTCTTTTGTAGTTGTTTTAGATTTTCATCTCTGTTGAAGACCTATGAGAGATGACCAGTCTTGCGAGGATAATAAATTTCAGCTAATTTGTGATTCATGAGAAATATCGTCTCAAATTGTCGGACTCTACAACTTGGCTCTAACTGAGGATTATGTAGGCAGGGTCGTTTAGATTAGCTTGTTTCAAAATTGGTACTTTCTAAATTAAGTTCAATTGCAAAATCAAGAAATGGAGGTTTTGAACATCAATGACCCACTCCGGAAGTCCATGCAATCTGCGACGAAGGCTTAGCTAATATGAAGTAGTAGTTAGCAGCACTGAAGAATCCCCGTTTTTGAGAGAAGCTTACACATGGTAACGTACTAATGTCCTCGCATTTAGAAAGTGTGGAGATTCACTGATCGAGTGTTTATGACCCTCAAGTAGCTATGTCTCCCGCCAGTGATCAGCAGTTCAATACATGGTTTCCTGCAGTAGTTCTGGGTCTTGTTATTGGTATTTTGGCAGCCGCCCTTTGGGACGTTATTAGACGTAAAACCTGGCTATTTGCTTCCAGATTTTGGCCGGGTGTTTTAAAAGAAGTGGGACTAGATCATCCTGGTGTGTCTCGTTCTGAAGTGGAAGAAAAGCAGCGAGAGGTGACTGAGATGCTCTCAGCAATCTCATCACAGATTAGTAGTGGTCGAGTAGCAGGCACCTCGTCCGATTTTGATATAGAAGCGCAGACAGGATTCAATCCTGTATATACTTCAACTCTTAAACCCATCACTTTCACAGCTACAGCCTACTTTCCTGATGGCACTCCTAATTTTCTCCTTCATCGCACCAAAGTGTTATTCGGAAGGTATGCTAGAGGACCAGTGAAACGGTCGAAGTCCTCAACAATCCTTCATGCGGCTCTGCCTGTTGATCCATGGGTCTTAGCTGAGATTGGAGAGCTTGCCAAGAATTGTCTGTATATAGAGAACAAATGCACTTTTCAATTTGGGAACTGGGCAATCATGTATCACAACGGTGAGACCTTCCGAACTTCTAATCTCAGTATTTAGAGCTTTTCACTTAAACATAACGATTCCTCGTCACTTGTGTATCGTGAAGTCTGTGTCGGGGTCTTTGTTTTGAATATTTATAATGCATATGAAGTTTAAACTATTTATGCTCTCACTGTAGTGATCTGATTGAGGATTTGCAAATAACTTGTATGAACTCTACTAGGTATGTTATTTTTGCCTAATTAATCCATCTTCGATCTTACTTTGTAATGCTTGAATGCAGCTGACGAAGTTCATTTACGCGTACTGACGGAAGGCGAAGTGCCGGTGAATGTTGAGGCCAGGTGGCAAGGAGATGGTAAGTTAGTTGTGAGATGGGAATCTGAAAGTTTTGACTTAATTCTCCATTTTCACGTCACATTGCTTGAGACGATGTCTAGATTTCTGAAATTTAGCGACATCGTCTCACATTGTCTGACCGATTGTACAATATTACACCGATTAGTACATTGTTTGACGATGTCTAATATTGTCTGACAGATTGTTTAATTCCTTTTAGATTGCTTGAAAGGGTTTATTTTTCTTTAGCGGTCAAACAATGAAAAGCAGCTCCTTATTGAAGCAGAAAATGTAATATTTCCGGTTAGCACTTGTTCCTGATGTGCAAACATTGCTTAATAGGGAATTTCGTCCTTTGATAAATGATTCAGGAACAGGCATCACGATGTATGGATTATATTTAAACGGGGCTCAGGTCAAAGTAGCAACCAAGCGCACTTGTACAACTCTTCGAAGTGCTGGGCCTGCAGTTCGGGTATACTTCAACTTTTCCTTTCAGACGATGAAATTCTTAGACTAAAGTTGATTCTTTATAATTTTTAGATACATGTAATATTTCAATGCTTTGCAAAGGTATGAGTGATTGTTGCGACGATATAGGCTACAGCTAGTTAACTCACTATCTGTACTGTCTATCTCCTGTGCGTACTAGGGATATGGAGATCTAGACGAACTTCATTTTCCTACTGCTGGACTGGACATCCCAGGTGATGATCCACTCATCTATGCTGCCAAAGTTGTTGAGGCCGGTATTGGAATATCACTTATAGTGAGAAGCGAGGCTAATTTTATCCTTCATTCGCGGGAGAAATCACTCAGAGGTTTGTTGCTTTTCTCCCTAATACTTGCGCATTGAATACTACAGTAACTCTTGTTTTCATTTTTGTCTCGTAAAAATCTTTTAACTGGGATGGTGAAATTGATACCTATTGAACTAGCTTGTTTTGCAGACCGTGAGCATGACATATTGTTTTAAGTGTTGCATATTTTGAGAGCTATGCATGTTTTTTTAAATCCTGCAGAAGTCACCATAGGTTTATTGCAGTGGATGTCACTATCAGCAAAGAATATGTTCAAAGAACTTTTGAAATATGAAGATCGGCAACCAGAAAATTCGAGAAGAGGGTAGGTCTTTTGAAAGTCTCATAAATCTTGATCAAATGAGCTGGTGCTACCCGAATTTTTGAAGGCTTCATTTCTATTCTTTTATTCCAAATTTCAGTACAATATAAATCTCAAATTCATGAGAAAGTAATCTTCTTTCGAACCGTGCGATAACTGTTTTTCATCACCAGGCAACCATTTGCTTGTGACATGGTCATCCATTGTGAGTAGATTTAATACTTTGAAGCGATTACCGATAACAGCTTTAGAATAGTTCTATCACGGAAACGAATAAGCTTCAAAATAAGTATAAATACAAAAGTGAAGAGAGATGAAATTTATATTTGTTTTAAAGGAAGATGAAATTTTCTTGGAGGGAGATGAATTTTTTTTTAGACCTCAAAAATAATACGGTAGCTCAAAGGCAAGTGCGCGCGCACTACTGAAAAATATTTAAGACATGATTCTAAATTTGGTTTGTCAACACTGCAGACCAGATTTGGATTTCAATTTTGCGCACTTCGAACTTCTTGCTGAGTACTGGAAGGGGTAAGTGACTACCGCAATGAGCAACAAGTCGATATACCCGAAGCAGGCACATGGTTTGTGTATTCTACTGTAGCTTTCAGTTTGAAAAGAAATGTCGGGACCAATCAGGTTCCATACTAACTTATCAATTTACTTGCAGTGTTTCAGTGGTCGAGTTGCTTGAAAACAGAAAAAAGGTCCTCAACTATCTCCAGGAGCTATCAGTTTCCGGCATTGTCGAATGTACTGACTCGCAACTCTCACACTTCCCCAATTTATTCATCGGGGACCAATTTTACTTCAAATACTGGCAAAGAGGGCTGGAGGATGTGAATGAAGTCATTTTACTAATGAACAGCCCAAAGAACATCAATGGACCACAATCCGGTACTCATCTCAGGTATGATGGATCCGTGATATTATCGACTAGTGATATTATCAACCAGTGACATCATCAACTTGTAGACTTGACGTGATGTGTGATTTCCAACTCAGATGGGATCATGATTTATTTAGACCAATCCTGGTTTGTGGGATGTGCAGTATTCGAGGAGGTATCAAGTTCTTGCTTGGGGACTTTGAGGGAGCACTACAAGATTTCGACTTAGCTTATAAGCTGAACCCAGAAGGACATCGGTCAACTCTACTACTTGATCGTGCTTTAACCAAGTGTATGCTTTCCAAATATTCAGATGCCATGGAGGATGTTCTTGCGATTATTGTAATCAACCCCGACCTCAATTACGTCCAGGAACTTCAGATATTGCTTCATCAGCTTCTTTACCAGCTAACGGTTGGGAGAACTCAGTATAGCTCATTAAATCAGGGACCTCAGCACGTTGACCTCCAAGGGAATGTGCCGACTATGTGAGATATCTTATTCAATAAGTCATGCTTTTGTATTCCTAAGTACATCATTGTATCATCGTTTTGGAGGTCGAGAATTTAGATAATTCTAACTTTCTAATCGATGTTCTTGTCTTTAATCTCAGACTTGACTTACTCACTGGGCACGAGTGGCATTCGAGCGAGAGTGTGCGTGTTTCTGACGTGTCCACCCCAGCTGATGATTCAAAAGAAGATTCTTCATCTATGAATCCAGGTTAGCAATTTGACAATTGATGATGGAATGTTGAAATGGGCTATCGAATGGTCTTTTGAGAACATAAACTTCTTCACATTGAAGACGACTAATTTGCTTCTTCTTTTTCAATGTTATATGTATTGATGTATTTGACCGTGCCTTGACCTAAGATACCCAAAATATTTGAATTGGGTGACAGGAGTACTCTGGAAGATAGTTTCCGATAGTGCCACGTCTTTGATCAGTTTAGTCAGTTCTCTCACCTTCGCCTAGCACTTCTGCATCTGGGTGCCTTGATGCATCCGCTTAAGTAATAGTCCAGGACCTTAAAGTCCTCTAACTGAATGTCCATGTATGGCTTGCAGGTGTCATATATTTCCAGGCGAATTGGTCAGCTCCACCAGAGCGTCTTCGAAATCCAAGTGATTTGAACGGCATAAGCTGTGATATGTGGGAGAAGATATATGGCAGGACCTATGAAGACGCGGAGACGATTATGTCGGACTCCAGAGATTCCTGCGATATCCACACTGCCTTCGAAGGACTTTTACCCTGGACGGACGAGGTTGCGATCATGGATTCTAGTGGCGCGGATCGAGCATTGACGCCAGGGAGGCCAGAATACTTCTCTTCACGTACTGATGGGAGGGACGAGGTTGCCATCACGGATTCTAGTGGCGCGGATCGAGCATTGACGCCAGGGAGGCCAGAATACTTCTCTTCACGTACTGATGGGATTGTATGCAAGTTCCCCGACTATGAGATGCACGGACTTTGCCCTAAGAGCGATCTAGCATGTGCAAGTCTGGAGGATGGATGGGGGCCAAGAGTTATGCAATTTGATCCTGATTCTGTAACAGTCAAAGAGTTTCTCATGATGGACAAAGCCGGCTTGACAGAACACATCCCTACAGTACCACTCTCTGGACCTTTTCCTCTTCGTCAATCCCGGGATATCATGCTCCGCCATATTGCACAGGGTTTGATATGTGTGCACTCTAGTGCATTTGCACATCCTGACCTGGAGGCTTCCAATATACTACTTCATGCAGAAACCGACTCCATTCCAACACAACTCAAAACAGCAGACTCCAGCCTGACTGAATCGAAGTGCTTAGATTGGGAATCTGACGAAAGATATAATGCAAATATAAGTAGTACTCTGTTTCTTCAGGTGCCAGAAGCTCTAAGAGCAGGTGGCCGAACTCAGGATTGCGATGAAACGCAGGTTCCGTGGGAACGCAGAGATGCGATGGAACTCAGAGATGCGATGGGAACGCAGAGATGCGATGGGAACTCAGAGATGCTAAGGGAACGCAGAGATGCTAAGGGAACGCAGAGATGCGATGGGAACTCAGAGATGCGATGGGAACACATAAATGTAGTGGAAAATAGGCCAGTGATAAACACAGATATGTGGTTAAACCGGTAGTCCCCGCACTCACTGCCGAGGTTACCTCGGCAATTCCATATTCATAGTCAAACAAACTTGATCAATTCTCTGATTTGCAGAGAGCTCCGATAGAGGTGTAGAGGCCTCAGAGGATTAGGATTCCAAATGGTGGATAGTGTGTCTCCGCTTTACATACTCGGACTCCCGGTTTAAATATCAGGTTTGTTAGAGCATAGAAATGCCATGGAACGATATTCTAGGCAATATGCTTCATTGCGAGTTCTTGAGAGTCCTGCTAGGATTCGATTTGAAGCCTTTTTCTAGGCGTGAACATGGTGACGTTACGTGGGAGAGCCTTTGAGAGACGGGATTCAGGGTCGCAATCCAAGTCCCAGAATTACACTATTAATTATTACCAGTACAGTGCAACTTTTAATCGATGCTGGCCTTTCGGCTACAGCATCCTCTTTTACGTGACAGGGTGCTTTCAAGTTTCAAGTCTCAGTTGGCTGACACTGCATTCTGTCCTAAATCGAGATTTGAAGACGCTTATTGAACAACAGTGGCATGGTGATCCTGAGCAGCAAAGACCCAGCTTCAGCGACGAAGTTGATATAGGCCCCTAGAAGAAGACGAACTTGAAACAATTATAGAAGAAGACGAACTTGAAACAATTATAGCTGACAACATGAGCTTGAATAGTGAATCACGTGTAGAAGCTATTGTAAGGCCCGCTTTACACTAGAAACGAACGAGAAGACCTGGAGAAAATTAGCTAAGGGCCACGGCCCATTCTTGAAAAGACCAACTCTAAATTTGACGTCCTTTGGATATAGTGTAAAGTGAGAAGGGGCCTACAAACATGGGCTGAAATTTTTAATACATTTTCTAATGTAGGAACCTTATGAAAAATTATTAAAAAAATGAAAATGACTAGCTATGAGAATTTTGGCCATGTGGTCCCCCGAATTTTTAGTAAGGCCAACCTCTTTAGGTGGGCCTGACTAAAAATCCGAGGGTCTTCAAAAATATACCTTTTTGTTGCCACCAAGGACAAAAGTACTGTCCATGTCATTTTTTCCTTCTCTTGTCCCTTGGACTGAAATTTTAGGTGTAAAGTGGCATTTCTTCCTCCTCTCAATTCCTACGCATGTGATTGGCTGAAATTTCTTGTATGACGGCCTCTGCCTCTAGTGAAAAGGGGCCCTAAGAGAGAGAGAGAAACTACGGTCTCCGGAGGAGACCGAAGTGAATTAAGTGTCTGTTCGATCCACCCCCAAGCCAATGCCCACAGGACAAAGGTATGGAAGTAAAGATCTACTCCCCCCTTTCGAGAGTAGACACTTTAGTCACAAAGTAGCTAGTAACCAGTAACTAGTAACAAGTAGCCAGTAATAGTAGTGATTATCAACTCAAGATTCATTTGATTTCAGTTTTGGACACCAAGCCACGAGCTCATTTGTTGGTTGGAGGTGAGCGTTTGTCTCATTAATCTGGTCCGGGTTCGAACCCTGATGGACTCGTTTGAGTGGATGTGGGGGATGAAGTGGCTTGGTACTGCTGAGTGAGCAATTGCAGGCAGTAGAGAGTTGTTCCAACCAACAGCCCCCTCTGTGAGAAGTTGACAAGAGACTTGACACCCGTATGCTATCAATTCAAATAAAGTAGCTCTAGCTACTAAGAATTTTTTTTTTTTTGATTATATTTAGGGGTTTTCTTTGACTATGGGGGATCTAATGTCTCGGGTAATGGTTGGTGGTTTTCTATTCTTCTTTTGTGGAGAAGTATAGACATGGCATATTGTATGGCAATAGTGTTTATGTTTTTAAAGGTGTTTTTGATGGTAAGCCATGGTATTTTGAAATTGTCTGCAAGTAGTTTCATTGAAGGAATGTGTGTGGTAGCTCTAGCGCCTGCTGTGATGACAATGAGGGGGTCGACTTTCCATCCTCTAGCGGTAAGACTGGCAATTAGTGGGTTGTATTTGTTGGTTTTAGCTAAAAATGTTTCTGGTGAGAATCTGTCATTGCAGTATGTGAATTCAATGAATTGTATGGTAAGATTGGGGTTTATTTCTGTAGGGGGGTCGTTTTGGTACGGCAAACCTTTAACGCAAAGAATGTCTGGTCTAAATCTAGAGTTACAATGACATCTTTGAGTGCCACATGTGCATGGAAGTAACCAATTGGGAACGGTATTTTCTGGGGGTTTATCATTGAAGGTGCCCGCATTCATTAGAATAAAACAACGAGATTTTTCGGATGAGACTAGTAGTTTTCTAATTTCCCATACTGCTTTGTTGTGTCTTTTGACTCGGAGGGAGTGTATATGTTGTTGTTGGCATGTGAGTAATACATGTAGCCATGTATCCGGTTCACGTGAATTGCAAATGGGACATGTGATGGATGGAAATCTTTCTCTTCCGAAGAACATTTGTTTTCTAGCTTGGCCCATGTAAGTTCCCGTGCGGAATTTTATGAGGCATGATTTTTGCTTGTCAGTAATGGCTGGATTTTCCCAAAATTCGTTAGAAAGTACATTGTCTATGTCTACATTTTCCGTCCATTTGCAAATGTTGGGGGTTTGTATGGCCATGTTTTCTAGATTGTTTTCTCTGTCATATTTTTTGATTTGTTTTTCTAGAGTTCTAACTGGTCCTTTGTCTAGAACATCGTTTTTTGAAGGCCAGTTATCTTTTTGGAAGTAGAACGGAGTGGCATGGGCATGTTCGTACGAGTGTAGGGCTTTTCTGTGTGCTAGTTTTAGACCTTGCTTTGCTAAATAATCTGCCTCTTCGTTACCGTCAATGTTGATGTGTGCTCTAACTTTGTATAGTGAAATTGGTTGTGTTCTTTGTTGGAGTAGTTCTACTATGGAGGCAAGTGTGGTTTGATCGGGGTGACTATTATGTAGTGTGGGGTGTTTTATTTGTGTATTAAGTAAGTATAGTACATTTAGACAGTCGGTAAATATGTATGCTGGTTCGTTGGGGAATTGTGTGTTAATAATTCTGAGTGTTTTGTGTACTGCCATCATTTCGGCACGGAGTATATTTTGGTGTCCATGGAGTCTTTTGGGGATATTGAGGCCTTTGGGGCTGTAAATACCGTATCCGGCTTTTTCTCTTCTCCATTTACCGTTGCTCATTTCTTTTGGGGGTTTGAATGATCCATCTGTGTAATAACTGAATTGGGGGTGGAATTTTAGTGGTAGATTTGTTTGGTAATTTGGTATTTGTGGGATAGGTGTTGAGTTATTTGCGGGGGTGTTTGGATAATATGATTTGGACCATTTTTTATTGGGATTGACATGAGTGTTTAAGGGGGTCGGAGATGCAATTTGTGTGTGAGTTTGTAATATTTGGAGATTGTTAATTGTCTGAACAAGTTGATTTATTTGCTCGTGCGTACCGATACTGTTGTTTTGGTGATGGATACATAATATTCGGAGCGTAGAAAGTTCTTTTCTTTCGAGTTTAAGTTCGGGGGGAATTGTTGGCTCGTCATATGTAATGGTGTCTGCAGCAAAATGGGCAATAATATGTGTGTCTGGGAATGGACCAGTGTAGGGGTTGGAGTTTTGGTACCAGTTAGTATCGGGAGAGATGAGTATGGTGATATTGTTTGGGTCATTTTTTGCCGCAAGGCGGGCCCAATGAATGGCTTGTTGTATGTCGGTTTCATTGTGGGGGTGAGCGTAACCAATTCCTTTCCATTTGTGATCAAATGCTTTCCCTAGGGAGCCAAATATTATATCTCGTGAGAATGGTGAGTAAAATTGTGTAAATTGTATAGGGCATGTAACTGGTGATGAAAAGTAAGATTGGTGGATGTTGAATGTTGATATTAGAAAATCTAGTATTTCAGTTGGTATTGTGTATTGAGCACATTTAAGTGGATCATTTTTTGGGATACGGTATTTATATCTTTGATATAGCCAGACAATTTCAGTTTCAAATGATTGGGTGGATGGCTCAAGGCCATGTGGAGTGTTTTTTGCATGTTGATATTGTTTCCATAGCCATAGTAGTCTAGTTTTCGGAATGGTGATGAGGTGTCGGCCATTATCTTCGTATATGTGTGCAACGTCATGTTGTGTTTGGATAATGTTCGAGTCTGTTTCGATGTCATTTTCTGGGTTGCATTCATTAATGGAGACATGTGCCAATGGGATAATTGTGGCCGGAGTAACGTATCTTGTATCTTTTTGTTGTTCTATGGAGAAGTGCTTTTCGATGATGTTTGAAAAATGTTTATGTTGTTGTTTAGTGTAGTATTGTGTAAGTAATTCAGTATTGTGGAGGCAGGTGTTAATGTCGCTCCACGGAAAAAGTTCTCTTTGGCTTCGCCATTTGTTGTATGTATTATTATTTGGCGTGGTCCATTGGCATAAATATGTTGTATCTTTATAGTTTATTCCATTTGGATATTTGATTTTATTTTGTTTGTGGTTTAATATTGTGTGTATGGGGAATTGTCTTGGATATTTAAGCATATTGTTGGGAGGAGGAGGAAGTTCGGGAATAGGAGGGTTGGGGGGGTGTATTGGGGGGTTCAATTGTTGTGGTAGAATGTTGTGGTTTAATAATATGTAATCATTTTTTAGGGTTCTTGGGGGGGAGTGGTATCGGAATCTACATGGTATTTGGCATCTTTGATGGCAAGTGGGTTTACAAAATAATTGACTGGCAATATTTAGCGCACTTTTTATGAGTTTTGTGGGGTTGGAGTGGTATATTTTTTATTCTTCTGGGTTCATTAGGGTGGTCCCGTTAGGCATGGTTATTTGTTCTAAATTTATTATATTATGTAATAGTAGTTTTTGTAGTAGTTTGAGAGAAGTTTTGGGATTTAGGCCATGTAGGTGTTGTGCTTCTTGCATCCATGCGGTTTCGAGTGGGGATGGATTTAATAGAAAATTTCCTATAGTGCTTTTAAGGTGGACTCCGGCTTCATGTTTAAGTAAAAACAATGTTCTAGTGATAGGGGATCTCACACAATCTTGATATTTGATGCGCTCTATTTCTTCGGAGCCTCCAAATTTTACAAGTATGAATTGTAGTAAGCCAAAGTAAATTTTACCGAGCCTGCCTTTGTCATTGAGAGCATTTTGTAATTGTTCTCCAATACATCGTAGATAAGCATTTTTTAACGAAAAGGCTTCCATTCTGAATAGATCGTGTGGGAGTTGTGTAGCTATATTAGATGTACTTTTTGGTAGTCCACATATTGTTTTGTGGAGTGCTATGATCTTTTTGTCAATTTTTCTAATGGCTGGCATAGAGTATGGTACTGCGTAGAAGCTGTATGCAATCCCGGCACGTATGACTGTATCGGCCATATTAATTTTTTGTTTCATAGTGGCTGGACAAGCCACTAAGGCTTGACATTGTTTGATGACTTTAGCCGTGGTGGTGTTTATTTGTGTTTTCCATTTAAGTGATGGTGCTAGGTTTATTCCAAGGTATGTATAAGGATCATGTTGGTCCAAAACTGGTATTGGTTGGTTTCTGTAGTTTATATTGGTGGCTTGGATTTGTGCTTTGAATGCTATGGGGTTCATTTTTGATTTATTTGGGCATCCGGTTACTGCACATATAGGTATACCAAGATCCATTCCAGCCCATTCGCAGAATTTGTCTAATTTGTTTAGTTGTATTTGTAGTGATGCTAATTTGTTAGCAATAGCTGCTATATCATCAGCATATGCTGCGGATGAGATTGTAACTTTGGATGTACCAAAGGTATATCCATTGTCACCTTGTTGTAACCATCGGAGAAGTGGTTCTAAGAATATTATAAATAGATATGGACTAAGAGTATCCCCTTGTATTGTTCCTCTTTGGATGGGAATAGGTAGAGTTTTCCCAAAATGTTCTCCAGAAAATATAGTAGAGGATTGTGAGTATATATTTCCTACCAAGTTTATAGCATCTGTTGGGTATCCGAGATCTTTCATTATGGCTAAGAGTCTTGCATGGTCAATGGAGCCAAAAGCATTTTTGAAGTCAATGTAGAGAATATATATATCTTGATTTGTAAATCTTGCATCTTCTAAGGCTGCAATAAGTAGTTGAAGTTGTCTGGATGTTCCTCTTTCTGCTCGGAATCCTTCTTGGCTGTCATGCAGAATTTGATGTCTTTCACCGTAAGTGGAAAGGATAAAGGTTAATGTGCTAGTAAAGAGTTTGTATATGGTGTTCGCTAAAGCGATAGGTCTATGGTTTGTAAGTTGGGATGGTTCACCTTTTTTATATAATAAGACAGTTAGACTGGTTTTCCATGTTGCAGGTATTTGTTTTTGTTTGTAGCAGTGTTTAAAGAATAGAAATAGTAGTTTGTGGAATCGTGGGGGCATATTTTTCATAATAGAGTTAGGTATTTTGTCTGGGCCTGGGGCTTTGTTATTTCCTAGGTTTTTGAGGCATAAATCATAAGTTTCTTGATCAAAATATGTGTGTAGGGGGATTTGTGGTTCTCCGCGTTGATCAATTATGAATCCATCCAAGTCATGCCATGGATATTGTCTGACGCTACATGTGCATTGTGGAGGATGTGTAGTTTGATAGTGACATGTGGGGACTGTTGGCCGGTTAATAATGGACTGTTGGATGAAAATTTCTTGAGCAATATCTTCCGGACTAGTTAAGATGTGGTTTTGTCTATCCATTATAGAGTCAAGAGGTGAAGTTTCAGAGTTTTTGAAGACTTTTCGATTTACTTTTTTGGGGCTTTTTTCGTACAGTTGTCGATATTTTGATACAGCTTTGTGGATGCAATCTTTAGTGTATTTTGTGGCGGGCATTCTGGTGTGGCAGCGGCGAGCAGTGAGCAGTGAGCGGTGAGCAGCCAAAAAACGCACCGGGGGTCAAAAGTGAGCAGACAAAAAACGCACCGGGGACCCTATGACCGTGGAAAAAATTACCGCCGGGGTTCCTATAAACCCATGAGCGAATGAAGTTGAAAAATGAAATTTAGACACCAAGATTCGAGAATCCGTAAAATATATATATTGAAAAAAAATTGTACATACTAAAAATGATTCTTAGAATCACCGGGGGGGGGCTGTCACTGTTCTCGGAATTGGAAGGCTTAGGCTACTCATTATCCTCTACCCAATCAAAATCTTCCTCTAAGAAAGCCGATGGTCCGGGAGCTCCATTGCCAAAATCAACAACGTTGTCCGTAGACGTCCATGTTGATCTGAGTCTTGGAATGTAGTAATGAAACAGCTCGGGTTCTAGACATGATATCCCGGAAGCACTCTCAACACGCCTGAGTGTGCGAACGTCGTCCTCGGTCCAGTCTATCTGGCCTCGATTTGATCGGATCACTTGACGAAGCTGCTGGATGTCAGAGAACATGTCCACCTCCTTACCAAGCCGTCGATCTTTGAACTTGTCGGTCACTCTCGAAACGAACTCCCTCAGCTCCCAATTATGCCATGGTAACCCGTCCTGCATCCAGTGGAAGAAGAAGGGTAAGTGAGGTACACAATCTTGCAGAAAATGCAAACACCTAACTTAAACCGAAGGGAGTAAAGTAAATTCAAAGATATTCAAATCAACAGAAGAGGCAATGAATCGAACCCGGAGCATTTCTGAAGTTGGAGGCATCGAAGACTTGATCTCCTCTCGGAACGAGGTATGGCTAGTGGACGAGGATTGAACATGCTGGGCAGAGGGGGGAGACTGATCCATGACCACGGTGTTTGCAAGAGAATGAGAGGAACGATGAATTGAAGCTTAGGTCTGCAATGTAATTCTGAAAACAAGCTAAGGGGCTGGGAGAGAGAAGGAGCAATGCGTTTGTATGAGGTACCTCCTAGCAACTAATAAGAGGCTCAGCCGTTGGTGGAGGAAACCAATCATAAATATAAGCTCTTAAGTGGAGGATAATCAAAACAATTTTGGCGGCCATGGCACATTGAAATAAACACACACGTACGGATATACTGAATGCCTTACCCTTCAACATCTTAGTCTCCCAAAACATGATGTCGGATCCGACAGTCAAAAACTGGACTACAATGTTATTGAGGTACTGCGCATTAATGTGTGAGTTTAGGGTTAACCTGTTTGGATTTGGAGGATGTGATCTCAAGTTTGTCTCTCTTGTGTTATCACATTTTTTTGTGATTCGTTTTTAGCCTCCTCAGTTTGAGAATTGTAGAATGGACTTCGCAGTGATCACCGACTTGTTCAGCCAGAGTTGGGTCACGCCCGAGTCAGCGATGGCTGAGCTCTTTCCAGACCTCATGCCCGAGTTGCATCGAGAATACATTGAGAACTCGGACTGGTGCTATGACTACATGACGCTGCTTGAGAACCTGCGACAAAGAGGTGATCGATGGGTGCTGCTGATTGATTCCATGCCAGCATGGTCGGCGTATGTGGTGGCTTTCAAAGAGTCGCGAGATGCAAGGAAGCGGAAAGACGAGTGGGGTACAGGTATGGTTCATGCATACTGGACTGAGGCCCTCACGTTGTTTATGACAGACCGGGTTATCCCATTTGAGATTGACGAGAAACTTGTAGAAATGGAGCTCCGGGATCTTTCATTGCAGCAGAAGGTACTTTTGCGTGACCACCTGCGAAATAGTTACACCATGGAGGTGATGGGCTCTCCTACGGGCTACAGCATTGGCCTGTCCTCCATCACTGCACCAGGGTCTTCAATCAACGAGAGGAAAGTTTTTCCTAAGTATTGGGCACCACGAGCACTGCGTTGCGGTCTTCTCTCGTGGCCTTTGCGAAGGAAGGTGCATCTGAATGCCGTGCTTGGAAAGCGATCATGAAAACAAGGTTTGTGTATTCCCATCTTTCAATTCTTTTGCGGTAGCAACACTGATGCTGTACCATAGATATTGTCATGGTTGACGTTGTTGGTAATTTAAAATGTCTAATTTATGTATCAGTTGAGGCAGTAGTTTCAATTATCACTTAGTTTGATATATGCCAAGAATTTTATATGAATTGCGTATTCAAAGGTGGGCAAATGGATTGTTGCATTTTAGGGATTTACGCCAAAGTCGAGTTGATTACATCAAGGTGACATCCGTCATCAACTTAAAGTTTAAAATAGGCATTTTGCAATGTAACATTTTCTGAAATATAGGCTGGTAGAACTAGAATGGGGAAATCGGATTTATGCTCAAATTCTACTAATGCCGCTCGGCGCTCTTAAGTGGAGTACACTAATACGTATAAAGCTCTTTAGTTGATTGAGGATATTATTTACGACTAGTTAAAGGATGGAACCATACTTCAACAGTGGATAGGCTTCAGAAGGCATGTATGTCCTGAACTGCATTGGTAGTGAAGAATTGCACTTGTGAACTATGATTCATGAAAATGGCCATAGTGAAGAATTCTCATCATATTCATGAAGGTATTAATTCCTTCGCAACATTGTAATCGTAATTACCGTTTGCTGAGTTCTAGCATTTTCCAAGAGACCTTTTCTATTTTTCTATCATTGAATTCTCTATCACTCTTTTGATATTCTACTGTCAGTTCACTGTAATAGCACATGACTGGTATACTGACTTTTAATTGATACATGCATGAAACTCACATAGATATGGCGCAAAATTGAGACACATTATGCATGACCATTATCTTCTTTACAAAGTTATAAAGCATAAGAGTAGCTAAGATCCGTCTCTATTAACATAGCCTAAGTAATGTTACTTCTCTAGTAGGTCAGAGTATATATGTGTAACTACAAAACCACAACTGAAGAGATTGACTACTCATCGTTATCGCTGTCAGAGTCACTCAAGAGGATGAGAGAGAGCCCAGGGCCGGGAATTGCGCTAGTGCCATTCATCACACTCTCAACGCTAATTGCGGAGCTACTATCCTCAGATTCGCCTCCATCTTCACTCGGGCAGCAAATAGTCCCTTCGCAATCCGCAGCGTGTTTCTCCATCCACCTCTGAACCCAAGGGGGAAATTCATCATCGAAGCTGTCCACTTCAAAGTAAAGTGACCTCCCATGTCCCTGTACGCACATTACCTTCAGCGTATCTCCGTTGTCATTAATTCGGGCTGGGCTTACTCCATTTGAATCATGTGCCCTCTTGGATTCGGGGTGGACATTATCGATCGGAGTGGCAAGGCAGGAGCAAGCACCCCCTACCAAGCAGGACTTGCAAGGCATTGAAGAGGCCGTAGGAGAACTTGCCATCTACGCAAAAAAAATAACTTGTAGTTAGTCTTGATTTAGAGTACATTATAATCTTGATTCCTATATTACAGTTATTGCATGTCAAACAGTCTAAATAATTGGAAAAGGAAAAGGACCTATCTTGTCATTTATAAAGAAGCTCTGTTCTAATGAGGCAAAAACGGTACAATTTGTACCTTATAGAATGAAGCAGCTCACGGTAAACAAATGTGTTATAGGATGAAGCAGCTCTCGGTAAACAAATGTGTTATGGATGAAGCAGCTCTCGGTAAACAAATTTGTGCTTCCTACAATGAACACCAGAATAGAAGAGTTGGTAATTAAACTTTCAGCCGAGAATATAATAGCAAGCCGACAATTCATTTGGACATAAAGTGAGCTCAGTCACAAGCCATAGCTTAACAACAGTTGGTTTGCATGAGGCAAAAACTAACTCCCCCAGCCCAGAGAAATGGTCAACCATCCCGACAATATGAATAAGAGGCAACAAAATTGAAAACAACAATCCATCATACCACAAGCAGAGCATACAATAAGCTCAAGGTGCAATGTATTAATAACCATCAAACCCCACAAACAACTAAGAGTGCTGGTGAACTTGTCTAATGTACGTACCACACAATGAGCATAGCACACCGGAAGCATGACAAATAGAACAGTAGCATAAGAGCAGCAAACAAGTTAGCAAAAGTCAAAAGGATCTTACAAAGAAACTGAAGAGGTGCAGAGGCCCACGAAGAGAAGATGTGGAAAGTATGTGACTTATATAGAAGTCGGAGGCGGCGCAATATCATAGGAGGGGGCACGAAATCCAAGATGGCGGCGCGGAATTAGGCTTTCTACCCTAATCCAGCCGCGGATAACCAAGCAACGTGGCGGCCAAGGACAAGACTAGAGATCATGGCGGCCAGGGTTTTGGAAAATGGGCCGGGTTCCCCTCATTACGGACCCTTCCCATACCCGGCTGTCGGATTTTGGCGCACAAATCGTTGCCCTCCCCCGGCGCGGTACCCTGGCAGATGCACATCCGCGAAATCATCCGTCGGATCCGACACTACGTTTTGGGTTCCAAGAAAAACCATGGGTGGCCCCCTTGATGAACCCCGGTGGGTTTGCTAACGAGCCCAAACCACCACAGAAATCCGACAGATGGTTTCTGCGATAAGCGAATGTCGCCGGGGTCGGGCCAGATGGTGCTCGGAAAATGTTAAGTCCATGACGCGTCGCAAACGGCGATAGACGAGTTGTAAACGGGGTTTTGAGAATATGCATAAGACATGATGTTTAGCTATTTATAGAATTTAATTGTTGAAATAAAAAGCAATGATATGCAATTATCTATATTAGTACTCTTATTGTATTCAGTACCAGGTAATAGAGCCATAAGAAATAACTTGAAATTGTATACTCACTATGGATAGAACGTAAATATTATATGAAGTAAATATTGTATGATATACAAAACAAGCAGTCAAATAATATTATTGAAAAATGAAAGCAATGACGATTGTAATATATGCTATTTCTACCTTTCATAATTAATATTGCTATTTCTACCTTCCATAATTAATGTCAGTATTCATAATTTTACAATCTATTACTAATAGTGTTTTGAGTACATTTTTAAAATATGAGGATTCAAAATGATATGAAGTGGATTACGGATTTTTTTAAGTTCAATAAATATATTAGAAATGCCTCTTCTTCATGAAATTTCAAAGGTCCAAGTGCTCTAGTCTTGGACGCTTTGGTGATTGATCTTCATTGTCAGGTTCTCTTGTCCGCTTCCGTATTGGAACCCAGTCAAATCGTTTTTCCCATATTGATCCAGTTTGTCCACATCCAACTCGGTCCAGCCATATCCCTTCATTATCTGCTTTCCATGCGCAATCTATACAGTCGATAGGCATTGAAACGCTGTTCACTAGAGGAGGTTTCCATATTTTAACATCTCTACGATATGCCATACTCCCCAGGTCTTTAAATTTGCATATCCAAGGCGAACTGAGTAAACGCTCGTCGGTGGGTGGATTTAAGGATATGTAAAAAAATCGTTCGGAAATGTGTGCTCGAAGTCGTCCTGGAATTATCACGTTATTCATTGGGGCATCCATAACTCCATGTGTAAGCAGTAATTCATCATCGAGATCATTGAAAATAGACACTCTATACTCCTTCAGAAATTCGTGGTGGTCCTCGTCCTCCTTCCATTGCTTAAAAAGCTTGTACTGATGCCTACCGCTAAAAGGATGGAACTGAGAAACATACAGACCATCTCGTTCAATATTCCATCGACACAAATATGTATCAGGGCTGGGACCTTGTTCACAGATTGGACAGTTGTCATCGTTGAAATTTGCATCTTGGTGCCGCATAAGACGAGCATGTGGATGCTCCCAGATGCACATGTAATTAATCTCATATTTTTTGGCACAGTTCCATTCGCGGATTTCGTATTCAAAATCGCAAAACAAATTATCTTCAAAATCGAGAAGACCGCGGCCAACTTCGACAGATGCATGAGCTTTGATTTGATCAAAGACGACATTTTGCTTTATTGGCACACCACGATCATATTGCTTTTCGAAGCAATCTAGCCATACCTTCTTCGGAATATTATTTGTAATTTCAACTGGTGACAATACATTCTGTATAATTTCCTCATCAAATGATTGTACTTGTCGGAAAGTTGTCAGAATTAAGACATAGAATAGAGGAAAAACGCATTTAAGTCTATGATCTGCCATGCTATTAAGTATATGTGAATTCTAATGAAAGATTAGGAAATTCAAAATTACGAGGACGGAACTTTTTTGTTTCAAATGTTCACAAAAAGAGTTCCATCCTTCCATATCACTCATGATGCCTTATCAGTAAGAGATATACCCTTTGAATATTGAGAACGGTTTAGCATAATAATTATTTAATTCAACTTCCTTCTTCAAATTTTTTTGGAAGCCATTTCAGTAACAGTTATACCCTTTGAATATAGAGAACGGTTAAAATAGCAGTTATTTAATTCAGAGATTACCAGTACTTATCCCGCACACTACCCGAACACTTGCAGTTAATGCTCATATTTAAAAACTTATAATTTAAATGTATGCGAATATACTAATGAAATCTGAGGAATAAAATGAAACGGAAAATGGACAGAATCATTCTGAAATGAATAGGACAAGCAAATAATATTTTTTTTAGCCGATATATGTACTTTAATAAAATTACAAAAATTTACAAAATGGAATGCTAATAAAAGCGTCAGTAGCGGTACAAGAAAAGTACACAAGGAAGAGAATATACTATGCCGAAATTTCACGTAGATCTAAGGAAATACATCTAGTCATCCGAGTCACTGTCATCGTCGCTAAGATCGATGACATAGGACTCCGGACCATCCACCGTCGCTTCGGTTTCCTCCTCGGCAGCATACTCCAGGAAATCAGAGTCTTCGCCTTCTGGAACATACCCGTCATCCTCCGGGCAGTACTCATTTCCGTCGCCGCCTGCAGCAACCGCATCCATCCACTTCTGCACCCACTCGGGGATGCCATCATCGGAACTCTTTACTTCGAAGCAAATGGAGCGCCCATGACCTTCCACACACATTAACCGCATCGTCTCCTTGGGCTGGGTTGGAGTAGCCTCTGGAGTTTGAGAATCAAGAACTCGGCTGCTCGGGGATCTGACACAGGTGCACGGTCCGAGCCCAACGCATGTCGTGCAAACCATTGGAACTCTTGAAGTAAGATTCGCCATCTGCTCACAGGAAATGAAACAAAGTTAATACGATTCATTGCAATGTCAAGCATACCCGCATCGGCCTTTTATCCAATAAAAATGGGCCCTTCTTGCTAAGCCAAGTCAGAAGCTTATGCTTGTATTAGCTCTTGAATTACGACAGTATGCTGAGAAGCAAGGAAACAAAAACTAACTTAACGAGCCATTCGGAGTATCACAATACAAAAGAAACAAAAACTAATTAAATGAGCCTTATGTAGTTTCACATGCATGGCTTAATCTTTGAGACAAGCATATGACTACTGGCAGGATCAATCAGCTAGCTATTCCATCATTCCATAAGAATCTCACAGCACAACCAGGTGCTAAGATATCACCATATCTCCCACCGGCACCGCGGTAACCCCCACTCAAACACACTTAGCTTGCTCTCGGGTGTTCACCTACTGTTAATGGACGACGTTAAAAGTCCCAAGCCGCTAGCAACCGAGAACAAGGCAGCCCATAAAATCCAACACTCACGGGGAAACATGAAACCAACATTACGTAATCACTTATCGGTATGTTTAAACGGAGCAAACAACCCGACCACCTCCCCCAAAACCGAATCTACTAATGCATGGCATCTCCCTATTTCTACGCAAGGCACAGGCTTTAGTGACATAATACTTACAATGCTGAATTTAGGATGCGAGAAAGTCTTTGTCCGCACCTGACAAAAGACATCAATGTATCAATATCATATGAAGATTTAGATGAATACACAATACAGTGAACACAAAACATATAAAAGCCCTTATCAAGAAGATTGTTGACAGAGAGATAAGAAAGCTTACCAAAATACAGAAGTGAATTAGGAGGCAACGTAGTGAAGTGAATGGAGGTAGCGGTATAAATAGGGGCAGGAGGTGGTGCATCGAGGGAGGCGGCGCAAAACCTAAGGAGGCGGCGCAAAATTAGGTTTCGAATCCCTAATTGAGCTGCGTCTTAACACGCTTGGAGCCCGGTGGTTGAACTCGCGGACTAGTACATTATGTCTTTCCCGACAGACTCATTGCTCGCCATGTGGATATCGCCGGGGCTACTTGGCTTCGATACTATAGGGAGCTCTTGCACGGGTTCACGGGCATTGCATAATGTATGATGAGCTAATCGAGACGGGCATATGCAGCGGTTCTCAGAGACGGGCTCTTACGGCGGTTCTTAAAGTTTTTATACATGGGGTGCGCGAGTGAACCCCGGTGGTATATGGCCATTTGCAAAATTGTGTGTCGGATCCGATAGATTGTATTGCTCCTTGGCATAAACCGCCGGGGCTCTTCGTAATGGTGCACCCACAAACTATTCTACTGTAATAGAACGTCCATAGTGTGATTACATTTAAATGCGGAGTAGACAATGCTCCTAGGACCATTGCTGGTGTAACTTGTTGAACCTAATTTAATTAAATTATGGTCTTTTGAAGGTAGTTGTTTAAATATAATGAGTGAAAGCATAATTCAAAAAAATAACAGTAATGCTCATATTTACAAAGTATAACTATTAGTGTATTGACTACAATTATTAAAGCACAAGAATCAAGATGATATGAAATGTATAACGTCGATAGTAGAAGAAAAAATCATAAGCTTAATGTGGAAAAAAAATTAAAAACAATTGAGTAAAATAGTAGAAAATGAATGGAGAAAATGATAATATCTTGATAAAATTAAAAAACTATACATGCTTAATTATAGCTTGAATCGATTGAACAAATCCTAATCTTTATCGGCCTAGGTAAATTAGGATTTGTTCTACATAGGGCTATATGAAAAGGAAAAATAACAATTGAAACTTTTATAATTCTATAGAATTATATAAACATGAAAAACCTTAAAGGGAATTAATCGTGTATAGAAGAAAATAACGCATTTAAGAAAGAAGTAGTGTGTTAAGTGAGAGAAGTTGAAAGATTTGAAATCTTTTAGAAATGGTAATAAGTAGATTTAATGGAATTAGACTGGAAGAGTAATACAAACAAGAGGATAGAATGGAAGATCTAATTCGAAAAAAAAGATTAAATTGAGAAAGTATGGAAGAATAAAAATAAATGATTTTGCAATGTTAAAACGAATTTGCACTGTTGGCTTAATTCAACTATTAAATCTCATGATTACAATGTGATCTTAATGATTTCCATAAAGTAATGATGGAAACCATCTTTGAAAGGAATTTTAAAAGTACTGAACAAATTCAGAATTTTTTGATGATAAGAAGTAGAATCAGAAAATAAATGGCTTCAATAAAAATAAGTTAAGGAAAGGAAATGCGTATAATATAAGGGCAAACTATGTGCAGAGAAGGATCTCAAGGAAAAGAAACTTCTTTCGTACAAGACAGAGAATTCGGTCGACTGAAGTATTGTTGGGCTGCACTAGAGTCGAACCGAAGCACTTAGCGGATATCCACGTTATCCCCGACTATTTAAGCTGGCGGCGTAGTTCTGGAACAAAGGAAGGTCAGGGTTAGGTCAAAATGGGAGTGTTAGGCTGCGGCGGCCTCTGAGAATTATAAATATAGGCATAGTTGGCGTTAGTTGCGGAGATCATTTGGAAGTTCTGTCCCGTTTGTCTTAGAGTGGTGTGCTTTTGAGTTTGATTTAAAGATTTGCACAAGTGATAAAGATGTCGTTGATAGTGAACAAGAGCCGTAGGGACCAACTAATTCGGAGATTCTCTAGGCTTATTGCAAAGTCCACTTCTTATCTTGAGTCAATAGAAATAGATCATCTTTGCCAAGTTTCTGAGATGCAACATATTGGAGTTGATGGTATTCAGGATGTCCGAGTTGACTTTGAGGATAATACACTAGACCGAGCTTTGATGCAGCAGGAGAGAATAAATTTCCGCAAGGAAATTGCAGCACTTTCGAAGACTGTGGAAATCTCCAATGGAGCCGAAGAATTTTATGCATTGATGGACGAGGTCTTCGATGTTCTCGATATGCCTGGTTGGAGGCCTTCAAGGAAGTCCTTTGAACGTCTGACGGGTCTCAAGTTAATTCCAGATGGAGACCTTTGCGACGATAGTGACTCAGATATTGAGATTTACGATGTGGGTCTTCGAGCTTGGGTTGTGCATTTGCATTAGAAGTTTAGTGTTGCAGAGTTATTCTTAATATGTTTACAGCTCTCGTAGAATCATTGTAACTAAAAGAAAGCTTAGAGCGATAATTTGACCTTATCCTTGATTGGTACACTAGAGAAGCACTCGTGATAAATGACTATATGTGATTCATGTGCATCCATTTTATGAGTAAGCAGAATTTTGCATATGAGTTTTACCGGCGACTTGATGTTAGTTTTGCATAACTGAATTTAGAGAATGAATTTTAAAGGAACGATAAAGGTGGAACAAGAAGAAAAGATATCAAGAAATGACCGGCAATATTCAGTAGGAGAACTTCCAGAAATGCAAGCATAATAGATTAGTAGAAAAATGCATAATACATCAGAAGAATTAAAGGATGGCAAAGGTGAATCGGAATGGAAAAGCAGTATTGATTGAATGATCAGGGGGTCAGATTAATGAATTCAGAAGATTTGAAATATATAATTAATTGGATATTAGTTTATGAATGGCAGGCTATGATTATGATAGAAGAAAACAAAGAAAAAATCAAGGGATAAAAGAATGAGAGACTGATCGAATTAGCACCAACAAAATGTAAAAACAAGTGCAAAAGAAACCATGTGTTGAACCGCGCAAGGAAAACCAAGTGCAAAACCATGCACGCGATGGAGCAAGTAACGGAGCTGGAGAGGGACCCCGGTGGTTCTTCTCTTGAGCCGAAACCAACTGTCGGATCCGACACATGGTTTTTCAGCTCAGCTATATCCACCGGGGTCGGTGGAAGGTGCCACGCGGATATGGGATTTGGACTTGCGGTTATGGGCGTATATATGACGACCATTTGGTAACCTACTTTCGGATTCAAATTAAATGGATAAGAATCGTGCGCATAGTATTTGTAGAGATTAAATAGAAAAATAAATCAGATAAAAGTTTTATAACATGTAAAATTTTGATAGTATTTTCAGATATGAATGTATGTTAATAAAACATGAAGGTATTTTAAAAAATAAATTTGTGACAGTAAGGCATGAACACGACTTAGGTTGACAGAATACTCGAATATCGATTCAAATCCCAATAGAGAGTCAACTTATTATAGAAGATAGTAGAATTAGGTTACCGGACAAATAGAAGATTCTGAACAAAAAATAAATATCAAAACAAGTTATTAGCAAATAAACAAAGAAGATTGAGACATCTATGACACTATTAGCAGGAAGTAAGAAAGGATGAAGATGGTTTAATAAAGAACTATTTAATCCACGCAATATAGGAACAGAGTCATTCAAATCAGTGACTATTATGCAAATTTAAGTAAAAGCAGTATAATTGAAAATCTGTAATACAAAGGAAATCACTGAAAATCCAAAATTGATTAACATGTGCAATTGCGATCACTCCGGATCAACAAGAATGCTATGAGTAACAACTTCGGCTTCAATGTCCACAAAGTTTAGGACACGACCATCGTATTTTCTATGAGTAAATTTCTTCATTGTAGGAGACTCCACATTTGATTGAAATTGAGCCCCCACCTCGGCATACACTGGAAGCCGTAGCATATCAGGTGATAGTGCAATCTTCTTGATGCATTCGTTAATTATCCCCTCAGAACGCGGACTTAGCAGTCTGCAACCACAACCGTATCAAAAAACAGATTCATATTTAACAAAAAACCATGTCATTACAAAATGTCACATTTAGAAAATGTTCATTGAAATACTCACTTACTCGTCGTCGCTTTCCTCAGTCATCATGGCGATGAATTTATTCACCGGCTTAGGGGTGGCCAGAACTTCTTTTTCGATCATCGGCTTGATCGGTACATGGGATGAATCCGCCTTCGGAAGAGGCAGTGGCGGCAGAGCCAACTTCTTAAGGACTTCTGTATACAGCTCAGGATCATCCTCAAGCGCAACAATGTTCCGTCCTGACTGCCGGCATGCTTTGATTGATGCACCTGATACAATTGAGTGCCTCTCTGTTAGATTTTAGTAGTTACAAATTTCAATAAAAAGGCCTTGTACAAAGTTACTTCGCATGTGCAAAAACAATAAGACTTACCCGTTCCGGCGCCGATATCGACGACGACGTCACCAGGGTCGGTGGTGGCTCTGATTAAGCTCTCGATGAACAGCACGTCTTTCTCCCTCGCTCCTCGCCATGGCACCTCCTTGCGCATCGTCTGTTGCTCCAGCGTAACCCAATTTAGGATGACATCACGGTCAACGATGTCGATGCTCTTTTTCTTGTAATCCTCGGGTGTCGGTCTGAATTCAAAGCTGTTATTCGAGGATATTGTAAGAAGTTGCACCTTAAAGAAGCATGTTGTCATGCCGCTTATTTTCGCGGAGCGAAGAAGCAATCTATTGATGCCTGTCCACGACCTCTCAGACTTTAATTCAACCACTTGATGAAAATCACGAATCTCGTCCTCAATTTCGCCATTGTCATCCGGATGGATAATGATCACACACCCCTGGTCTTGGAGAACAAGTTTAACAAAGCCAAAGACGGCTGCAAGGTAATTGTCGCCTCTGCTGTTCCAATCTGGAATCTCGTCCTCATCGGATATACCAGGGACCGGTAGACCCTCCGGAATATCAATGATAATGAGATCTGCCAATCCACCCCCCCGAACACTCTTCCCGTCCTTCATCCGGACCCGTTGAGGGGTGACGCTCCGAATCCACTGGACCATGTCGTTGAAAGCCTTTGGCATGCTTTTCAACCTCATTCTAGGATTTGCCTTCTGCCACTCAGTTATTGATTCATTCAGAATCAACTCATGAACAGGGCATCTTGCTTGAGGTGCGCTGACGTCTGGCTTCTCAGCATGTCCAATCCTTGGAGAGAATGTCCCATTCTCCGCACCATTCGGCTCAACAGTCGCTGGGTCCGACTTTTTCCCCCTGCTCCTCTTCTTCACTGGTTCCTGGTGGGACTCCTTCGATGCCGACTTCGCTCCCCTCTTCCGTTTCTTTGTGTTCGCATCCCCGGCACCAGTGGATGTCGAAACGACTTGTGTATCCTGTTCTGGCTCTGCATCCTGAGCAGGAAGTGCTTCATCTGAAATATCATGGGTGTCGTCATCCCCATCTTTCCTCTTGGTAAACATCTCCCTTACAGCCTTCTCCTCAGCAGTTACAAATGACTTTGGGCACTCGATATACCAGCAGCACTCAATCAGATGGTTCAAATTGAACATCTTCCGCTGGTTGGTTGTGAAGATGAACTCGGAATTCGATGTCTCCGTCCAGCTGAACCACGGAGGTGGTATACTCTTTACCACACCAGCTGGGATGAGCTCCCGCTTAAAGTACCGATACAGACATCGCTTCCAAGCCATGTCAGTCCCTGGTTGGGAATTGAATGGTTGCGACTTCGAATACACATTAGCTCCCGTGAAGAACGACAAGTATGCCTTCTCCCATAGGAGCACACGCCACTTCTCGATGTACTCGGCCATAGGAGTGCGCTTCGAGTTGACGTCTTCCTCTGAATCGGAACTGGTTGCCAACCAGTTGAGGCACTCTTTCTCGACTTCGTCTTCCAACTGATACAAAACAATCAACTTAAGAGTTAGACACAAAGAACTAAAGAGGAAGCCATCGGCAATAACCTCGAATCAGAGTTCCAGAAATGATGAACTACACTTACGTTTGCCCAAAATGCAGCTTTTGTAATCCAGGGGTTAAGCACTTCAATTGAGCAAGGTGATGGTGGAAACTTCAATGTTTTTCTTGAACTCGCCGACCCGTTCCACCACCTCAGCCATTTCGCTTTTGTTTTGGCCGACACCTCAGATGTTGCAATTGCTTGGAGCTTGTCGATGGTCATCTCAACCTTGGTTTGGTGCCGATCATAATGTCTTTTGATCTGAAAATCAACAGCATCCCAAGTAATCAGACTAGTGAAGATTAGAATCCGAGAGACATCATTGCATCGAATACCAAATTTCCTCATAACAGAGCATTAACTATCTATGTAAAATCATCATTTTCTTTCATAGAAAGTGTGTTAGATCACCGCTAAATGGTCCAATAGCTGATCTGTCATACGAATGCAACACAGTACCATGTAAAGAATACGATATAGATTTCATCTATCGGATTAGACAGATGATTTATCAATGCTAAGTTTCCGAGGTACCTTGGGGTATTCGAAACATAAAAATCAAGTAACGGATTTTAGAGAATATTTCTTGAGTCATATCGTCCACAATACCTAGCTAGGTGATCACAAAATAATTCTCCGTCGGATTTCAGAGATGATTTTTGATCGCCAACTTGACAAGGTACCTTGCGGAAGTCGACACATCAATATCGTCTGTCGGATTTTTGAGATTATTTCATGTCTCCAAGTTTCCAAGGTATCTAGGTAGATTGACACAAATAAACCATCTGTCATAGGTTTTAGATTGTTTACGATATCTAATTTCCTGACGTACCTTGAGGAATGGGCCACATTGAATTCAACAGTCTAATTTCAGAGATTATTTCTACTGTCTTACTTCCCACAGTACCAAGGTAATTTGACACAATCAAAACCATATGTCGGATTTCAGAGCTAATCTAAATTCTCCAACTTGACAGAGTACCCTGCGGTAATCGACACATTAAAATCATCTGACACATTTTAGAGATTACTTCTTCGGACAAACATTCCAGAGTACCCAGGTAAATGAAAACAATAAAATCATCTGTCGGATTTCTAAACTTGTTTGCTATCACCAACTTGACAAGGTACCTTGAGATGATTGACACACGAAAACCATCTGTCGGATTCTAGAGATAATTTCTTGCGACTAGTTTCCCAGAGTACCTAGGTAAATGTACACAGAAAAACCATCTGTCGGATTCTAAAGATGATTTCTCGACTCAAACATTCCAGGGTACTTCGGTATTTTTCGCATTTTGAGGCACATTTTCCTTAAAATTACAAAAAAAACACATCTTAGTGCAAATAATTGCTCCAAATCATCTAAACGTATGTAAAATCTCTGTGGTACCTTGCTACCATAAGTGTTATAAATCGATCTGTCGGATTTTTTAGAAAATTTCCGCGAGCTCATTGGGCACATCCCCTCGGAATTTGAACGTCCGAAATTTCTCATAAGAATCCGACAGATCATTTCTACGAACTTAATGGGCACATCCCCTCGGAAATTGAACGTCCGAAATTTCTTCCAAGAATCCGACAGATCATTTTAAAGGAGCTCAATGGGCACATCCCCTCGGAAATTGAACATCCAAGATTTCTCATAAAAATCCGACAGATCATTTCTACAAACTTTATGGGCACATCCCCTCGGAAATTGAACATCCTAAATTTCTCATAAGAATCCGACAGATCATTTCTACGAACTTAATGGGCACATCCCCTCGGAAATTGAACGTCCGAAATTTCTTCCAAGAATCCGACAGATCATTTTAAAGGAGCTCAATGGGCACATCCCCTTGGAAATTGAACATCAAAAATTTCTCATAAGAATCCAACAGATCATTTCTACGAACTTAATGGGCACATCCCCTCGGAAATTGAACGTCCGAAATTTCTTCCAAGAATCCGACAGATCATTTTTAAGGAGCTCGATGGGCACATCCCCTTGGAAATTATACATCCTAAATTTCTCATAAGAATCCGACAGATCATTTCTACGAACTTAATGGGCACATCCCCTCGGAATATGAACGTCCAAAATTTCTTCCAAGAATCCGACAGATCATTTTAAAGGAGCTCAATGGGCACATCCCCTTGGAAATTATACATCCTAAATTTCTCATAAGAATCCGACAGATCATTTCTACGAACTTAATGGGCACATCCCCTCGGAATATGATCGTCCGAAATTTCTCATAATAATCCGACAGATCATTTCTACGAACTAAATGGGCACATCCCCTCGGAATCCGTACGTCCAAAGATTTAGAGAACAATCCGACAGACCATTTTTGAGATCAATTTCCACTCATCACCACGAATTTTAACGTCCTATATTCAAAGAATAACCCAATTGATCAACTCCAAAGTATTTACCTCGTTTTGAAATCCCTTGCCATGGACTGGATTTGCAACGGCTTGCTCTCTGTTGAACTTTGTTTGCAGCCTATCCTTGGCTTCCTTCACGGCCTTGTCCACAGCTGCCCTCATCTCGTGCCCTGAATCATCACCAGGGTGCTCGTTGATCCAAATTTGAGAAGCCTCCTCTGCGACTTGGGCCAATGTTGCCTGTTTCAGTCCACGTGCCATTAACATCTCGGGACTTGAATCATCCAATTACGAATTGACAGCACTGATTTCTTATAACACTTACGCTGTGTAAAAACGTCACAAATACTTCTTGAGGCATCGAATGCCACGACTTCTTAGTTGAACTCTTCGTGCGCGCCAGAAGATCCGGCGTTAGAATTCCACTCCTTTCCAGCTCCTCCACAGACATTTGCCCGTACGTCTGTATCTTGTGTAGAGTGTGCGGCAGCCTTTCTTTGACGTAAGCATCCTCATTGGCCCTGTGTCGAATACAACACACACTTCTTTAATATCAAAGATTCTAAATTTCCATGTTATTATATCCAACATCAACATCCGGAGAAAACACAATACTCTTGCACAGTTTAAGACTCACTTGTTGATGGCATGCATTGCTGTCACTAGAGCTTCACGGCTTCCCTTCACATCGAGCAGAATACAGTCCGGCCTTCCGTTTGCTTTAGCCCATTCAAGATCATCTGGGTATTCCACTTCGATGAACTCCCGCCATGCCCTTGTGCGGTGGTTACCATCGAAGACATAAAACATCTTTCCTGTAAGATCTTTTGTCTCCCTGTGCTGCCTGATCTCATCCTCAAACGCAGCGTTCAACACCTTCCAAGCGTTACACCATCCTGACTTCATCTCCTCGGTGACACTTGCGACGTCCCCCGTGTGCGATGTATCTGCAACATAAAATGCCCCAGACCCGGGTCTTATGCCGTTGAAGAACTCAGCTTGCAACTTCTGTACATCACTCTGCATTGCTGGACGCACGAAATCACATGGGATTAACCGGCATAAGGGAATCTTGATCATTGAATATTGGTGAGGTCTGCGGCGCATTTTGAGTAATGCAGCGTATGGGTCCGGCTTCAACTCCTCCCTGAATTGACGGAATGCTTGCCGAACATTCACAGGCTTTCGAGGAGGTTCAATCTCTTCCACCTGCCCACCAAGGCTCAATAGAGTATCAGCGCCGGCTTCGCCATCACCAACTTGGGTCTGATCCTCGGTCTGATCGTCATCCTCCTTGCTGTCCTTGTCCTTGCTGGGTTCTTGCTGAAACCAGTCCTCCTCCGGCTGCTCACGCGAGCCATCCTCCTGCTGCTCACGCGAGCCGTCCTCCTGCTGCTCACGCGAGCCCTCCTCCTGCTGCTCGCTCGAGAACCCCGCCTTGCCCACTTCATCATCTCCTTCGAGCAAGGAGCCCATAAAGTTTACTTTTGGTGGGGCCCTGCCATTACGGATGGGAGGTTGCGAACTACCCATATCCTCGTCCATGAAGGAACCTCTCGGAATATCGTCTATCACGCTCTTCACTGCCTCTGTGGCCGCGTCTACCATATCGTGGGAAGTGCTCATCGCGCCCTGCAAGGTAGAGGCACGTTACATGCAAGTCAATAGAAGGCCGCATTTCAGAGCACAACAAATACAACCCAAATGCGAAGCATAACATCATAAACCCTAAGAAGTCACAAAAACCCTAAGCAACACTTACAGATGTAATGCGTATTATACGGCAATCCGTCACTAGTTGTTGTGCACTCCCAATGATTAAAGCCTTGAAAAAACGCCGCTCTTGACACCCACAAACCCTTCTCGGCCACAATAATTCAGACCTCGCACTATCCACCTAAACCTTGCAACGGCAAACCAAATGGAGATGTGCTCTGAAGCCGCCCCTCTCAGACCCTCTCAAAACCTATACTTACACCATTTCAGCATACCCTTAACCTACCAAAAAACCTCACTCCAAACCCCCTCCTTGCATCTCCGACCTCCAACACCGCAACCCTCAGCAAACTGAAGAGCAAGGGTTCCCGTCTGTCAATTTATGCGTGCTCACTCCCTTGCCTCGAGAGGCTTCTAAGTCACACTTCTTGCTCACACCCTTTCCACGATTAGCTTCTAAGCCACACTTCCTGCTCGCGGCGGCCCCCACTCTACCCTAAACGCGACAACCATCAATTCCTACAGCTAACTACAATGATGACCGCACCAACTTCCTACTCAAAGTTAAGTATGACAATGACTGTGATGCATGCCAAGAACCTACAAACTTTTAAAACCCTCATAAGCCATTAGTACACACCGCGGCCGGCTTCAACCCGGTTGGATGATGACAACAACCACTCCCTCCTCTACGCCCAGCGTACCATGAAAATTGCGACGGCAAACTATTAAACCATAAAACACTTATCATGACAATCACACCACTCACTATTCTGATGCCGCAAACCAGTCCTACGAGTACTTGATCCCGACCTGGCACTAGCTAGCGAAAATCTCGCTGATCAATCATGATGCTACAGCTGCGTCTAGAACGTACCAAGACATCGTGCTGACAAGCTTACATCAGAATGTCGCGGCTGAAGAATGGAACTGGCGTGTAGATCGCTGAACACCCTCCTTGAGACGGCCACCGTCATTTGCCCGTCGACGAAGTGATTGCTGCTAACTTTCGTGGCCGATCCTCCAGTGTTGACGCTCGGACACCCTTCAATCTTGGATCTCGAGTCCCTGAGAATCGAGCTTACTGAACGAACACCTTGCTTTGACTCTTGCTCTGACTCTGATACTTCCTGTCCGTCAAGCGCAACCCCGTCTTACTCTTTCTGCGCTTCTTCCCTGATCTCTCCTGGGTTTCTTCACTGGGGGAGCCTAACCCCCCACTCCGATGTGACTTGGGCATCTGTGACGGTGAACGTAAAACTTACTTCGAAGACAAAACCGGCTCATACTCTTATCAGATCCTTGATGCATTGAGAGAGAAATGAACCTCTACCTTGCTACGTTGAAAATGACTAAGGCCAATGTGAGATGCACTAAGGCTAAATGTCCTCCACCGAGCTCTGAGTTTGCCTATTAATTGAGGTTCCATAGGCGTCATAGGCTTTGCCATGACGGTTTCTTCTCATAGACGATTTATTTTTGAATCTGTCAGTCATTAATGCTGATTGTGTGCCCAAAATAAAAGCTGTTCAACTATATTCTGGGACATGATACTGGTCTTGAACCACGCTGCAGTGGTGAACTATCACGTACTTGGTTACAAAACTCTTAAACCACCCAATGCAACAGCCTTCCTGCTTCACTTCGGCTCTTCCACTCTGTGCACATCATACCGTAGAGATGGCTCGTATACGTGCTGAAGGTCACGATGTTCCATTCTGTGTCCCATGTAATTCGGAGGGTGTAGGGTCGATTACCGCTAGCTTGTTGAGCGTGAGATACAACCTTGTTCTTGAGTCCGTCCATCTTGAGGAAGAAATTGTCAACGACGACGGCGAACTGATTCAAACTGTATATCAGATGCCGATTAGAGCTAAGGATGGTAGGGAGTGGCTTCTTGAGGCTAGAAGATATGTCGTGAGGGGACTCACTGCGGATCGTTGGGCTGCATCCACTGAGATATTAACACCGGGCCGTTCCATGACATCGACTGTCGATGTTGGAACCGAGCCCAATCCTCCTGTAAAACAACCCGTTAGCTCAACGCATTCATGTCCTAAGTGAGTCAGATAAGGATGATTTCGTTACGCCGTCCCAAGCTCAGCCTAGTTCTTCGCAGAAACCAGTATCGGGTAGCTTCAGTGTCATCCCCGGCCTTATGCGTCTTTTTTCCAAAACCCGGAGCGAGGAATGCATTGTCGGGTTGGACTTTAGAGCACTTCAGAGGGATCGGGTGCCATTCTACCGACCGAGTTAACGGGACGTGCTCTTCGAGCTTCCACCAATCCCTGATCGCGGCACTGCAGCGAGCGCAAAGTCGATGGCAGGGATGGATAAGAAGTACGACGCACATCCATGGTGCAAGACCATGACGACCAACATCACTAACGACCAAGGACTGACTTTCAGATATTCTGTATGTGCAGGTCATCTGAAATGCCAGAACGAGAAGTGCGACTTCTTGCTTCGAGGAGACAAACGGAAGATGGAGGTGAAGAGTCTGAGTGGGACGGTGTCACGCTTACCCCGTTTGTCGTGGTTGGATCCTCCTCCGAAGTCCACACTTGTATGCAAAATCTGCAGATATCCCCCGGAATGCATCGCCACGTGCCCTGCAAGGATGTACTACGTGCTCGGGAATCCTGCGATGTCACGTGCGTGTATCCATATCGGTACACATAACCACCCTGTTGGATACGTTGAGTGCAGGGAGACCAAGCAGAAGTTCTCGACCTACTCGAGTTGCATATGCAGAACACTCCGTACGCCAAGACATAGGCCCTAGCTCTAGAGGCGAGTAAGGATTTTCTGAGTGAGTACCTCCTAACTGCACCGGGGGAGAAGCGGACCATTCTTTCGGACGAAGAGTTGGATGAGGTGTTCAAGAAGTATTATACACTCAGCAAGCCGGG